>JAOXNZ010000177.1:15036968-15049694 GCA_028566095.1 Kryptolebias brasiliensis | reverse complement strand
CGCACAGTGACTGCTGGAGATAGGAACCGGCTCCCCGCGACCCGGAATGGAGAAGCGGTTAAAGAAAATGGATGGATGGATGGTTCTACAAATAATTCTTCCTTGTTCTTCCTAGCCTTTAGAATTTTCTCTGTGGTAAAAAGTCATAAACAATAATTGGTTTCTTTGAATTATGTCACAGCCTCACCTAATCTGCTACACATACTTCAAGAGTGATGAAAATGACAGGAAATGAATAAAGAAGGATGAAATTGTAGCACATTAATGAGACTCAATAGACTTGGCAATATATCATTGTTTAAAACAAGTCACCATCACACACAATGACATTTTAAGTTTCACAAATTATGCATAAGTGAGGATGACAATATAATAATGCCGCAATCTTACATCAACCTGTTTCTTCCTCTGTTGCTACAAGCAACAGTGTCAGTTACTTGCACACACACAGCCACGGTTTTATTCCCATATGTCTTCTTTACAAGAAAAAGAGGGGTCCTCGAGGTGCCACATTCCACTCACACTCAGTTCCCTGCAGGCTTCCATCTTCACAGAATCATGGCAGCTGAAGCAGTCCTGAAATTACACCTATTTCTTTGATTTGCCGTGTGCTTGTGTGCAGATGCAGACTCGGGAGCGCAAATCTAAGCTTTTAATGTGCAAATGTACAGTAAATGTGTATGTGTGTGCTCATGTGACCTAAGCGAGGCAAGCAATAGAGTGTGACACGTAGGCGCAGTAAATTGGATTGACAACGTTAGAAAGACAATGAGTCACTCGCTGCGGGCTCTTATCCGCACAGTGAACTGGACAGAATGGGGAAAAGGCCCTGGGAGAGAAGCAAAACCATCAAAGCGGTCAGGTCTGAGGGGAAATGTCAAAGGGGCTGTATTACCACAACAAATGAGAATAGTCTTTCAAGTCGGCCTAGTATGGTGCAGCCAAGCAGCCGCCATGAAAACAGTCCACTGAAGAGGGGCGAAGGGAGGGAGACATGTACAGGAGGAAGACAGACAATGCCCTTTTCCTTTGATACATCTTGTGTCAAGAACAAAGCCAGATTTTTCCTTCCAAGCAGATGCTTGTGGCATCACAATAATCTTTATTCACCGAACAGTGCATGAAACGATATCCTCATGTTCCCCTCACCAGAGTTTTATTTAACTTTTTTTATTTATTTTTTTTTATTTTGGTTTCGACCCAAGTAGGTGGCAGAGTTGGCAACAGAAGTATCCACATTCTGCTTTCATGGACTTGACAAATAAAAGAAACACAATTCACTGTTGGCTTCTGTTTTCCCAAATTAATTACAGTCTTGGATGAAACAAAGACAACCGCTCATACATCCTCAAATCAAACGGCAGCAGAGGTGAGGTGTATTGACTGTGAGTAAAACTAAACAACCAAAGAAGAAGACAATGATTTTCTTTTCTTGCTTTGCCAGTTTTTACAAAGTGAGTACAAATACACACACAGACTTGTGTCATGTTACTGAGGCAGTGTGACTTCTGGATGTTAATGGCTAATTGAACCATACAGGGTCCTCTGACCTCTCATCACCTCAGACTTGTTACGATCTAGTTATTGGCACTTAACCTGCTCCAGTCATTACAAACCTTTATACTGACAACATGCCCTGCATATGGAGTCATTCTGTCCCATGTTTGTTACTTTAGCTGAATAATCATGTATGTATTTGATGTTGTATAAGTTTTAATATATTTGGGAAACTGACAAAATATATGAATCCTCCCATTTACTACTTCAATGCTACAGTCTGTGTGAGTGTCTGCTCTTTGTGATCTCACCCCTTTTTATTGTGTGTGTCTGTGCATCATTGCGTGTAAGTGCAAATACAAACCACAATGGTGACAAACGTACCCAATCCTATTCGTCATGGACAAAAACGGATTCCAACACCCACAAAAGGAGAAAAAGCAGGATATGAAGTGGTGTCATAGTTGTGGGGATTTAAAGGTTACTTTCTCTGGCATAAGCAGGCATGGAGCTGTGTAATGCTCAATAAAATTCAAGCATGTTGAAGCTCAACAGTGTCTCAACATTAAAGCACCTCACTTTGCTCTGTAAAAAAAGCTTAAAGACTTAAAATTAAAAGAAGAGTGAGCACAGTTCTTTGGAAATGGTGGACTCAGTTTTGGAGACGTGTTTAATTAAAGCTAACGTCTAACATCAGTTAGCTAGTAGTGTTTCCTACTCTACCATAATACGATAAATAAAAAATGTTTTTGTTTTGGTTTGTCATGACAAGTGGTGTAAGGACACAAATATAGGCACCCAGGAACAGGTGAAAGACCCAAGGGTCATTACTGACTAAAGAGAAGGCGCTTGAAGTTCCAAAAGCAAGCCAAAGACACAGAGCAGGCAATTTCACAGGAAAGTTGAATCTACAATAAAACAATAAACTAAATCTTGAGGATTAATGATCTGACAAGCCAGACCACTACTACTTGTTCTTCTTCAGTTTGGCACAGTGTAGGAAGTTCTAAATGTATTACTGACCTTCAAAAATAAAAAGTAAAAGTCTAAACTTCAGTTCATGTTTTTAAAAATCGAGATGAAGACGTAAATAAACTCAGAACAGTAACATAAGTACAAAGAAACTAAGACGACACAAATTGGACAACTTGACTAATTAAATAAAACAACCTAAACCCAAAATATGACAGTTTTATCAAAGTATGTATTTATAGCTTGTAGAAGATAAATGACAAATCAAATCATAATTTAGTTTCCCGTTGACAGCTTAGTCAAGACGTGAAAAAGCTGTTCAGTTGCACAAAGAATGACCCCACTGTGTAATGACCCCACTGTGTCCTAAAACTTTAATTGTGCATTGCTGCTGGTGTGTTATCTTCTGTCTAAAGATAATGCTGATATTATTGTGTTGCCAAATGAATAAATTCAATAACTGCTATTTTTCCAAACGAATCCTCTGGGTGACGATTTGCCTGACTGCACAAATCTTTGTTCCGCAAATAAATGGAGGCTTGAGGCTTTGATGGCAGTGCCAACACAGCGAGCACGCACGGCATGCGCACAAGCACACACAATCATCAAATAGACAGTGGGCAATAATTACAAGCCTTTGCATCGGATGACTGATTTTAATATTTGATCAAGGTTGCAGTTCGTGCAAGGTCAGATACACAAAAATACAACCTCAACACAGGACACAAAGTCAACAATAGCTCATAAACCACACATAGCTATTGTAAATTTCTAGTTTTTATTAATTATTGACTATGTGGTTGGCATTCCATGGTAGATGTGTAAACACAGCAACTTTAAATTCATCAATACACATACCAATCACAATCTACAGCCATTGTAGTTGGATTTAATGAGATATACACATTTTATTTCTGTAATAACTGTTGTGACTACATGTCATGAAGCTGCATCTGAAATGGTATCAGGATATTGTTTAGCCAATACTTTGTTCTAATATTTGATCAAATGTTGGGTGATAATGTGTTCTGCAATTGCAACTGTGTACTTGAAACATTTTATTGACAACAGCCATAAAAAAGCAATCTGTTGGCCTGCAATAAAATTTTACTGGCTGTGTATATTATTCATTAAATTTTACTCTTCTTGAAATTCAAGCTTTTTTATTTATTTATTTTCCCATCAACTCAACTTAGTTAAATAAATTTGTTTCATGACTTGATGTTAAAGTTTAGGTTTTTGCACTTTTTCTTTTCTTTTTTTAAATTGCTGTGCAATATTTAAACTTTTGTTTATAGGCTTGTAAGCTTTTGTTTATAAGCTTTTTTTGTTTAAAGGAGATTTAATTGCTCACTCTTTCAGACCAATTTCACATGTTTTGGCACATATTCAAAACAGTAAGAACAATCATCTACAATTTACGTAATTACCACTTAGGATGATTGTAAAATCAGAGAAATTGTTCATGCTCTTTTCATAACTTCGGAACATTTTTTTTATTATTATTATTTGAGCTATTGCATACAAAATAACCTGTTAAGTTGTGAAAATCAGCCAGAAATTGTGTGTGTCATGACCATGTGACATAGTTCAGTCCCTACAGTGAACTAGGACTATCTTAATCTAAAATTACAAGCAAAACCTATCATTATTATGTCTACCAAATCAAAAAGAATAGCGAACATTTTTCTGTGGGTGGAATAGTAAAAGTTAAAAAATACAAGTGTAGTTTACATCAATTTCTAATTACATGTTTATTCCAACAGAAAATATTATGATGTTCCTGCTGGAAGTGTTACAACTAGCTGCTGTCGCCACTATTTGTGCTTTCAAATAACCACATCTAAACAACAAAGTAACACCAACCTGTTCATAAATCAGGTTTATAAATTCACATGAACCCCTATGAAATTTTTGAGATTGAAGATATTTTAAAACAGCAACAATCCGTTTTGGTGAAACCTGCTTGGACTAGCTGTTAGCTGTTTAATCTGATCAGAATTTAACTTAATTTCTGCAAACCAAAGCTACTCAAAGGCCTATTCATAACAGGTAAGATGTTTGTTCAAACCTTTACACAAAACCCTTCTTCAAAAGATCTTAACTGGTGTTACAGGGGAAACACAATTGATCTACCAAGTTTAAAGGTATGAACTTTTAAGCATCAGCCATTTGCTGTCTGTGAAATTCCACCATGAGGCTGATAAATGACCTCTCAAAATGTCTTGTGATTAATATACAAGTGTTTTAATTTAGCCAGTTTGTAGCAGACAAACTTTAAAGATGAATGCTGGAAATGAAGTGACTTTCCATTTTGGATAAGACATTACACTGAGCAGCTTCTGATAACGTCACAAACGTTGATGCTGCTGTGTTTGAGCTCCATACCTGCATTCATTGTACCAAGATGATGCAATTTCTATTGATAATTGACAGAAAAGCAGTTGGACAGGTAGACCGATTAGGTGCCAGAATTGTCTGCCTCCACTTTGTGAGTCTCTGAGGAACCCTGACCAGATTGTGTCCTTATTAGGAACCTGCTGTTTGCTTGTGTAAATCTCCCTGCAGCAATGTCTGTATATGTGTGTGTGTGTGTGTTGCTTTACTGGGCTGTTGGAGGAATTTTCAGGCCCCTATTACCCTCGGCAGTTTGGGTTTTTACCTTTAATGGATGGGTGAGACGGGAGGCGCACACCTCTCCGAGCCCCCTGCTCTTTTTCTTTCTGACTTTTATTCCCTCACCTGAGACCCACTTGGCAGCGCAAAATCCCCACAGCAGACGGCAGCTGGAGAAAATGCTGCCACACGCTGGCACGGATGCACGGAGGCTCGTGAACTCTTTGGGTTTTGTGGCGTTCAGAGAATAAAACCAACACGCACACAGTCTGAGCGTGTATAACATCTCAGTGGAGATCCTGCAGGGAACATTAATCCCAGGTTATGTACAGCTGATGAACATTACCGCATCTTGTTGAAATCTGTGCTCTTCTGCTTCTTTTATGTTTGGGGTTTTGTTTAATTTGTGTAGAGATAAACAATTTGTCATTGTGTTATTTTAAAAGGATGCAAAAAACAAAGCTTGGCAAGCAATACCTGCATTTTTCACATGGTGTAGGTTGTGCAGAATCCTCTGGAACAATGATGCATAGTTAGACAAATGTCTCCCACAGAGATATTGCCAGAATTCAAGTTAGTCTTGAATGAACTATTTTATCACCATTTGTGGTGCTTTGCAATTTAATAACGACTCCATGTAGCACATCTGCTACAGTTTTTGTTTTGCTGTTTTTCATCCAAAAGCTTGTAATGATCCAGCTTCACTGCACAAAGTACTGTGATGTCTTTAGATCTCATGCTGGCAATCGACTTTCCAAATTCAAAGTAATATCTTTTTTTAAGAAAAGATTTTAAGAAGAAGACCCAAACTCTTTTGTTTTTAGATGGGTCTGACAAAATGTATAAAAAGAGAAGCATACAGAAAAAGTGATAGTAAGATTCACAGCAGGCCCAGAGACGCCATACTCCCCACCAATATGAGTGTTCTGTTTGCCCAAACTTCCTACAAACTGTAAGCTGTCATCAGTGCCATTTACAGATTAATCTCAAGTCTCCTCTGTGGCAGCCAGATTGTCTGTGCTTGCATTTCCACCACTTTTCTTCTCTGCTGAACAAGATGTTTAACTGGGTGGACTGAGCCACACTGACCTCAATCCAAAGGTCTCCACACTGTTCGCTTTTCACACAGCCACAGTATTAACAAACAGCAGGCTCAGAGATAATAGGCACGTTCGCCAGTAAACCACACTTGCCAATTAATCCCCCCCCCCACCACCACCAGTTTCATATTTCTAATTAATTTAGCAACAGACAAAAGTTTTTACTAGTCACCTAAAGGGATCATTTTGATCTTTTCATGAGGAGTTCTGTGGAAGGTTAATGGATAAATAATATTATATCTGCTGGACATAGCTTTTTGAACAACCCAGTGCCATTGACTTGAGAACACTATGTTATAAACTGTTACACTTCTGTCAGTTTTACTGTACATGGTTATTCTGGCAGACGTATATTATATTTCTGCAGGGGTCCCACACTGAAATAGAATTGCTACAGCTAGCTGCTGCTACCACTTTTTGTGCTTTCCAATAGACGTCTACATTAATACCCATGTATTGTGAAATTGACAGCAATGTAAAAGTTTATAAAACGGCTTTCGCATGAACTGCTATATTTTTGAGATTTGGAGTTGTTTAACCCTCCCGTGGCCTTCGGGTTAAATTAACCCAAAGTTACAAGGGCTTCTCTACATCTCTTCGTCTCTCTCTCTCTTTTAAGAGCTTCTGGAGGGTTAAGATGGCAACAATGTAGTTTGATCTTGGTCTCATTCTGAGATCAAGACTGTCCATTAGCTGATCATGTGCCCCTGACTGCACAGGAGGTCCTACTGCTGCTTCTGCTATTTGTGCTTGCAAATAATCAATAATTGTATGTAAAATAGGATTTGCACAAACGTCTATGATTATTTTTAAAGATTAAAGCTGTTTTAAGTGAACAGCAATCCACTTTGGTTTTGGCTCCTTTTAAACCCGTGAATATGGTCAAAATAAACTCCTTTTCTCTAAACTGAGGTCGTTCATGAAGCTGTTTCAAGCAAGGAAGATATTAAAAGTTCATAACCTTTCCACAAAACCTCACTTCAAAAAACCTGAACTGTTATTTTGACCTTAGGTCCAACATATCTGGAAAAAACATTACAATTATTGGAGTATTATGTGTGAAATTGTTGTGTCGTGTTTTAATCTTTGGCACGTCACTTGTGCCAAAGATTGCTGTATATCCATGTTTTATGTTAAGTGAAAAAAAAAAAAGAAATGTAATTAAGTGAACAATTGTCTCAGACCATAGTCATGTTTTTCTTTATAAATTTAGTTTATGAAAATAGAGAACATTTTATTTTGTAGATATTTGCTTTTGAAACAACACCATTTCTCCTTAGAACACCTAAACTTACTTTCTACCAGCTGCTTTGTTGCATCAGCCTTAGGTCATTGAAAATATTTGGGAAAGATATTTTTTGAGAGCCACTCGAACAATACAGTACAGTACCAGGCATAATCCATTGGAATTTACCACATAGGAACCACAAGATAATTGATGAGGGCCTCTGTTTTGTTTGCTTGCATGTCACCTATAGGGTTAATAGTGCACAGCAGGATTGTATCTGCCTGAAGTGACTTTATAAATAAATCTCTCTGAGAATATGTCAAACCATTAGTGAATAAAAGTAGGCAAGGTGCAAAAGTGCTGCCCCCCTTTGCAGATTGGTTCAGTCCAAAACACGAGACATTGGCAGGAAAGTTCTTTTTTCTTGAACACTTATAGGTTTTTTTGAAGATCTTTAATCAATCACCATTAGCATACCTCTTGGCTCTTGTTCTTTCAATTAATTAAGTTCAATAGCCCAAGTCAAAGTCTCATGTTGCCCTATTATCATTCATTAGGAATAAAAAGCTTTTAATGGATATTCAGCAGCACTGAGCACAAATAAATTAGAAAAGATGAAAGAAATCAAAATTTGGGAATGTGTAATTATCGTTCTAGCTGCTTTGTTTTCCCACTCACATATCCACAAATACCTCTGAGGTTTTTGCAAAGCGAAGTTCAGCAGATTGAACCGTAAACATCAAAGATGATGATTTCTCTCACTCTTTCTCTCTCTAAATGCTCCTTGACATGCATTTCAGTCTGCCATTCAGTTAGAAGTGGCAGAAATTGGGTTCACATAACTCCTTTTTTCTCCTTTTTTGCCATGCAAATTGCTACTAGTTTAGCAGACTACATGTTCAGTTCCTGTCTGTTTTTGATAACTTGTTGATAAGTCAGATGCATGTTTTCATAAATGGGAAGTCATGATTTGTTTATTTGGAAGAGAACTATCAATATAGAAGGATAAAGACATGAAATTAGAGTTTATTTGTCCAAGTAAAAGTCTAATCTTATTTCAGGGTCACTTTATGAGCCAGTAAATCACATCTGTTTGTACTTTATGGACTGACAGATTGCTGAGGCAACCTGTAGTAAACATGTAATAGCTTCAACACCAAATCGACTTCAGCTAATTTAAATATATAACCATTGTTTAAATCAAATATAGAGTACTTTTGTGAGCTCATTACCACCATAGTCTGATAACATTATATTGAAAGGGTGAAATAAATCAAGTTTATAGCGAGCCATTCATTTAAAGTGCTATAAAGTATAAAAAAAGTAAAAAAACAGGTGTAATATTGTGAACACACAGCAGAAGACTGAAAATGGAGGATAACTAAAAGTGCAGTAGTAAACATAAAAAAATACATATTTTTTGGGTCAGAATGATTCCATACGAAGTCAGGCTACAAAAGTTTCTCAAACTGATTTAGGAATATATTGATTCAGCACGTCTGATCTGTCCTCCGGGCTGCTCCAACAGCATGGAGGCGTTGCTGGAGTGAGGCTAGCTGTTATTTTTGAAACTCAACTTTTGAACAAAAAAAAGGCCTGGCCTTCAAAATTAAACTGTGAAAGTGTAAGGTACAAACTATTGCTGGAGGTCTTGGAATATAATTGTTTAAAGACCATCAATAAAGTCTTACAACCAATTAGGAAAACCTAAGCCCTGATTTTTTTAATTTTTAGAGTGTCATTAAATGGATCCGAAACCCATTTTTAAATAAGTGTCACTTCTGTTCAATATCCATAATATAAATACAGTTCCCAAAAAAAAAAAAGTATGCCTCCAAGAGCCAAACACCATCTGGATATCTGTACCAGCCTATAAAGAGAAACCTGTTGTACATCTGCGAAAGTGTGATTTTTCTCTGGCTTCCCATCCAGAAACACTTCTAGTCATGAACAATGCTCTTTGTAGATAGGAAAACTGAGACCTGTTGCTTTCAGCAGTAATTTGTAGTACACAAGAACATGAATCCTCACCACTTTTACACTTATGAAAACCTTTTTCTGAATTAAACTGGTAGGCAGCCAGGCAGCATATTGGTGCAGTGGTTTGCACTCTAGCATCACAACAAGAAAGTTTTCTATTCTTTCAAGTCTTTCTGTGTGGTGTTTGAATATTCTTCCTATGCGTCGATTTTCAGTCGGTTTTCTAGTATTATCCCACAGTCCAAAGACATTTGTCTTTGGTTAACTTACAATTCTAAATTAGGCACGTTTGTGAGTGTGTTGATGTGTCTTTTTTTTATTTTTTAAGTCGCAAGGTAGTTATCTGATCCTTGTCTCTCTGATCTGGTCTTTGAATCTCCTAAATTTTAACAGTCGCCCTCAAAGAGTACTCAATTAGTGCTGATTATGAAATGTTCTAAAATGCCTATATAAGCTGTGAGATCCATTGCAACAGTACTATCATAATATGATACTTAGCTTTAAATTACATTGACAACAATTTAGAAAACTTGAAATATGTTGTGTCATGGTTGACATATTTGGTTTGCATTAGAAATAATTTTTGCCACAATTACAATTGTAATCTTGCTTTTACTGAACATTGGTAACTCTACATTTCTAACAGTATAACATTTTAACTTAGTTGTTTTACATTGTGTTATATTTCAAAACAATTTTAAGTAAATTTAAAAAATGGGTTTTGAAGTTTTCTTTCTGCATTTCCACATTGTTGGAAGTCAATCTGTTTGAAAATGAGAAATATATATTTTTGCCACCAAGCCATGGGAATTTATTGTAGTCAAAAGGCCTTAGTTATACAATAACCAGTGAATATGTTCTATGTTCCTTATGAGTCAATAAAACAGAAAAAAATAAAATAAAACAAAATAAAAACAAAACAGAAATCATTCTTCTCCAAAGGTTATGACAGCTAAACTTTTTCCAAAATGTACCTGAAGGATTCCTAAATACTCTGTTGCTATGAAACTTATTGAACTGTTCTCAGTGGCTTATGAGAAAGACACTATAGTCATTGTGAATTAACTCAGTAACATTATCCTCATAGTCAATCCCCAATTTAAAACAAAGTTTCAAAGGGGCTACAATGCAAAGCAGGAAGTACTGAAAACTGGATGCAAAAAATACTATTTGAATTTAAAAGTTCACTTCTAAGAAGACTTGAGCTTCAAAAGACACTTTAGGTGAAGATTTGAAATTATGCTGACTTTCTACTGATGACTACAGAAGTTTTTTTGTTTACCAAACCTTGACAGTAATTGAAACACATATTGTACTGCAGGAGTACAATGTTTGTGAACTTACTTTACAACCCACTTTATGAAGTTCACATATACATCTTGCTGTCGTAGTTTATTTCTCAATTGACTTTTTGTTGAAGAAATTTAAGCCACTCTCTGATATTTAGGATAGGTAACAAAAAAAAACAAAAGAAAAAAACATAATTTAGCATAAAAGTAACATCTTTGTCACCAAAATAAAATACTGTTCTGCACTAAGTATCAAGCACCCTCATCTTGGGGAAACATAAAAGGGCTTCAAATTATATATCTACCCATTATGTACTAGAGTGCCTCTTGACATTAAGAGTTCTTGAAAAAGCCTCTATCTCCTGGTAAAGCTCACACATTGTGGAACAGCAACTGTACGCCGCTGCTCTTGGCCTTTCACACCCACAAGTTTAAATGTCAAGCCCACATTGACTTGTAAAACCCGGCATGGATACAACTGCTTGTCTGACAGCCAGAATTTAGAACTACACACAAGCAAAAATATCAAATTTGCAAACTAAATTAAGATTTCAACAAACAGCAATAAATTAACTTGCCACATGTTTGGTTTTGAATTAAATGTTGAGGTCAGTGGACTTATTTCTAATAAATGCCATCCTCCAGTCTAGTTGATAGATTTAGGTCCCAAACACACACATAAGAGCACACACTTATTGTCACCTTGTCATGAACTAGCCCTCCCTGTCACACTGTCATGGCCAAAGGAGGCAGCAACAATGCGGAACAACAAGGCAGGCACACCATTCTTTCACGCATTTACAGTGTGAGCACACACAGAATCTTAACACGACACCACACACACAGGTCGTCTATGGCAGACGCCATCTCTCACCTTGACATGGCACCTCATAAGTCAGCTGCCTGAGTTGAAAGAGAGGACGGAACAAACACCGAGGGGGTGGTGAGAGGAGAACCAGGAGGCTATTAGAAGGTTGGGGATGCAGAGAAGGAATAAGGGAGTGGTGGAGCATGATAACCCAATTTGTTAGTGGTGGGTAAATAGAGGTCTGGGAGGTAAATCACCATGGGGGGAGCAAATGAAATAAGGTTAGAGAAAAAAGGTAGGAGGAGATGGGGAGGAAAGGAGGAGGAATAGGCAGAAATAAACAACCCATGCTAATGTAAATAATGCCAACCATGCTCGCTGGTGAGAGGCTATATTTCAAAACTGAACACATAAAAAGGCTACAGAGAGGAATTATAACTCCCCCTGACTGAGCTAAAAGTCATAAATAACTCTAGTTTAGCAACTGACCTATTTTGAAGACGTTGACAAACTTGTTGTTCATTAATAGGTTGAATATCTTAGTCAGCATAGTTCCATACATTATTTAGTGTATCTTTGTAATTTATATTTGTTGTCTTTTTCTTTCTATTTGTTACAATCTTTACTGTATATGAAACTAAGTTTTCAAATCTAATACAATGTTTTTAAGGCTTAAGAGTTTGGACTCCAACTTTTTGACGATTTAGTAAGAAAGAACATTAAAAAGTCACTCGTTCACCTTTGTTTATCCCGTGCTTCCCATTTAAGCTCCTTGAAAGCATGGCTCAGCACTTTACACTTTGTTCCTCTCTCATCAAAGCTGTTTGCCAAAAATCCTTTCTGAGAGGACTTTTTTGGGTCAAATTTGCATCAAAACAATAATGACTCAGAAGGCATGTGCTAGTGAATTTAAAAGGACAATGAATTACCTCCAGTTGATTCGCTTCAAGGTATGGGAGCAAATAGTCCCCTTGTCTCAGACTTCGCAAACAAATCCATCATTTGAGAGAAAACACATTTTCAACTTAAACTTAGAAAGTATTTAAACTGTGTTAAAATTGTTTTAGTTAACATGAACACTAAAGTAAGAACAAAAACTGTCTCAGAAAAATACAGTAAATATAAACAAAATGGCATGTTGGCACCTTTTTTTGAGTTTGACCATACTGAACAAAACCAAAATTGATTGATGGGTTTGTGTGTGTGTGTGGGGGGGGGGGGGGGGGTTGTGTGTTT
>JAOXNZ010000177.1:15020630-15030946 GCA_028566095.1 Kryptolebias brasiliensis | reverse complement strand
GTTTCCTTTGAGAAAAACACTTCTACCAGAAATTATAATGTAGTCTGAACTTGGAAATAACAAGCTTAAAGGGAAAGACAGTAACACAACTTCTGAAACATACACGGGAGAGTAAACAACAACCTTGGTTGTTAAATATAATGATGTGCAGTTCCAGCCAGATCCCATAAATTATGTTTTCCTCCTCTGTCCTCAAAATACAGTTTCACTCTATACCTGCAGCTGTGTTTAAAGTGATAAAGTAGTAGAGATTCAGAGGGAAATGTTCAAACATGGAGGGGCGTGTATGACTGAATCTGTAGAATAAAAAAAAAAGGCAGGGCGGGAGGGTTATCAACCAGTCAACCAGGTGGAAAACAGCTGTGAGCGAGCACAGGAAACACTCAAAGAAGTTTAACTCACATCCTAGAAGGCAGGGGAGATTAGACAAATCATAACATTTTCTGAAAGCATTAGTCATATCCCAAAGTGCCCTGCTCGGATAGCTGTGTCACTAGAGTTGGGAATCATGGCTGAAATGATAACTCTGAGATGAATAGGGGTTTGCCATGTGCACCTGGATCATTCAGCCAGCATCCTGCAGGAAGATGAAAGGACGACTGCAGACACCAGGAGGAAATGGATGCCCAGACTCAACAGAAACTGTCTATGACTATATACCATTGGGGTTAAATTTTATCTCATTTTTTCTATTTATTTCCCTCCCTGTCTCTTTAGAAAGACTATACATTGAGGAAAAGAAAGGGAGGGCGTACAAGCTGTCACATTTGAATATGTATTAAAAAAAAAGAGAGCCCTAAGTGAGAAGTAAAAAAGAAAGTGTAAATAAAAGAGAGAGAGAGATCGAGAGCAGAAAGGATAGTGTGGGAGGACTTTGATTCTTGAAGCGACAGCTGTGTCCCTTGTGAGTGTCTTTGAAGAACAAGAGGGAGCCTTGAAATAAATACATTAATTGTAGACGCGTGGCACAAAAAAAAAGGCAACTATGGAGACGAAGGATAAGACAAACAGATTGTGTTTGTTGACTCAGAATAACTCCAGCTGAGAAAGATGAAAGGCCTCACAATTGTCACGTCAGAGGTTATAAACATATAAATGAAGAGTTAGTGGATACTGCCTTGGAGTGTTGACGCTAGAATAATTACTTTTATAATACTGACATTTCTCAGTGTTTTGACTGGAACAATTTTTGGTTTGTTTTCGTAACTCATTGTGTACCTTACTCTAAACACAACTCTGAATGAAGATACTGAATGAAGATACTTTTGTGTGAGCTGACGGTTTGTGTCTCTCTTCTGTCTTCTTTTGGCTGCTCCCTTTACGGGGCGCTACATGATTATCTGCCTCCATCTTACCTTATCCCTAGCATCCTTATCTGTTACACCAACACTCTGCATGCCCTCCTTCACCATATCAACAAACCTTCTCTGTGGTTTTCCTCTTTCCTTCCTCCCTAGCAAGCTCAACATTAAACATTCTTTGTCCAACTATCACTCATCTGCAAATGCCCAAACCATCTCAGCCTTATCTCTCTAACTTTGCTGTTTCTCTGATGTAATAATTTCTAATTCTGTTTGTTTTGGTCTCCCCCAGTGAATATGAATATCTTTTCATCTTCATCTCTGCCACCTCCAAATCTTTATCCTGTCTGTTTGTTTGTGCCACCGTCTCCAACCATAAATCATAGCAGAACTCACTACAATCTTGCAAACCCCTGCTTTCCCTGTTGCAGCTATCCTTCTGTTACAAATCATCTCTGACACTCGTCTCCAGCCACTCCACCCTGCCTGCACTCTCTTCTTCCCTTTTTTTGTGCACTGCTTGCTTTGAATGGTTGACCCCAGGTACTTAAACTCATCCACCTTCAACACCTCTATTCCTTCTAACTTCATTGTTACACCTGTCGCCCTCTCAGTCAATCACACAATTGTATTTTGTTTAACTTCTACTTGCTTTTATTCCTCTTCTCTCCAGAGCACACCTCCACCTCTTCAGTCTCCCTTCCACACACTCAGTACTGTCACAATGTCATACCCAAACACCACAGCTGATGCAAATTCCTGCATGACCAGGGTACTCTGGTTTGTTCCCACAATCTAAAAACAGGCATGTTAGGTCAATGGGTGATTCTAAATAAGTGAAAGTTGTGCTCAAAGTTGTGCTCGGTACTGCAAGGTGGGTCATGAAACATCACTTGAGGAGCTTCAAATAATCTTCAGGAATTAAATTACTTGTAAAAAGGCTTATTTTTGTTGTATTATGATTGTTACAAATACTAAACAAAGTAATAATAAATAAATAAAAATACCATTATATTGTGAAGAGTCTTTGTGTTGTCATTATGGTTTTGGTTAACAAGATAATTAACCAAGTCTGTATACTTAAACAAGCAATATTTGGGGTCTGCCATTGTTATTTTGTGCGTCTGAAGCTGAAAAGTTTGGGAAGTGCTGTTCTAATTTGACCTTAGATGTGAGGGTGTGTCCTGTTTGTTTTTTCAAGAATTACTAATGTTTTCAGGAATATACTGTACTTTATATCAAATGTCTAAGATATTGTTAGTAATTTTAGTTTAAGATGTGCCATCTTAGACTGGAAAAAGTCAAGTCAAATATGAAGTGAAAAAGTTGTTTCCATTCCCCTAATGCACGTCAAGTCTTTTTTCTAAATTGAGAAAATCCACCTCAAATGAAGATAAACATTTTTTGCACAACAGTTGAAGTTCTTTTTTTTTTAATTATTTTAATTTGCCTTTTATCATTTACATTATCTTCACATGACAATACTGGATTCAGAACCCCTCCCCAACACTTCAGCTTAATCTATTTCTGCTGACAAAAGTACAAACAACTTATTTGAGATTGGCAAACTCTACATGTACTGCGTGCTCATAGTAGTTAAAGCTGAAAGAAAAGGAAATAAAATAGCTCAAAAACTACCAGGTGTCTTTTCACAGGAGAGCAGTTTCTCTCAAGTGATTTTTTTTGAAGCAGCCTATCTATAGCTGAGGTGCAACATAACTGTATAAATACCTGCTCCTTCTCTGTCTTCCCTGCCCGCCTTTCTTTACACACCTTTCCCAAAAGACGGCCTTTTCAGTTGCTCCGTCTCTCCCCTGCACCCTCTTATTCCAGAAGCCCTGCACGCTCCCATCCTTTTTACCATAGGCATTATCATACCTTTGATCGTACCCCCACTACCTTCTCTCCTCTTCATTACTTATGCATACATCTCCATTTTTTTTTTTTTTTTTTTTCAAAATATCTTTGTCGTAGTCAGCAGTTAGGAATGTTCATTTAACAATTGCCTTAGATGGAATTATAATGGTAAAAAGAGATGGCTTTGAAATAGAAATTGCATGCTTGGGAGGCCCTGGTGAGCGCTACAACAGACTCAGGGATCTCAGTGACGAACAGTCGGGTTTCATTCCATCTGACATCAGAGGCAGAGGCGGGCACTTGAAGAGCAAACATGTCCGCCAGAAAAGCAGAGATAAGAAAGATCGACAGACATCCCTGTCCTTAGTTGACAAACAGCTGCTTCAACTCCTTCATGTCTTTTATCTGCTCAGAAGAATTGCTTTCATCAGGCTCACATTTGATGGGATGGTATTATTTGCTTGCCATTAAAGGAAGGGGAATTGTGTCTGTCATTAGCTTGATAACACCTCTGCCAGATTAGATGACAGACAAGAAGCAGTGGTGGTCTTATTGGAAGATCAAACCAAGGGGATCAGACTCAGAGGTTTGGTATTTTTTTTAAGCCTAGAATGGAAAAAAAGACACAAAGCAATGAAGAAGAAGAGAATAGATATGTTTTGCATGGCAAAATGTTAATAACTTGAGAAAATACAAAGAAAAAAATAGGAGGACAAATCTTATTTCTACGTATGTGATACAAGGAGTAGACTAAACATAAACAAAAACTAAACTACAAAAAAACTGTTTGTGTTCTTTGTATCATTCTTAAAAAATGGTATCAGTTTTAAAAAATATATCCAAACTCCACTAATTATAACTTGTGACAGTTGCCTGAGGTCAAGTCAGGGAGTGACTCTCATATTCAGGATTATGCAATTTTAAAGCAATAAATGCCCACAACTGCTCTTCAGAATGATGTATGAAAGTGTTTTATAATCTGACTGGGAATCTTATGTCACTAGTAAATGTCTAATTACAAGTTCAAAAGTGTTTACAATATGACACAATATTGACACTTCAGAATCTAGTCTTTTTTGCTCCAAACCAACAATCTTTTTTTTTTTTTTTTAATCCTTTAAATATTCAAATTCAAGTACCTGGGAGACTTGTTCATGATGGTAGGATGAAGCGGGACAGGGATTGAAAAAACATTGCACCTGTTTGTCATGGAGAAGAAAGTGTTGAGCCAAAAGACAAATCTTTCTGTTTTGTGGTCTGTCTATGTGACGACCTTCACTTATGGTCATGAGGTATTGATCATAACTGAAACAAAAAGATCCTGGCTGAAATGTGCTTCTTTCGTGGAGTGGCGGGCTCAGCCTTAGAAATAAGTTTCATCATCTGAGGAGAGCTCAAAGTAGAGCTGCTCCTCTGCTTTGAATGGAGTGAGCTGAGGTGGTTCAGGCATCTGATTAGGATGCCTCCTGTGTGCCTCTCTCTAGAGGATTTGCAGGCAGCTCCCACTGGAAGGAGACCACAGTGCAGACCCAGAACTTGCTGGAAGGATTTGGATATCCTCTCTGCCTGGAAACACATTGGTATCCCTCAAGAGGAGCTGGGAAAAGAGATGTATTGGTTTTCTTCCTGGACCTGTTGCCTATGTGACCCAACCACAAATAAGCGGCAGAAATTGAATGGATGGATGGATGAATGGGTGGGTAGATGAATATGTCTCCATGATAGAAAAAACACGTAAAAAAAGTAACATAATAGCATTGTTGTGACAAATGTTTCAATATTCTACAGCAACCAATGAAACTCAAGTTCAACTGTTACAAACTGAAACAACTAACACTGTGATAGCACGCAAAAAAGTATAGCTAAATGACTACTTTAATTAAAAGTCAATATGTCTTCCAACACTCAGAATTTGTCAAAATATGTATTCTTTTATTTATTGATGTGCACTGTTGATGAAGACATGTTTAAACTTGTCTGAACTCCTTAAAAATAAACTGAAAGTTACATTGTTTGCATAGTTTTGCATATTAAAACACAGGAAAACACAGACGTGAAGTTCCATTCAAAAATTGTTATCAGCTATCAAACATGTTTTTTGTCTCACTAGATAATTTTACCCTCTAGTTGCAATATGTTCAAAAGTGACTTTTGGGACCATGAAAAAAAAATGTTGAAAATATGCATATGTTTCAGTAGCCCCTTTTCCTCATTCCCTTTTTTTCGGTAATTAGAGCAAGCTCTTTAATTAAGCCACAAGGCACTCAATTATGTTTCTCCTTTTAGAGCTGACCTAAACCTGAGGGAAAACATGTTGAGCCGTCTAAGAAACAATGGCCCCTCTGATCTTTGAGTAATTATCAATTACTATGCTAATTCTTCTCTCACCGTCTATCAGCTCTCAAAACCCTCATGCTGCCTGACAAATGTGCATGCCCCTGCTGACAAATTGCATGTTAAATTTGAAATCATGATAATAATAATAAAACAATGACTTAATGCAAGCGCTTTTATAACATTGGTTCTGAAACCTCAGCCTGCTCTTTGCATATAAACCAATCCCCAGAGGATAAAACTCAAAATGGAAGGTAAAGAGATGTGAAGATGGACAGAAAATTAGTAGGACATAGTGTTGAAGCAAAAGGTTGCTTTGATAAGTTCGGAAAGATGGTAATGTCTTTGATCCGAAGCTTGTTTCCAGGGGAGCGCATTCATAAGATATTTTCACAGTAACACAGCCATCTGATTAATTGGCCTCAGAATCCACTGTATTAAATCGTAAAGTTCCTGATGTATACCTACTTGCATAAAAGTGTAGGTCTTCATGGGTTCATAAGCCCCCACATTGTAGATCCAATAAGTCAAAGTTTGTAAATATACTCTGCACTGAATCACCAAGTTAGATCAAGACATTGACTGATCGTTTCTCATGACAAGACTGAAGCACAGGTGAGCTCCCATCGTTTGTGCTGATGAATGTGACTTTTTAAAATAAATATTTTTACAAGTAAATGAGGACGCAACCTAAAGAGAATACTTGCAGACTTTACTGTTGAACCAAGCTGATAGACAGGAAACATAAAACCAGCAAGAAAACCATCAGCTAAAAAGATAAGATACAAAACATAAGATGTTGACAAAGGAAAAAATTTAGAACAAGAAATATGTAAAAGTATTAAATAAAATAGATAAGCAATGTGCCTTGAAAACAGTAAATGTACAAACATTCCACAAAAAAATGAAAGTATGTTTTTCATAACTGGGCAAATGAATAATTATGCAACATTTGCTTTGATGTATGTCCATTAAAGCAAATAAAGACGACTGCATGGAGAAAGCAAATCTCAACAGTCATTGATATTCTGGCTTGTGTTTCCTGATAAAGACCAGGTTGGAGATGGGAACTGTCTTAAGGTTTTGTTTAAACGAGGGGTTAAAATGATCTTGATTTTTTTTTATTCCTGTTTTTCAAATCTTAATTCTTGTTTTTATTTTTTGGTTTTTTTGTAGAGTCTTATCTTTGTTTTGCTTCCTTGTCTCACCTGGTCACACCTGTCCTTCATTTAGTGATCATTTCCCTTAAAAATACCATTAAAAATTTTCTGCATGAAAAACATATTTTTAAATATATTTTGCAACACCTGTGAAGGGCAGAGTTCCTTCACCAATCAAGGTGATTAAAATACAGGAAGGATTATAAGATTTAACTGGAATCTTCAAAGACTCCTTGTTTTTGTTACTGTCTCAGGTTCTAGGAGCATATAAGGATAGTGTCCAACTAAAGAAGTATTTTCACAAGATGTACTTAACCAGCTGGTCCCCAGTCCCCCTATCCTATCCTCTCAGCACTGCTAATGCATTGATAAAGGGATTGCCCATGAAATATCAGGTCCTGTCTACTCATAATTGATTGTTTGCAGTTTGATAATACATAAACGTGGAGACTCACGCTTGTCAGTTGTGCTCTAGAATAGATGCAGCCATAGATTTCCAATTAAAGGTGGGTGGCAGGGCTATTAGTTAGCTCTAAAGGTAGCTGTCAGGGGAGCAGAATAAGCCAGGGTCTATAACCACCATGATAAGAGAGATGTGTGGTGTGTTTTTATTTAGCTCTGAGCAAACAATTTCTTAACAAATATCACAGATATACGTTGGTCTATATAGGTATTTGGGTCTGACCATAAGATATATAATGGAACACCAGAGATCTGTTAATCCCAGATATTATACAGTTTCTAATGCATATCTATTTATGATTTTCAGCAACACTGGTGTATTACTTCTGCTCCACATCTCCAACAAGTTTCATGATAATCAGCTCAATAGATTTTGTGACGTTTAGCAGGCGCCCTGTCAACTAAATGGCCCCGGAAACATCACCAAGGTAACAAAATCTCAAGTTCATTATACCAAGACCTTGAGAGTTTGTTCTTGATCTTGCAAAGTTGTATTAATTTGATTTTAGAATAATTTTTAGTGAGCGTTGTTTTGCCTTATTCAAAAAAGGAAGACTAAAACTTCTTGGAAACTAATGCAATGCAAGGTCTACTTTGAAATGTCAGTGGATATTTACTAGTGTTTTTGAGCAAGCATTTCATAATCTTCATCAACTATTAAAAAAAAAACATTCTGTAAAAGTATGTATGACAGCTGTGTGGGAGGGTGATTTGGTCTAAACATTATAAAATGACACTGAGAAGAAACATTGTGCACAATATATAAATAACTTTTCTTCCAACAGATTTAGTTAACCTCAAGATGACAAGTAGTCAAATGAGCATATGGTTACATAGTCTCTCATTTTTGTTGTGAGTCAAACTAACACGTCTTCATCTTGTTTTTACTTTAATTATTTTTAAAGTTAAATCTATAATTGGTATGTATCCTAATTGTTTTAATAGGTCTTCCAGAACATTAGCAGCTATGTCATCCACTATAGACAACTGTATACAAAATCGGTTATACATCTAAAATGTGCAGAGCTCTGGAAAAGGCAAAAAAAAAAAACCTGTATATTCAAATATTTTGAACCTGGATTTTCTCTTTTTCTTGTTTAGAATTTAACTGAAAGGGACAAAGTTTATTTTGAGATTAGGTTGTTATTTATGGCTGAAATCCACTTTACAGGCCATAGACTAGCTGTTAACCTGGTTCCAATATGAGGAATTATCCTTGGTAATGCAAACTCAAGCCCAGATCCAACATTTTGCATGTCTTTTGTGGGCAAAAATTTTGCATATCTCTTTAGATCACTCAGTCGTTGCAATGGGAGATGCGCGTCTCAAACTTTGCTGCAAATCAATTCGTGTTTCTGAGACAGCACAGTGTGCCCACATTTAAAAGAGGTATTATGCATGCATTTAGACAAAAATAAACTATGTTTATGCCAATACCGCCCACGGCTAAAGGCCCATATTTTCAAAGATTGAAACCATTTGCAATATACTTATAGTGTGAAATATGTACTGGTGGTAATTGTGTCTCAGGAAAAAAAAAATATTATTAACAAGGAAGAACGCAATCTGTTGTAATGTTGTTTTCATAAAATCATGTCAAGAAAAGTATGTATCAGTGATGAGTGTCAGACATTGTTGCACATTCAAATAAATTGGCAAAAAGTGCATAAAATTCTATTGTTGCTGTAATATGTACATTCTGGAGACAAAACCATATGATTATATAACATTTCAACAGACAGTGTTTCATATCTAGAGGGTAACAAAGAAAACACAGAGTAATTATCTTGTGGGATATTTATTCTGGGTGCCCAACTGTCTACTGGGAGAACAAGTGTTCCTTAGTACTTTGTCCAACTGTTTGGGCTGTTACTGCATTTTGTGGATCGATCCATTTTCTTTACCTGCATTTTCCTTTAAAGGTCATGGGGGAGCTGGTGAGATTAATTGTGTAAATTGACCTAAAACTACATAGAGTGTTTCATTCTTCAGATTCCCACTGAATAAGAAAGTTTGATGTATGTAGTTAGTTAAGCTCCTGGTGAAAATTACAACCCAAGGTCCAGCGACTGACTGTGCAGTTAACGTTCTGAAGAGGACCACCTGAAATACAAACCTTCAATAGAAGAACCACCACTTGTCGCTATTTGGACCGCAGGCTGTCACTGTCCGGATGGGAAACTTTTTTGAAGAATGTGTGATATTGTAAAACTTGGGGGTTTTCCTTGTGAAATGTGGGGCTCAAGTTCTCTGCGGCATTACTCCAGACCAAAAAAAAAGGGTTTTCAAACCGGTACTTAAAAAAAATTCTTGCTATTTCTGCTGCTTCCATTTTCACTGATAAACACTGCGAAAGTAACCTCCTCCATGTCCTACAGCAGTCTGCCACAGCTGGCCACGGCACCAACTACATCCTCAACCAAGGAGGTAACACCGCCCACACAATCGCCACACTTCAGGATTATGACACAAAAACTCTAAAAACAAATCATTAACGTTTTAAATCGAATAAATGAGCCACTGGAATGTTCTTGGAAGTGTTTAACTAAAAGAAATACATAAAACCTTGTTATTTTATATTTTATTTCATATCTCCTTGGAGACTTAAAAAGTGACACTCAGTTCTCAAGTTTCTCCTTTATCAATCTTACATGGTCTGAAAACTGTTGTTGGCATGTAAACAATAAGCTTGAAGCATTAACCCATACCATCAAGCCAAATTACTGCTCAAGTTCTTTCCATCTTCCTCTCCGTTTCTCTCTCTCACACACACACACGCAGAGTAAAAACTAATCATCACTTTCTTTCCAAATCCTGCCTCATAGATCTCTCAAAGCTCTCTGGGAACTCTCCAAAGCATATTAATCAATGTAATTGAAAAACTTGATTACATCACTTCACGCCTCATTCTAATTTTGAGGGGCCGTGTGTGCAACGAGCATTAAAAATGTAGTTTTAAAAAAAAGAACAGAGAGAACGTAGTGTATGCACAAATCTGTGGCTAAAAGGCATTAGTGCATATACCCTAAAAAGTACTCTAGACAAAACTACAACTGTTTCTACTATATTGTCATTACTCACACTTCTTCTAAAAGTGCAAGGTCATACCACATTTTACAACCCATGTAGCATTAAACCAAAGCTTTAAAACCTTGCTCTTGCAGCCAAACATGTTTTGTGCTGGTTTAAAGCAGGAGGTATA
>JAOXNZ010000177.1:14977950-14988354 GCA_028566095.1 Kryptolebias brasiliensis | reverse complement strand
TTTTTTTGCTTCAGCAAAATTCTCCATAAGAATATTTTTGCCAGACCGACCCACACATCAATTCAGAAAGGGAAAAAAGAATACCTGTCATAATAAGCCTGCCTGCTCATGAAGTGGAATCCTGTTCATTTAAATCTAAGAGAAACCGGATGTAACTGCAAGAGTGCTGCATTAAGAAAACCAGGTGTCAAGTCTGATGTTTCAAATCCTCCGTCTGCACTGGGCCAAAAAAGCACAACAAATTTAGAACGTCATATGAGATGCATCACTTACTGCATCCGCTGCCTTCGGGGGATGTCTGAATATGGAATGAGCAAGCACAACAACCCCCTGTGACTGATACTTTCCTCACTGCACTAACATATTATTTTGTTTTGTGTGTGTGTTTGTTATGTGTATTGGCTGAGGTGACTCTGAATAAAAAAAAATGAATAAAATAAATAAATAAAGAGGGCCAAAACCATTTTGGGATTAAAAAAACATTTGAAATATGACAAAAAGGATAGGTCTTACTGTATGTCTGTGGACCTGCTGTGCATCATATCAAGGTACATTTGCCACAAGTCTCCTGTGCACAGCAGCAGTAATGGTGTCCCCTGGCCAGGACTGTGTGCTCAACTCACTGTTAGGTGGAAATGGCCCAAGGACAGCCGGCAGAAACACATTTTAACCCATGCTGCTGACATCCATCTAGCTCCTGACACCGCAGGCACAGACCTGTCTTCTCTGCTCAACAACAACATGGTGGATCACCGTTGCCCAACTTTTCAACCACACACACAAAGACATGTGCTCAAGCACTACACAAAGCTATTCTGTACAATATTACCCATTTTTATTCTGCTGCAAATATGTGCGCCAACACACACACACACTATGTTTGAAAAGCTTAAAGGACTATAATCTGATTTCCAGATATCCTCATCTCATAAGATTTTGTTTTTATGCATCTACAAACTGTATTAAAGTGTCATCGGCAGCACGACGGCTTAGCGGTTAGCACTGTTGCCTCACAGCAAAGAAGGTCCTGGGTTCAAGCCCCGGATTGGACCTGGGGAGTTTGCATGTTCTCCTCGTGTTTGCGTGGGTTTACTCTGGGTGCTCCGGTTTCCTCCCACAGACTAAAAACATACATGTTAGGCTGCCTTCAGGCCCAGGCCTCCCTTGAAGAAGAGATTTGTGATCTCAATGGGACTTTCCTGGTTAAATAAAGGGTTTTTAAAAAGGCCTGTTTAAGGGTTAATAAATAATAAATTGATGAAACTAAACAAGCTGTAAAGTGTCATCCATAAATTCTGTAATATAGCTAAGTAAAATACATCATTTGAAACATTTGAGAAAGCACACAGAGATTGAAACAAACTCAGACGAGTAGAGTTCATGTCATGGTAAATTACAAGTTTTGTAAGTCAAAGCAGCTCTATGAAAACTTGACCTTTCAGAAGAATTTTTGTTCTAATAGACTTGACAGGCTCAGGTAAGAACACTGTAATCACTTCTTTGAGGATTCAAGAAAAAAAAAACAAAAAAAAAAACCTTTAACTCCATTCTTGATTGTCTTTCTCTTTCCTTGGCTGTTCAAATAAATAAATCAATTCTGGGAACAGAGTGTTTGCACAGGCGATTAACTTGTCCTTATGAAAATGAATTAGTCCAAGACTGCTCTACTTTCAAAATAAAGATATCCCTGTATAACATGAAAATAGCTTTAATTCCTCTCTGTGAATTATGGGTCTGGACTCCAGACAAATAAACCTTTGACTGGAAACTTAAAGCTGCTGTCACACACTGTTATTTATTTTGCCATGTGTGCTGGCATATTTAGAAACACCTGTGACGTGGGTCCAAGCCAGAAGAAATGAAATTCATTTAGTGAAATGGCAAGTCCTGTGACATATTTGACATATGTGTAATGTTCATAGTGTGTTCTTGTTACATATACTATTTATGTAATGGGTTTAGACATGTGAGAGTTACAGAAAACCTTTATTAAGCTATGCTATATAGCTTTAGCATAACTGCATCATTGCTGTTGATGGTAGTTTTGTTCCTACCTATGACCTTTTTACTACTTATCTGACACATTTGCAGGTGGGTATAAAAGAGAATCAAACCCTGCAGCTGTTGTGTAAGCTATTTTTATTAGCTTCATACGTTAAGAGAGTCTTTTGAGAGCAACACTCAGTGTATGTGTTGGAGAATCCAACTGTGAAGGATGAAGGAAGTTGTGTGAGAGTCCTGCTGTTTTCTTGATGCTGCCGCCGCCTCATGTAGTAATGCGTTGCTATTTTTTAGTTTATTATATACTAAAAGCTGGAAAAGGCTTGCATACTGCAGAACTCCAATTTTGGCTCACATTGGCACCATTTTGTAGCTTACCCAGGATAAGTGCACCCATAAGCCTCAGCTCCTAATGGTTTTGGTTCCATAGAGAACATCACAATGAGCAGCACCTGTACAATGCACCAACAATATTCCTGAACGAAGGACCAACATCAAAATAGAGCAGAGGCAGGTCTCACCAGCAGCGGTACAGTTTGCATTGTGTAGGTTGAGATAACATAATTTTATTACTGGGTCAAAGCTACTAGAGTTGAGCCTGATACTCGTTTCAGACGAGTATCTGGTATGGATAAAGCATTTTTGACGAGTACGAGCATGATACGAGTAAAACTTGTCAATATCCGTGCTCGTCCTGAAGGAAAATCCTCATTGGGTAACTGACTGTTTTCACGATCTGTGATTGGCCACTCACAGAGCGTCCGCCCCTCCCTACACATACATACGACTCTGCAGCGAAAGCTGTGCCTCACTCTCGACTCGCACACACAGACACAGACAGTGACTGATCTCTCTGTGGTTGGCTTGACTGTAGCTCACATTGCTCTCTTCAATCAGTACTCCATAGGTTTTCTTCAGTTCGCCTCTATTTTGGTTTGTATGATATTAAAAGTTACTTGGTGAACTTTTTTTCATAACATATGCGGTGCATTTGACAAGACAGAGCTGAAAACGGCTCATGTCGCGTCAGTCACTGCCTCCACTCCAGTCGGGTTTTTTATTTTTTTACCGTCTGCTTTCACTAAGTTTGGCTGGTGGTGATATAAAGTCCACTCCGAGTACAGATACGGATACAGGTAATTTAGATGGTTGAACAGATACAGATACAGATAGTGCTGTACTCGCTCATCCCTAATAGCTATCGTATGTCAACTTTGTTGTTAAGTTCAAAGTTGATACATTCATGCCACAAATAAAAGAACCATTGCTATGCTTCTTTATGTAAGGGTTCATTCTTACTTTACCTCCAATGATTCTGCTTAACGATCCCCGGCGTCACCCACGGTTGCACCTACATGTACAATGTATATTGTAAATGAACACTTGCTACTTGTGTTGGTTCCTGTCTCATCTGCTGCCCTCCATTATGACAAATTGAGTTAAATTTTGGTGTGATAGTGGCAGAGAGACATCCCCAGCACATACTCCAAGTGTCTGGATAAAGCATGCTAAGATGATAACAATATCACAGAGATATGATGATGAAATTATTAGTTCAAGGTAATTTGGGCAACTACAAAATAAATGCATGGACCAGTCCAATTACAATAAACAGGGAAAACATTGGTCAGTAATCAAAGTTTTCTGGTGTTTAAATTAACCATCAGTTATATGATCCCACAATGTAGCCCTCATCGATTGCTAGTTGATTAAACTTAATGAAGGGATAAAAGCTAGAAGCCTCTCTGGGGATTCTGCCAAAAATTGACCATCTGAGTGTGAGTGTGTGTGAGGAGTGAGGCGACCTGTGATGACCTCCCACTTGCCATATAATGAAAAGCTGTCTCTTTTCAAGAAGAAACTCTGCGACCCCAATATCCTTCAGACTTTTAGTACAGGAAACAACTGGCCTTCCTGGGCAGGGGCTTTTCTCTGTCGTGCTCTTCTCCTTGCCAATTTTTACACGCAAATACACACATATGTAATCACAAAGAACATTACACTATCCGCTTGATCAATCAGCTTCCCACAGGCACATTTTACCTCTCTCATCTCAATCATGCAGCTAATGTACTTCCTTTTCCTTGCTCAATTTCACTGGCTTGATGATGCTGGAGGAACACCGGCAACATGCTGGTGGAGCAAATGCAACGTGAGTCACATTTTATTACTGATCACCACAAAAGAGGGGGCTTGACTGTAATTTCCACTGTGACTTTTCAGAAAATGTTCATGTAGAGAAATGAATGCAAAAAAAAAAAGAGTAGGGAGTGCAGTGGGTTAATGGGTTTCTGTGTGTCATCTTTGATGAGTGATGCTACACTTAGAGATGGTGAAACTGTAGAAGAAGAAAAAAAAAAAAAAGAAACCCTTGTGATTTTTGCTTGCAGCCTTGATGGTTTGGATGAATGCACTCCAGTGCCTACACAAACCTGCCCACTGATCCGGCTCATTATTCTTCTGTCTCAAGAGAAAACAGATTTAGGGAAGCAAAGAGGGGAGAATAAGAAAATGGAAAGTAAAGGATGGAGAAGAGTATAACATTTGGCAGGGGAGGCTGTTGGGTCAGCCAGCCAAGGACGTTGGAGTGAAACAACGTTGAACAGAGGAAATGGGCTCAGCACAGAGAAGCACATGTCCCATCTTTTCTACCCACTGGCAGCCCACTTGGTGGTCTTCTCCTCTTGTTGTCCTCCCTGGAGATGAGGGGAAAGGCAAAAAGATGGAAAAAGAAACCCTTGTGTGTAAAATGGTGTGGAAAGAAAAAAGAAAGGGTTTGGAAAAGTGGCATCATTCTCAGAGGAAATGGCATTACTCTGGAGGAGGCATCCCTTTTACTTGATTTGATGACACGGAGAAGAAGCTGGGTGTGAGTTGGAGGAATTGTGAAAGAGGCAGTGATGTGGAGGATGGAATAGGTCAAAGGAAAAATGGAGAGGGCGCAGGGGTTGGGCCAAACGGCAGGGACTCATTTCACACACACAATAAAAAGAAGAACCTCTCTTAGTTTCAGTCTCTTGACAATTTAACTTTTCAAGTGATTCTGTGAAGTAAAATAAGCCTGCAATAAATAGCACATGAATTCTTTATAGGAAACAGAGCTGTATTTGGGGATTGTGTTCACCAAATACCATTATAGCTCATTATGCTTCCTAACCTTTTCTTCAAAGAGGGCTTTATGTATTCTGGAAATAAATAGGCTTTTTATGAGTTTTTCAGCAAATATACTTTTTGCATCTCAAGTCACCAACAACCTTTCAAACTCAAGAAGAAAAGAAAAGACCCGAGGACTAACTTGTCATACTGAAAGTAGGGAACCAGATTTCTTTTTTTTTATTTTTTTACTCTATCACAATGTTTTTTTTTTTTGTTTCTTTTACTAGAGCAGTGAGTCTCTTTCGAGGAAAGAATTTGGTTTTGGTAAACACTTTGCGATCACCCCTTTGGCCTCCATCATCACCACCAAAAAAGACACCCATAACTTTTGTTAATATCCTTCTGGGATCTCTAATCAAACAAAAGAAGAGAAGGCAGAATGAAGACCATTTCTGATTACTGCTACCACAGCCAAGCGCAATCCCAAAATAATCACTTTCATCACTGTCAGAAAAGTCAATATGGTGCAATAGAATAAAGCCTGGTAAACCACTAAAACCAACAGGTTTTGCATCTTACTTTATTTAAGAAGGCATCAAATAAAGCCATATGCAAAACAGTAAAACCAGACACTCGGGTTGGTGCAGTACAATCGGAGCTGGAAATGTCAAAATTACAGAGGTCAGACTCGTTTTCAGTCATTTTTAATTATATGTTAATTATGTGCCTTTTTATTGAAAAACCAGCAGAAAAACTTTATAGATGACGGCATTCGTCTAAGGCTCCATCCACACTACTCTGGATAGTTTTCAAAACTGACATTTTCTGCTTTATTTGGTAGAGATATATATTTTAAAAGCACTTTTCAAAGTGGAGATTTAAAAAAAAAGTCTCTGTTTGGTGGAACCGGGTAGACTGAAGTGACTGAGCTTTTCAGAAACTATGACATAGCAGCTTATTGTGCACATGCCCACTATTAATTTGTGCCCAAGAAACCAAAGACATTTTGGAAACTTGCTTGCGAATGCCATATTTTCATATGCCATATTTTGTGCAGCATAGGGAGATACTGGCTTTAGATCATGTCTGTAAGCAGGATGAAGCAGAAAGTTATTGATATATTTTAATTTGTACGTGTGCTTTGATTACTTTACTAACCGACTGTTTTTCAGAAGAAAATATTCTTTACCTCACTTTGTTTTATTTGACAGCTTTAGTTGCTTTTAGTTCCCCCAAAAATGAAAATGGATGAAGAAGTAGAGTTGAAATGATTGGTTTTCTTTCCCCTAATGAGACAATTCCTGAGAAATGCTTAAAAACAGAAACCTTTTTTTGTTCTTTTGCTTTCTTGTGTACAACTAATATTTGAAATTGCTGCTTTTTCTTTTCATAATCTAGTTTGAACAAAGTGAGCACTGCAACATGATTACTCTGGGTAAAATGGTTATTTTCAAAAAAAAAAAAAATCTGAATTAATCAAATATGAAAAACCCCTGAAAACAAATCACCAAATTAATGACAATAATCAAAAGTTGGAGCCAACATGCTGAGTTCCATGTCAATCAATTATAGCTGGGAACGAATTATTCATTATATTTATATAATTACTTTTATAATGTGATAACAGAAATGGAATATTGTAAAAGACACAGGAGACAAATTGCATTACTGATATTATTTCCACAGTTTGTTTTTAACTGTTTTTGCGGCATCACAAAATCATCTGACAAATGATGACAAATTAAAATGATAGAATGACAAGACTGGCTTCACTTACTTGAGGTTCAGAAATCATCCTTTATCTAGCTGATAATGAAGACACTTGCCTATCCTTTGCTTAAGACTTTGGTATCAATGAATGTACATTTTCTTATATAACATTATCACATATTTCACTGAGACCTTTTGTTATTTCCTCCATCACTTTAGAAACCAGTGTGAAGTATATCCCTCGTGCCCCACAGGATGCCAACTTCAGCTTCACCAGAAACATTTTCATTACACGCCTATTTTGTCACATCTGTACTTTGAGCTGAAATGCCATCTAACCCGCCACTCCTGCATGCTCTCTTCTGGATTTAAAGCAAGCAAATCTTATTTACTGGGAGAATACAGCACCGGAGAAGCACATACTCCCACAGAGACACACATGAGTATACAAACACATGTTGAAATACACTCAGGTTGCGGATAATTAATTAGGAAACGTTTTTTTAACAAGATTACAAATCTAAATCCTTGTAAAGCCTCAGGCAAACTTTTTTTTTTTTTATTAATCTCATTGTGAAGCAAATACGCTCTTGTAGTTCGAAGTTCCTGTCTTCAATGCAACATGTGCCTTCTTCAGATTTTACCCAATAGTCTTCTTCCAGTTGAATTAGCTCCTTCAACCCAGATAAAAAATGAACTAAATAAAAATAAATAAACATATTTCTTCGTTACAACAGTAAATGTTAATGCATTGAGCGTAAGATGCTGCAGCCTGGGGCACTTCTGGTAAGGATGAGAGGTACAATCTCATTTTAGATGCATTGCAGTGTGGATATGAAAGATTCTGAATATTGCTACTTTGACTGTGGAATCTCCAGTCCATACTCTGTACATATGTTCCTGTACACTATTCCAGCCACTTGGTTATGGCATTCCATGTAGGCTTTTTCCTGCCTGCATCTTACATCCTGCTATTATGTGCTGAACTGTCTGTCATCTTGGGTCCTGTCTGGTATGATAGACCCCGGCCTCTATTGTTCTTGTGCTGCCGTGATTAGTGCCTCTGTGCTGTCCTTCATTCCAGCCCTTTCTAGCCACTGGTAGGATTTGTTGATATCAGCCACTTCCTCAATCTGCGGGTAGTACATGCTGTGCAGGGGCTTGTCGTTCCATGAGGGCTCCTCTTTCTCCTCTTCCACATTGGGGTTTATATATATATATATTGCATTGATAATCATTTATTTAATCACACTTTAGCCCTCTGAAGTGTAATTAAATCTAATCATAAAATTCCCACCCCATAACTCCAGCAACAATATTGTAATAATTTTGTTAACGGTGGTGAAAAAGGTTTATAAAATAGCATTTGTGTGAACTACTATTACATTTTCAAGATTGTAGCTGTTTTAAGATGGCAACAATCCAATTTAGTTCTGCCCCCTCTCAGACTAACCATTATTTCATCAGTCTGGTCACAATTAAACTCCATTTCTTCCTCCATTACTTTGCAAAACATTAGGAAAATATACTTCTTTTATCATATTTATTTGTTTATTGTATATATATTTTATAAACTAAAAAAGACATTATGCCTGATTTGTTTTTATTTGGCAATTAACATGTTTTTAAACATGCAAGGTAATTTTGTGTATCATCAAAACAGGCAATATGTTTGAGAAATAGTTTGAGATCTTAAACAGCACTTTCACACCCACTAAACAAATTTTACAAAATACATATTTTAAAATGTATTTATTTTACTGGAAATTCCATAATGTTTGAGTAAAAAAAGAAGGGGGGTAAGAAGGCCTTTACTTTTGTTTTCAAAATTGTGTGTCTGTGTGTGTAGACACACATAGACACCTACACGATCTCACCTGTTTCTTACAGCACTTGCATTTGTCTTTCATACTCACTTCTCAGTTAAAAGTGGAGGCCATGTACTTACTCAAGGCTGGGCAGAAGCTTGATCCTCACAGAAAGCTCTTTTTGTTCTATGCGTCCTGCAGTAACACATTTGTACCTCTTTTATGTTAACTTTGGTGCTCTACCAGTGATCCAAAAGGCTCAACGTGTCCAGTTCTGAGGAAAAAAAATTCAGTGAAAATGTATCGATTGCAAGTTCAATACTTCTTGTTAAGACAACACTGAGATGTTAGACCCAGGAGAGGGTGGCTGCTTCTTAACAGGAGGAAATGTGTTTACTTTCTGATGAAACCAGTTTTGCATCTTTTTTTTATGTTTTGTAGGTTTACATGGGGCTGTAATTGAATAAATCTTCTCCAAAACACACGAACAAACAACTGTGGAAAAAATGTGGACGCCTACACCACTGTGTCTGCTTGACTTGTTTGTTCACACCTGAGCACAGGCTGATTGCTGAGATTATTTTTTCTCTTCTCTCCACAAAGCATTCTGAGACCGCACTCCCAATTAACCTGTGTACACAGTTAGCCTGTTCAGCCTTACCCCTCCAGTAGGAGCAGATTAAAGTGAGTGTTCTCAGAGTAATGAGTAATTTACTGCCATAAACAGACAATAATTTGATGTTGAAATAAATTAAAGAAACAAGATTGCAAAGGTCACTGTGGATGCCGCGTGCACGTAGACACCTACACAGTCTCGTCAAAATCTTGCAACAATTGCAGTTTTCATAATTATTATTTTTATTCTCTCCGTTTTTCCTTTTTAATGACAAAATAAAGGGTGGTCTTGGATGTCTGAGGCTGCAGTTGCCTGACACCAGGGTAATTCCAAGTAAATATTTAAACCTGATCCAGCTCTTAAACTCTAGAGGCTACAAAAATGATCATTGTTTTCCCCAAAACAGTTGTAGCCCATTTTCCTTTTGATACAGTTTACAATTTCCTCCCAGTTATTAACTTTTCCAGCAGGTGATTAAAGTGTGGTGACGACAGCAACAGGATAAAGTGAGACAGATGGAAAAAAAAAATTGTAAAAACGGCTCTGCTGTTTTTTTGGTTTCGAGGGCACAAAGTGGTAGTGGGCATGCGCAACAAATGCTACATAATAATTTCTTAAAAGCTCTAAATCCTGAGTTCACACAGAGATGCTAATAACAGAGTTTTTGTAAATCTCCACTTTGAGTTTTTCCTCATCAAAGATGTTTGCATGTGAATGAGATTTGCAAGCACAGCAGAAAATATCCATCCATCCATTTTCTTAACCCGCTTTTTCCATTCACGGGGAGCCGGTGTCTATCTCCAGCAGTCACTGTGTGAGAGGCGGGGACACCCTGGACAGGTCGCAAGTCCATTGCAGAGCAAAAAATATCAATTTTCAAGATATTCTGTGACATATAAGGGGCTTCAAACCTCAAATTGATTAATGTCAAGTTTATTTTTTATTTCAAACCAGCAATCCTATTACATGGAATAGCTGTCTGTGATCATGTCTTTTCCATTTTAAAGGCAGGTTTCATTGGGCTGCGAAGGATCTTAAGTGTTTCAATACACTTGTGGGGATTCTCAGTTTTCTCACATGAGTCACAAGATCTCAATCTCTTGTCTCTGGAATTTTGAACATCAGAAAATGTGGCTCAAATTGCACCAGAACTTTGTTAAAGTGATTCAATTT
>JAOXNZ010000177.1:14950785-14961383 GCA_028566095.1 Kryptolebias brasiliensis | reverse complement strand
TATATATATACAAGTGATGGCAATCTTACAGCCTTTTGTTCTACAACTAAAAGGCAAAAACAACAACAAAAATACCTTACATTACATGTGTACTATCTGTTTATCTGTTTTTATCTGTTTATTTGTGTAGTCAATGTTAGACATGAATGACGGTTTCAAAAGATCTGCAGCTTCTTGGCATTTTAAGGAACCATTTGAGTTTGTTCTGACCTAATGCCTATTCCCTTTTATGAGGCATAGCCTGGTTGAACACCCAGGTTTTGCTGGGTGCTTCTATCATGCATATCATAATTGTTCTGCTAAAATTATCATGTTTTGTGCAACTGACAGTGGTGTAAAACTATGTAAAATAGCATTTGCATGAACCGTTGCGAAATGTTTTAGATTGTTGGAGAGTTGTTTTAAGAATTTAACAATCCACTTTGGTCTTGTTCCCGCTCTGACTAGCAGTTAGTTCATCTATCTTGACAGAATTAAACTGCAAACTGAGGTAAGATATGAATTGCCTTAACCTTTCCACAAAACCCAATTTCAAATATCTGAATTATCCAAGAAACAAAAAGTACATATATGTAAGTTCCTAATTACTTGTTTTCTTGGGTTTCAGTACATTTATGGTTTTTATTCTGTAACATTTTTTAATGGTTTAATTATTATGGCTGAGTTTTAAACATTATTGTTTAAAACTTTGGGCAGCAAGATAAAAAGTACATGTTTTTTGTGTTAATTACCTACATATGAAATTATCTTTTTCTGCTCAAATGAAAAAGGAGACAATAATGTTTTTTCCTCTGTCTGTGTGTGTTTGTGCATCTGTCTGTTAGTAAAATATCTTTTGAACCACTGGACAGTTTTTAAAACTGATTAACTTTTGGAGTTAACCCGATTTAGGATGGCTGCCACGGCAAACTGAACTTAAAAACATTAGAATGGCTATAACTCAGCCAATTTTACAGATATTGACTTTGGTGTAGTAGTTGCTGAATAAAATTGATCCCCAAAATCTGAATGTTAATAGAGTGCACCCAAAATTACAAAACAAACAAACACAAAAACATTAACATCAACTTTGTTCTGTCTGTTTAGCAAACTATCTTATAAACCACAGGACAGATTTTAATGAAACTCTCAGAAAGTTATCTAATTAAAGATGGCTGCCACAGCTAATTGACCCTGGCACACAAAAATGGCTATAATTCAGTCAATTTTACAAATACTCAGCTAAAATTTGATATGGTAGTAGCTGTTTCATAATCCATACAGTACTTTGACTATGACATCTCGCAATAAAACAAATAATTGTCACAATTACTCCTACATTTAGTTGAAATGCTGCGGTTTTAAACAATTAATGGTGAAAATTAATGTGTGGCTCTGCTAGAGTGTGCAGTTGTGTGTGAGTGTAGTGTGCATGTCAATGCATAACTGATGGAACCCCCCCCCCACCGAGTTATAACACATTTAACTGTTGGCTGTGTCTGAGCTGTCTCGCTGTCTCATTCTTCTCATGTTCATTTAATGAGCGAGTAGCAGACACATCAGGAAGCAGTCACATTGTAGTGTTATAGGCTGACTGAAGCAAAAGACTTTATCAAAATCAATAAATGCATAAGGATCTAAACAGGGTCTGTTTGCCAGGTTAATAGATTGTGGCTCCAAAATCAATGATGTATAGATGCACAAGATGTGATTCAGAACACACACACACATATATATACACTCCAGACTGTTTTCTACTATGCTCATAAATGCTGCTGTTTGGGACACATTAATGAGTTTGACATCCAGCATGGACGTTACTTTCCAACCAGTGTTTTTTTTTTTGCTGCATCCATTATCATTGTAAATGTGGCACAAATGGCATAAATGTCACAGTTGAACGTTATTCCATCTCTGCCAAACTACTGTGAAAAACACACCCAAGGTCATATCCTTTTGTTCCCTTTTTCAGACGAGTGGAAATGTAGATTTACTCTGCATAAGTAATGCATTCTTCAATTCAACATGTGACCCTGCACAGGCTGTGAACTTTATGATTGCTCTGCTATTTACACAGCCCAGAGGTACACTAGGTACAGTAAACAAGTATTATTTGACGGGCTACCATACAAACTTCAATTTTTACTTGATGACATGAAAATAATCCAGTTTTATTGTATTTGGTAACACAACAAACATTTTTCAGTTGTGCTTTATGATTATTCAGCCACAATTTTTGACTTAAATATTACCTTGTTTTTCTGTTTTCATGGGACCTAGAATAACTTTATATTCTTATACCACGGCAAACCTTTGCTTATGCCTTTCCTCCCTTGCTTCTGTTGTATGTCAGTGATTGTGTTCTTAAAGATAGGTAATTAGTGTTTTAGCAGGCAAGTATTGAAAAACAGGCATATAAATGCTGTATATCTTGTCGATGACAATCCCAATTTCTTGGAGGAAAGACAGTTTGCAAGTTTATTATTTATGAAGAGCATCATGTAATTGCCTGTCTGTATTTACAAATATTGAAGTAAAAATGGTGTAGTAGCGGTAGTACCTTAGTAGTAGTCATCCCCAGTGCTAATAGACTGCATGAGATCTTTGATCAAAACTTTAGTATTAATTGTTGCTGAGTCAATCAGCATGAACCAGAGCACAGATTATAAGTAATCTCTCAGGCCCAGATTCACCAAAGGTTTGCATGTCTTTTGCAGCCGAGGCTTCGGATTTGGTGCATCCACCAAATTTCTAAAGCCCTTGCTAAGTGATATTTGCGTCTCATGACATCTGTGCTCCTCTTTTGGCAGAGTGTCTTTCTGGACTGGTGCAGTTTCCCCACATTTAAATTAGGTATTATGCACTCTCATATATTTATGTAAATATTTGCCAGAGTAAAATGTGTTCTGTAAAATGATTCTCAAAGACCAGCACAGTTTTCTACCTGCGTTTAGTGTCAAATATTATTCATGTCTGAAGAAAAAAAGTAAGAAGTACACACTTGACAGATTTTAGTAAAACTCCCTGAAAATAATCTTTGCATGTACATCTACAACTACAACTACAACATCTACAGATATTGAGCTAAAATGTTGCATGAGATTGTTCATTGTTATTTTCAAGACTTGACCAAAATGATTATAACTCCATTTCTCAACATAATGATCTTATGATCTCTATCTAAACTAACGAGCGATATGCATTCTTTCAAGCAATGCTAGGTGTTTATTTTATTTGTCGTTCAAAAAGTACATCAAATTGACATATTTAACAGCCAACAATTCGAACAAGGTGTGTTGCAGACCTTAATGACATAGAGGCCCACATCTTAGAATGCACAAGCAATATAATGAGATTGATTACATCATAGTAAATAAAATATAATAATCATCAAATTTAGCAAAGCAGTTAATATATCTAGATAGTTATGCCTACCCCAGGATAAGGTCAAATTCTGTTTGTTTTTTTTTCATTTAGAGTGAGTAAATCCTTGGAAACCACATGAACGTCACAATGCACTAAAGTAACTAATTTCGTTCTCAAGCTGTCAAGTGCCCCCCCCCAACCCCCACGGGCTCTGCTTTTTTCCTACTTGTCAGTTTAGCTGTTTGATTCCTTGTCTCCCTCTCTCCGTGTCTCTGTCAGAAAGTCAGTTGGAACTTTTGCTTTCCAGCGATCATGAGAGTCTTTCTTCACCTGCGTAAACCTTGTTTTCAGCTGGTTTGGCGTCCCTTCACTCAGTCATTCACCCATGTGTTAGACAAGTCCCCTTATTGCTATAATCTTTTACCATTATGCTACCTTTAAAGATTATCAACAGGTCGTGAAGTAACAAGTGCGGATTAGTCACAATGTTCTGTCAGAGTTTCATTCATTATTTTTCTGTAGCTATTGTTAGTCTCAGGTTTGTCCAAAATGAAAAACACTCTTCATAACCAGCTGAATTTAAAATAAAACGATCATGATTCTAACCTTATCAAACAACTTGGTCAACTGGTTATTCAAATTCTTTAGGAAGTCGGTTAGGAAAAACAGCAAGAGCATGTTTTCTTATCCAAGGACCACCTTCAGTGATGATCTCATCATGTCTTTAAGAATTTCCTGTTTCTTTTTTCGGCTGCCATCCATCTTATATTAGCTGATAGTACTGAACCCCTGTGTTGTGGTCAGAAAAGCACAGCTTGAAGCCTGTGAGATGGATGGATCTTAAGAGAAATGCAATTACTTGAAAATGTCTGCCTCTGCTGCCCCTAATTTGAACATTTTTGACACGTATCTGTCTCTAATAAGAAAAAGAAAAATACACGTTGAAGACAAGATGAACAGCATTCAATAAAAGCAGTATCAAAGACCACAGGCTTATTTTTTTTAACTATGAGCCTAATTTATTGTGCACCACTTCAGGGTTGGTGACCTTGAACTTATATAGATGGTCTTGGTTTTGCCAAAAAAACTCTTCATCAGAGGGATCCTGAAGATTATGCCAATAATTTAATAACAGCTCTGTGCAAACTTTTTTTTTCCCACCCACTGAGCCTACACATGACTTATTGTGGAACAATAAAGGCAATATTCTCTGCAAAAACTTTGCATTTTGGAAGTTTAGATTAGATGTCGAATGAAAATAACTTGCCAAATATTGTGCAACTATGCTCACAATTATAGTACTGATCTTTGGAAATCCAGTTCTGTGGAAAGGTTATGAAAAATTAATATCTTACCTGTTGTAGATAGGTCTTTGAACAACCTCAGATTGAGGAAATGGAGTTTAATTCTAACCTATTTGTTGAGCTAAGACCAAGGTGGATTGCCCTTTTAAGACATATCAAATCTCAAAATAATAAAAGCAGTTCACAAGGACACTGTTTTATAAACATTTACATTGCTGAGATGAAGCAGCCTGAGGCACTTCTTGCATCATTTTTCTGCCTGAATACCTGTGTAATGCAACATTGACAATGGTGCAAATAGCATTTGCATTACCAAACCTTCTTCTATAAAATTTTGTAGACTGGAGTAGTTTTAGGATGACAGCAGTCCACTTTGGTCTTGATGAGACTAGCTGCTAGCTCTTCAGAATTAAACTATATTTAAAACTGAGGCTATTTAAAACACAATCTACAATAGGTAAGATATTAACTACCCATAACCGTTTTGTAGAACCCCACTTCCAAGGATCACTTCAATGCTGTTCTTTTCTTGACTGACTGATATTTGTCACAATTATTTCTTTTAATTTATGAAACCTTCTTTTTACTTTTTAGTCTGATAACCTGGTTCAAAGTTTTTTATTATTATGAATGAATCGCCTGTGTCTGCATGTTCGGTTGTCTGTCTGTTAGCAAAATATCTCATGAATCAGTTGACAGATTTTAATCAGACTCTCAGAAAGCGATCATTGGAAGTGCATTAACAGCTGATTAACTTTTAGATTCAACCCAATTCAAGAGGACTGACATAGCTAATTGACTATTGAAAACAAATGACTATAAAATAGTAAATTTTCCAGATATTGAGTTGAAATTTGCTGTGGTAGTAGCTGAGACTCATCCCCAACATATACTCAAAACGCTAACAAAATCTTTGTTTAAAATTTTAGCTTGCATGGCAGCGGGCAATATGCATTCCTCCAAGGAATGCAAAGAATGCAAGTTTCATTTTATCTTGTTTTTTTCTTCATATATTAAAACCATCATATTTAAATCTAGCTTCATGCATGATCTCTGTTTTGAAGGCTACGTACAATAATTAATTAGGGATGGATTCTTAACTAGTAGCAGGAATGTATCACAAACATGAAGAACTGATGTTTATTCATAAAGGTTGCAAATCAAAGAGGTAATTAATAATCAGACCAAAAACAGAGTGCAGTGATCTGCAAGATGTGTATTCAACCTTGAGCCAATGTGACAGGCACTCATTTACACATATTTTACATATTGATCTTAACTAAACCCTTTGAGGAAAATCTGATTAATGTTTACCTCTAAAGGTCTCCCAATTGTTTGGCCTGATCTTCCCCTTCTGGTGACTATTCTAACCAACTAACTAGAATCCAAAAATCAGCATCAGTTGACCCTTGTGGCTGAAACTGTCCTAAAATAACACAAATCACAGCATTTTTGCCTCATAAATATGATCATCAGGCCTTCTTTCGAGTCTGGTCACACCTCACTACGCTTTCCAAAACACACTCTCGGAGTCTTGCCAGGGGGAGGTGAGACACCTTCCTCCTCTTCTTCTCCTTCACCTCCCCTCTTCTTCTCTGTATGAGGTAGCACTGTCCCGCGTGGTGTAATATATCAGTGTCTGACATGAGGTGCAACACCTCAGTTAATAGCTGCTGACTGCTCCTGTGAGCTATACTTTGGGGGGAAACAAAATTACAGGCTGCTGAGACTGACAGCCGAGGTGCAGAAGATCTTCTGCCCCCTGAGCTTCTTTTTGGCTTTGAAACCCATTTTCACAGGCATATCAGCACTAAACCCCCAAATAAGCAAAGTAAACATGGTTACACATGTAGAACTTGCAGTTCTGCACATTTCTAATTAATACTATTAGTCATGCATAAATCCAAGCAGCCGCTTACTTCAAGAAATGAATCTTAGCTCTGCGGTACTTGACCACAACTGCCAAGGGAGCCATGAAAGTTTAGGGAGTTTATTTTAAAAATATTCAGATGAGGATGTATCAGAAATGTTGCTGGGCGATAAGAAATTGAAGGATATTTTCTAAAAACAAGGAAGTTACTGTTCTCACATGGTTCTCACACTCATTCTTACAAAGAGAGAGAAACCTGTTTGTTCATAGCAGGTCAGATTGAGTTTTTTTTCTTTGTTTTTTCCTTAGATATCAAACATCGAAAAGAGATTGAGTAGACGTGAAGACAAATGTTATTGAACAGTATGAGAGGTGGGGGGAAAAAAACAAATGCAGAACACGGACAGAAAGCTGTGAGAAGGGAAAGGGAGGGCATTATGTGGGTTGTTGTAAGCGTAAGGCATGCAGAGAAAAAGATGGGAAAAACCTTCCAGGAAGAGCAACACAGAGAGAAACATAAGAGGACGGTCGTCAAAGTGCCATGCCTCTTCTGTGCACAGCAGCCTGACACACTGCAAGATAAGATGACTGAGTCAGGGATGAACAGGATGTCCATTAAGAAATGAGGAAGAGGAAAAAAAGAAGGGACAGGACGGGGAAAACCCATGCTGCCTCTCTCCTAACACATGTCAGGAGGCAGTGATCAGGTTTGAGGGTTATATGAGTGACTGATGGCCACCAGGACTTCTGTTCTCACAATTTACCTTCTGTTTTTTACCTTTTGGAAATTAATTTTGTGTGTATCTGTGAGGGTAGTTGTTAAGTTTTCAATGGCTTTAAGATGATGAAAGATATTGTTTTCTTTCTTTCACTTAGTGCTGGATAAGAATTTTGTGAATATACAAAAGCTTTTTTTCTTTTTCTTTTAATCATTTAGCCTTGCATCTGCACTAAAACAGCATTTTAGGAGCCCCAAATTTCTATTTTTTTATTATTATTATTGTTATTATTATTTAGTAAACAGGTTCCAGGTGAAAAAAATGTCACTCTTGTGTTTTCATGTAGACAGCAAAAATGCAACATTCTGAAAACGATAATATTTACTAAATGCATCCTTTATTATTAATATTTCTTAATTTTGTAAATAAAATCTCTTCAGAAACTTATTTCCCTCCAGTTTGTTTATCATTGAAAATGAAAATGGACCTGATGAACATTTCCATCTTGTTGTCTCAGAATGATAGGGATTTGGCTACTTGTTGATAAATCCGTATTACAATTTGTTCATGCCAACAAAAGAAGCATGAACTTCCAAATAAGTCGTCCAGAGTTTGGACTAAACTGTTAATGTTATTTAACAAATAGAGCTGAAAAAAGGCAAAGACCAGACAACTCAGGCAAGCTAATATGAGTAGCTAATTGCATTGCACTTCATCGATTCCTAACCGTGTCTGTCTCACTTCTAAAACTTTCTCAAGCATGAAGACATTAATATCAACTCTTTGTGTGCTCTTTCCTTAAGTGCTCTCTTTCCCTGCTGCTTCACCCAAGATTAAAAGCACTGAGTGAGTAAAATCTCCCCACTTTCCTTGCTTCACACACTCCATCTTGGTTTGTGCCATTCTCCCTTTAACGCCCCATGCTCCCTAGCTCCTCTTTAATGCCCACCTTCTTGTAATGACTGTCTTCAGCTCGGCCCCTGTGAGGAGAGACGTCTGTGTTTGCGCTCCTCCATGTATACGCATAGCCAGGCTGTGAGGATGAGGACCCCACAGAGACGAAAAATTCCTATTGAGAATGGTGTCACATACTCCTGTCCCATGTCTGCGAACAAATCACCCCCTCTCCATTTATAATACATACCCCATACTGCCCCGAAGGCTTTATCTGCTAAATACCCTTCAGTTTGAGATCCTACAGGTAAGCCCATGTGTAAATTTACTGTGCAGCATCAAGGACGTGTTGCACAGGGAGACAGCCGATAAAAGCTACCATTAAAAGAGCATTTGGGGCCTTTTCTTTGTAATGAAGATGGAGGAACAGCACTGCTGACAGAGCCAGCAAATAAATAAACCTGCAACCTGTTTGGGTTTGGAGCAGCAGAGTCAACTGCTTCGAGAAAAACTAAACATCTATGTGGTTAAGCACGTAATATGACTATGTGTGGTCTGTGTGTCATTCTTTGGCTTAACACTAATTTGTATCAGTGCACCTTTGTGCCTCAGGGTCATACCTTTTCATACAGGCTCAAATATATACATGAATTTACCTGTTTTTTTTTTTTTATATCTGGTGCCGAGGGGTCTTGACGCCTATACCTTGACAAGGCCGAGGCCTAATAACTTCTTGTTAGTGATCATGATTGACTGGTAGTTTCTCTTAGCCAGCATAAAAAGGATTTGTTTGACAGCACTCCTTGGATTAACCAATACTCATCTGTCACCCTCAAATGAAAGGAAATTGGTTAGGATGTTCAGAAACAACCCTAGGCTCAAGCCTGCCATGAACTGGAAACTGCTGGACACCACTGTCCCTGTCCACAGTGAAGCAAATTTCCCATCATTGTGGACTGAGAGGGTGATGACCATGAAAAAGCCCCCTTTTCATGGCCAGACAAGATAAAGATTGAGCTGTTTGGCCACAGTGACAAGAAGCATGTTTGGAGAAGTCAAGGTGAGGCTTTCAAGCCTAAGAATACTGTACTGACTGTCAAGCATGGTAGTGATATCATACTAGTGCACTGCACACAGTGGAAGGATTAATGAAGAAGAAGGACTACCTCCAAATTTTTCAATTTCACCTCAAATTTAAAAAAAAATGCTGTTCAAATCAATCATTGAAAGCACAAAATAATATGACATTCATACACACGATAAGTGCATAGAAACTTCTGACTGCTGCTGTATACCCATGTGTTTGCCTGCACAAATCTCATATTGTGCATGGAGTTTCTGGTGAAAGTTGTGTTGCATTAGAGATTTATATGTAATTAATTCACACTTGTCACCTCCTGGGCAGCTCACTCATCAGACCTGCCGCTGAATCCTATTAACACTCACCACAGCCACCTCTACTGTCAATGAGAGCAGGAAAAATAAACAGAGAATGTGTTAAGATGTGCATTGGGGTTGTGAGTTTTTTTTTGTTTCTGTTGATTTGTTTCTTAGAGTGTATTTCTTTTCTGGTCCAGTTTTGCATCTAGAGTTCAAACAAAGTGGCTTCAGTTCTGGGGTGTTTCCTTGTATCAACAAATTTTAGTTCTGGAAGGCAGAAGGATGATGACACAAACACACTTCATTTTGGATATTGGTTCAACGTCTGGCTACACTAGATTTTTTTTTTCTTCCCCAACCTGTCATGTGCTTAGATCATAAAATGTACTTTTGACAACCAAATCAGAACTTTTCCAGCAAGCATGTAACGAACAGTAGGCCGCATTTCTCCCTGCTTTGTGCTCTCTGCTAACAATAAAGTGCAAAGTAAGCTAGTTAGAGAAAGAGACTATAAGAAAGAAGAACACAGCACGTTTACAAGCAATTTCAAATGATGTGAACATTTGCTTCATTTTTTGTTTGTTTATTTTTTTAGCAAAGTGAAGAAACCTACAATAAAAAGTATACAGACGCAAACTGTTCTATTCTGCAAAATGCAGGTCAATAGGCAGTATTGCCAGCAATACAATTTGATAGTCATAACCAAATGACTTCATGTCTGTTAAATGTTTTTTAAAAACTAAATAATGCAGTACCTTGCATTTATTTGCCTCCAACAAGTAAACGTTTTTGATATTGGTGTTCTTTGTGTCATGTGAATTATTGGGTAATGATTGGAAATATATTTTGTAAGATCTGAGTGACTCTCTTCCTTTGCCCATCAAGTTGTATTTGATTCAACACTGAGTCCAAGGAAATGTTTGAGTCAAATTCAGCCACATAAGCACAGAGACCAGTACAGCTTGGATTTGTCTGCCACCAGCTCCCCGAGACCCTTAAAAGAGAAGCGGGTAAAGAAAATGGATGGATGGATGGATGGATGGATGGATGGATGGATGGATGGACGGATGGATGGATGGATGGATG
>JAOXNZ010000177.1:14929926-14941393 GCA_028566095.1 Kryptolebias brasiliensis | reverse complement strand
ATGCGTCAACATGTGACTCACAGGGAACCTGACCAAGTGTCCATATATGACGAGTAGGGAGTGAGAATGTGTTGCCCCAGCACATACTTTGAGCGCTTGTGAAGGATTTTTGTTTAGAACTTTGTGATTAGCTGTTGGAGTCAACCCTGTTGGACTGTTTGCAAATAAGCTTATGAACCACTGGACAGATTTTAATCAAACTCTCAGAAAGTAATCAATGGAGATAAATCTAAAACTGATTTATTTTCTATGTCAGCTTGATTCAAGTTGACCACCACAGCTAATGGACTTCAGCAAACTATAAAATGACTTTGACCCTACCGTGGCCTTCGTGACCCGAAGTTACATAGGCACTCTTCCTCTCTTCAGTTACGAGGGCTTCAGGAGGGTTAACTCAGTCAATTTTAGAGATGCTGAGCTAAAATTTGGCATGGTAGTAATCGAGAGTCACACCCAACATGTACTCAGAGCACTAACTTTAGTTAGTTGTTTAAAACTTTGACATCATGGTGGTAGGTGATATGCATTTATTGAAGAAATTCAGTTATATATTTTTGCTTTGTAATGTCTGCATAGTCCACTGCTTCTTGGACATCTAAGAAAACAATTCAAAATTTGTAAGATCATCATGCGTCAGGTCTGTAATCTACAGCATCACATCAAGTTGAACAAACTTATTTTCAACATCTCTTGCAAATTATTCAATATTCTGCTTTGTAAAAAATGCTTTAAAGGGGCTTCCTGTCATTTTAATAGGGAAGGAATTCAATAAAAAAAAATGTCCCTTTGCCTGTCTGAGTTACCAAATTAACATGCCATTTTGCCTATTATTTGGCTTGAGTCAATTTCTCTGCAGGTTAAGCTTGTGGAGTCACATTTTTTCTCAAACATGAACAACCTATACGCCTTAGTCTCTGCAGAGCCTGTCGGTTTTCCTCTAAAACTCTTTCCAAACCATTTGAGAGGGCTTCTTCATTCCCATTCTTCTCATAAAGGCAACAAGGGGCATGTGATGACAAGTGATGTGACGGGCTGAAAATGAGCATGAAGTACAAATTCTGTAATGACAGGTCCAATGTCAGATAGGTTGTGACAAGAGCAGTGTTCGCTGCTAAAAAGACAGAATAAAGACTAAGATGGACTTTTAAGAAAGTGTAGAATGGAGGGTCATGTCCCTGACCATTTACAAAGATCATATTGATGATATCTTGAGGAAGTAGAGACCAGCTAATAGTGAACAGCTCAAGAAGAGGGAAACGAAAGTCACACTTATTAGGCTGCAGATGAAGCAGCCTGTTTCTCTTCAGCCCTGTTCTCAGCTTCTATTAAGATGTGTCCAAGTTGATCCCATCAGAAATGGACAGCTCTAAGTGTAGGTGTGAATGCACTCAAGATACCCCAAGAACATTTTATGATATGATTGTTCTGATCTCATTTGGGAAAAGTCTAGGTTCATATGGCCACTCTCAAAACAGTGTGAAAGGCAAATGGAAGATTGTCTATCTATCTGACATCTTGCTGCTGTTCATGTCCAAAATACCAGACAAATACTGTGTTTGCATCTAGATAGAGAAAGAGAAGATCACATGTGGTCACTTCAGACACAAGCTGGGTGTGAAGTCACCTACTTTTAGCTGTCCACTTGTATACAGATCACTCAGGACACGTGTTAATGCCAGGTGTGAGCAGAGCTTTTGGTGCAAGGAGACTGTGAAGACCAATGCAATGGTGTTAAAGGTCCTGAAGCAACTGTCTGCCACCAAGCAAAGAAGAGCTTTTGTTGATATAACCATTTCAAGCTGTTTACTTGTGTCATATATTCTATTAAGTAACCCAGTAACAAGTTTGTAGCCTGTAATATTTACAGTTTTACGTTATGCATTCAAGTGTCTTTTGTTTTTTTTTTGCCTTTTTTTTTAGTATGTTCAACTTTTACCTGCCTAACGTGATTGCATTGTAACAAAGTCCTACCAAAGGGAAAAAAAATAGGATTGCCCACATCACTGCACCTGAACCTTCTAAAACGCATATTTGCATGGCTCCTGTTTATGACTTTTATTTATCTTAAAATCCAAAACTCAGCTATGGGGATGATGTCAAACTTGACTTAATCATGTTCCAGTTGCAATTTGGAAAACCAGGATTTTCTAACTGTTGTGTTATTGACCAGGCAAATGGCCATTAACAATACCAGTTAATAACTAGAAGCACTCACAGAGCACAAACCTCCACCACGGCCATAGCTTCATTAAAAAACAATTTGATTGTTTGATTGATTTGTTTAAAAAACAATTTGATCCAGATCGTGATTCCGATCACCACCAAAATGTATTAATTTGTTACTTGTGACAACCCCAACAATATTATCCTGAATATTTAATCAAAATCTGTTTGTTGGTTTTTAAATAATCTTGCAAATAGACAAATAAATAAATAAACCAACACTACCGACAACATAACCTTCTTGGCGGAGGTAACAATGGATTTCTCTGCGTTCACAGATTGTAGCAACACATTTGCTAAAAGAGGTCAACAGCACTGTGTTAATTTGTGATTTATTAAATCAACAGAAACAAAATTAAAATGTTTATTTTTGCAACTATGACTACTTTTATGCACAAGCCAGCCATATTAATTGAGACATAACTAAGGTACTTTGTGACTAAACTGAGACAAAAAGAAAGTGCATCATTGGGACAAATGTTACACAAAAGTTGTAAATTATTGGCAGTTATGTATGTACACAAACCCAGAAGGTGACACTGAATTGGGGTTGTTATCTCCACGTAAATGTACAGAACATTGCCCTTGGTAAATAATACAAGTTCAATACAGATATTTTTTTCAGACAAATCTTGTTGATTCACATATTTCTCATCGTCCTGCTGTATGTTCTAATATTAATTTTTCTAGTAAGTTTAGCTGTAATTAGTTATTTCATGCTTTGAAGAAAAGTCATGTGACACTATGATTGCATGTGGAAGGAGGAGCATAAACATAAACCCTCACATGCCTAGTCTGCAGACTCTTGTCCCAAAAATATAGCATGTCGGCAGGGGTAAAACTGGATCTCGTGGCTTCAGTTCTCAACAATACAAGAAGATGGGACATTACGTCTAGTATTCCTTTATAAGGTCAATGATGCAAACATATCATAAGTGCCAATTCAGTGTGATTCCAAGCCATTTTGTGTCTCCAACAGCCTCAGTCCAGTGAGATACAAGCTTTTTTCTGAGCCGGAATTTCAACTTTACAGTGTTCCAGTTGATTTGTCCAACTAGAAATGTAACGAGCGATGAGTTTAATAGAACTGTCTCTGTCAGAATGATCGAGTGATTAACAGGCTTCTACAGAACTTGAGGACTTGCTGAAGAGCAGGGAACCATCAAAAACATGCAGAATAGTGGCCCTCCAGGACCAGGATTGGACACCACTGGTCTAGCTGATCTGCTGACCAATCAGCTCATGATTTCAAAGCAGGAAAGCTAGAGAAGAGGCAGCCCTATTTTCAGAAATAGGTTTTTGAGCAATATTAAACTAAACCATAAAATACCACAATATGAGCTATAATGTTTGAATTCTACAAATTCTCAGAAAGGGGCAACGCTTTTATATCAACATAAAATTTTACCAATTGTTCACAAATCAGTGAACAGTCTCTAATGTCTCTTAATATCCACCAGGTTAAAATGACAGCTTTTAAACTGAGGAAAATGAAGCTCTTATCAGCCAAATGGAGACGTGAACTTGAATTTACAGCTACATTTGTTTGCAAACATGATAGCCATATTAGCTTTGAGAAGGTACATCAAGAGTGTGATTATGTTTTCTGCCACGTATATGAGTAGGCCAGAAATACATGATTGTGCTTTTTATACAACCCGTCTAAACACTGTGATTCAAGTGGGCTGTTTGTTTTCATGCCTCTGAGTGTTCCTCATGCTGCATTTCAGTCAAATATTATTAAATTATGGTCTTTGTTTGGCATTCTTCTTTTATTTTTATTGTGACTTGCATTAACATCAAAAGATGCTTTGATAATTTACCTATTAAAATAATTCGGGCCATTCCCCTTTTACATTTAGAGGCTGAAGCCCGCTGTACAAAACATTAAACAGTAGAAGCTAAGATTGTCCTAAAACGATATAAATGTATCACCTGTAAAATGCAGTAACATTTATGCATTTCAGGTTTTATGGTAATAATATGTTAGTCCTATACTCAGTCTCCTGACTACAACTCCAAATCCAAAAAAGTTTGGCCATTGTGTAAAATGTAAATATAAACAGAATGCAAAAATTTCTAAATCTCATAAGCCTATATTTTACTCATAATAAAACATAGTAAACATACCAAATGTTTAAAGTAAGAAATTGTTTCATTTTTAACAAAGATAAGGTAATTTAAAATTTTATGGCAGCAATACATCTCAAAAAAGTGGGACAGGGACAACAAAAGGCTGTAAAAGTAAGTGGAACAAAAAGAAAACAGATGAAAGAGCATTTTGCAACTAATTAGGCTAATTGGCAACAGGTCAGTAAGCGGACTGAGTGTAAAAAGAGCATTTTACACCAGCTTAATCTCTCAGAAGTAAAGATGGACAGAGGTTAGGGTTAGGGTTAGACTGGTTCACCAGTCTCCAAAAAACACATCTAAAAATAGTGGAATAAATTCAGAATACTGTTCCTCAGCAAACAATTGGCAAGACTTTGAATATCCTAGCATGATATTATGAAAAGCTTTCAAGAACCTGGAAAAGGTTCTGTGCACAAGGAGGAAAGTCAGTATTGGATGCCCTTGATCTTCAGGCCCTCCGGCAGCACTGCATTAAAAACATGTCTGATTCTGTTCTGGACATCATCACATGGACTCAGGAACACTTCCACAAATCATTGTCTGTAAACACAGTTTGTTGTGCCATCCACAAACGCTGGTTAAAGCTCTGTCATACAAAGAAGAAGCCGTATGTCAACACCATCCAGAAAAATGGACTGGAGCAAAGTGAAAAACTGTTCTGTGGTCAGATGATTCACAGTTTGATGTTCTTTTTGAAAACCACAGACATCACGTCCTCTGTTCAAAAGAGAAGAGGGACCTTCTAGTCTGGTGTCGGCTCACAGTTCAAAATCCTGCCTCTCTGATGGTATGGGGGTGTTTTAGTGCCTGTGGCAAGGACAGCTTACACATTTGGAAAGCAACCATCAATGCAGAAAAGAATATACAGGTTTTAGAACAACATATGCTCCCATTGTAACAACCTGTTTTTTCAGGGAAAGGTCTTGCATATTTCAGCAAGACAATGCTAAACTGCATACTGCAACACTGCATTGATTAGAACAGCATGGCTTTGTAGTAGAAGAGTCCAGATGCTGAACTGGCCCACCTGCTGTCCAGACCTCTCTGTAAACATCTGATGCATCATGAAGAGAAGAAGAAGACCCAGAACTGTTGAACAACTAGAATCCGACATCAGACAAGAATGGGACAACATTCCCCTCCAGAATCCTGATCAACTGGTCTCTTTAGTCCCTAGACGATTAGAGGCAACTGTTAAAAGAAGAGGGGATGCTTAAACATCATGGCACTGTCCCACCTTTTTTGAGATGTCAAATTCAAAATTAAATATTTTTACTAAAAAATTGTACAAATTTGTGGGTTAAAGATTTGAAATTATTATTACATTTCATTGTGAATAAATTACCGTTTTTTGAGATTTGCAAATCATTGCATTATGTTTTAATTTTTATTTTACACAGCATCCTAACTTTTCAGAGTCAGTGTTGTAGATCAAATATAGATAGAGTACACACAGACACACATGCACACTGTTGGTCATATGTCTATGGGTTTCATGTTAAAAACTACACCGATGTGAACAAAACTGTTTAAAATCTTCATCCATTTTTGCACCATAGTCAAGAAAAAAAAAAGTTTTTTTCATATGTGCAGGTGTACTGACTAAGCTGTAAAAAAAATATTTTTTTTCACCACAGTTGTTATGTAAGAAGGGGCACATCATGCTGCTGCCGGTGTTGTTCAGTAGTTTTCACCTTTAATACTGTGGCCAACACTGTAGGAAATAGCTTATATTCACTAGTATTTTGAATCTGCCAAGAAAGTTATCTGACATTGTACTGGGTGAAGAATCATATATAGGAACTGAACTGAATGAGGAAAAAAAAAAACACCTATGAAAACAAAACAGCTGAGACAAACTGACCATTCTGACATCAGTCAAAGATTCATTAAAAGTGCTAACTTAATGTATCTAACGAAACAAAAGTGTTATGAATATATTGGTAAAACTGATGCAAGAACTTTGTTTAAAGCAGAGGCTCATCAGCAAAATTTCCTCATGAACCACAAAGAAAACAGCTATTTGTATTAACTGTGACCTGTCTGTTTTATTTAATTTCATTTAACTATCGTAAACTGTCATGAAAGGCGATTAGTAATAAAGACGAGGTTGTTAGAAATACATTTCGCTGCCTCAGCCTGGTAAGCATCATTTCCATTCTTGTCAGTATGAAGTGTTGGATGTGTGTTGGATCTCAATGAAAGAGCAGATTTGTGCTCTCTATGTAAATTAGGTGAATGTATTAACATTTATATGATATTAATCGTCATAACACCTCTTCAAAATTGGTTAGGATCAATTTTACTTGATATTTCATACTTCTGAATCCCTTGTGATGCCGTTGTCACCTCAGGACTCCAGACTATGCATTCCCCTTTCTAATTAGGGCTGTGTTACTAGAAATTTTGCATAATTTGTGTTGATCTAAACTTTGAAAAGTATTTCCCTTTTAGGACCTTTAAAGTTCAAAAACTGCAACCTTGAAACAACATTTTGTTTTGTAGACATCGTTTGAGTCTATTAGTCTGAGCCTTATTGATCCACATGTATGCCAATCTTGGAATTAAAAACATTTGCCACTTTTAAAGTGATAGTTTAGCTCTTTTAATGTGTGACTTTGTGAAAAGGTTATCTTACTTGTTTGAAAAAGAAATCATAGTTTTTCACATTACATGGCTATTCGTGAGAAACACTGGGATACTTCCTGATGGAAGTGCTGCAGCTAGCTGCTGCTGCCTCCACTTGAGCTTGCAGGTAACCATAGAACTCTGGGTAAATAACTGTGATACGCAATACTGACAATGTTGTAAAGGTTTATTAAATAGCGGTTCCATAAACAGCTCATATCTTATAGAGATTTGAGTTGTTTTAAGGTGGCAGGAAACCTCTATTCTAACACGCATGTTGGAAAGCAACTCTTTTTCTTAGTCAATATTTTGCAGTATATTTTTAATATTCTGTTAATGCAACTTTTTAATCAAACACCCTGCCACTATGATTTTTGTTCCTGTCATTTTTTATTTATTTGAAGTGAAAGTCTTTGTTTGCAGACCAGAGGAGGCCTCAGTTTTTGTCCTCAAGTTGACTTGCTGAGAATGCAGTGCTCTGCTCCCCTGTAGGCACTTTTGTAGAAGCTGGCCCACAGGGTGTTACTTTGCTTTTCATCACTCTCAACCTTTAGAACATGCCCACAGGAGGTGACATTCCTGAGCCTCAGAAGCATTGTTGTTTTGCAGTTCTGTTACTTATTCCCCCTTCTTTTGTCTTAGTTTATTGAGATCACTCAAAGACATCATAGCAAAACAATTTGCTTTAAAAAGCACGAGTTTGTCAGAGTTTGCTATAGAAGAGAAAGAAATGCATTATTGCATGCACATACACAATGTTACAAATTTCATTAGACCATACTTTATCATGTCCAGGGACAAAAAGTGGGGGGTTTGGCTCAGAAACGAGCTGGCAGATTAACTTGTAATTGGCTGTCTGATGGAAATGGAAATGAAGGACAAAAATATTGATCAAGCAATCAAGAACTGAAATATCTTCCTTCTGTCATTTTGCACAGTCAAAAATTAGGTCTTGGCAGTGCGGTACACTTCACTGCGATAATTGTATTACTGTTGGAACAAGTTTTGTAGCATAAATGTTTTTGAATCTAGACATTTAGAATTTTAACTGTCTAGAAGCTACTGTCCTGGTCGACATAAAGGGAGAAGCAAGTTGTCAGAGTAACTTTCCTTGTGAGTTGTTGAACAAATGAAGTTATCCAAACAGACGAGACAAGATGGAGACAGAACTGACAAGAAATTTCTGCCAAAAAATTCAAAAACCAAATTAACTGGAAACTCTGAACAAGAATCAAGACTTAATGATTGTCTTAAAAACTGGGAAGCTGAACAGAGATTTTGGCAATGAGCAAAGGGAACACGTACACACACACAAACATACACAAAACCACACAAGAAAGGCTACCAATGTATTGAATCAATTGTCATTACAAAGACCGGAAGCAAAATAACAGAAATGTTCCTTTTCTTTTTACCTTGAATTTTGAGCGTACGTCTCTTCGAAAGCGTGTCTCCCAGACATCAAAAACAAAAACATCTACAAGTTCAAAGTTGGGCTAAAAAGCTAGGGAAAGTTTGTATCCAAACCAAACAACAGGAAAGTAAGGAATCACAGATTTTGGGCAGAGTCCGTAGTACTGGAGAGTCCGATGAGGTTCCTCAGGTGGAGTTTTCTATTGAGTAAACTACTTCGGCAAGATCCATTCAGGGTCGCTAGTTCTTCAACACTGGGGTTCCAAAGCCAAGAAGGAGAATGCCCATGTTGGGCATAGGAGTGAATTTTAATGATATTTTGTTATATGACAAAACCATAGATTATCCTTTCTCTCTCTTTTCTTACATTTCCTTTTTTCCATGTAAAATTCAAACTTTCAGTATTCCATTTCAAAGTAAATCTACCCATATTTTGATAAATATATTTACATATGTGGTGTGTTTCAGTATTGACAAGGCACGAAAGAGAACCAAGACAAACTATCCTGCAATTCCTCCACAGGGTCCAGGTTTTATTTCTTCATGAGATATAGAGGGTGATTCAGACTTGAAAAGGGGAGAGTAAATGCCACGTCAATATTAAACTTTCAAGTGCTGGAGATAAAAACGAGCTAAGCTGCAGCTTGCAGCAACCCAAACAGCCCACAGGGAAATTTAGGAAGTTGACCCAAATACCCTTGGAGGTAAGTACAACATTTTTAAATAACTGTTTTCTCTTTCGAAATCCATTTATCTTGACAGAGACAGTGTGAAAAAAATGCATGTGGGGAGAGACACGATAAGCCTGCTTCATTGTGTTTACAAACACATCCAATACTTTATGAGAAGGATGGCATATTGGGATTAGACAACTAGAATGAGCTTTCAGTATTCATATGGTTGGACTCTGTGGAGAAATTATTCAACAATATCTTACCTGTTGAAGACAGCTTATTAAATCTTAAACAGTCTCAGTTTGGAGATATTCTGACTGAATTGATGAGTTAACAGCTAGTCAGAGGGAGGCCAAGTTCAACGTAAATTGCTGCCATTTTAGGACTAATCTAAAGCATTTCATGGCAATTCACATGAACGCTACTTTTTAAACCTTTACATCACTGTCACTTTTGACTTACTAAGTTACTTATTTTGTGGGTATTTGCAATCGCAAATAGTGGATACAGCAGCTAGTTGTAGCACTTCAAGTTCAGCTTGTGGCACTTCCAGCAAGAAGACCACTGTATTTTTGCAAGAATACCAAGGTGGTACACATTTGAAATGAAGATAGGCAGATTTAGACTAGTTTTTTAATAATTATCATTGTTTATTGATGTGGATTTTAGACCTGGGCATGTTTTATGCTGGTGTCAAAATACAGCTTCAGTACTCCCAAAATGGGTTTGAGATGCTCACTGCCAATTGGTTCCACAATTTTTTGGAACATGTTTAAAACTCAAGCAACATAATTGTAAGCCTCTGAGATTCATGTAAGAAAACTGAGAACCCCTGCAAACATTTCAGGGCACTATAGAGTCTCTCTTGTGAATGCCATTTGCCAACTAGCTGCCAACAGTCACAACCCAGTAAGATAAAGGTAATATCTAACTGGAATGTGACTGTTGGTGACTAATTAATGTCTCAAAATTGTGAGAAATTAGGAGAATGTTCTGTTGCAATCTCACCAAACTGTGTTTGCGACCAAGTGACTAGTCTGAAAAAAAACATGAAAATCATGGCCTATTTTCATGTGCATGACTTTCAAAACTGTATTCTAGGCTGTGCACATTATTTTGGTTGTGGATCAACTTTTAATGACAGTACAACTGCTGAAGATAAACCTAAGCCAGTTTCAATTTGGCCACACTTAGTTGTGTATGTACCTCTGACTCTTGCCCTTCTTTGAGCTACATTTAAGCCAACCTGTGCATGTAATGTGGCTTCATGATGCAGTAAGACATTTGCCAAAGCTTGGTTTTCTCAAACGCACCCTTCATTTTCTCAGGTTTCTTCCTCTCCTTCTGGTTTGTTTATTGTGTCTGTTTCCTGCCAGCAACCAGCTGAGTCAGAGCGAGCAGGGAAATTGCAAGAAATGGGCTGCTAGTGCACTCATTGTTTGATGGCATTTTCATATGGACATCTGGGGCCAATCAAGGAGCTGAAATGAAGCTCAGGTGTGTGAAAAGCTTTTATAATAAAGAAAAGTTACTGGCACTCAAATCACAGAGAAGCACGCAAAAATGGGAGGCAGCGCAGAATTGCGAGCACTCTCATACTTTATTTTCCATGCACAAAAATCTACAGTAAAATGGTCCCTGACCCAGAAGTGCCAAGGAATGAGGCTGCATTTAGTAGCTGAGGTATGTGATGCACTTTGATCATGCTTGATCAGAATCTGACACTTCTCAACTTTCTCTGTTGCCCTTTAGGGATCTGAATAATGAAGGAACAATCTCTAAAAGGTACTTTTACTTTTTCCATTTTTTTTTCTTTTTCATATTTCCGTGAGAGGCACGTCTCCATCTTTCTCCTGTGTTAAGTTCATTTGAAGCAGGCTATGCTTGAGGGCTTGGCAGTTTGTCTTACAAGGTGAGGTTGTGTCAGGACCTGAAGCTTAAACTTTCCTTGTATATGATGGCAAATAACTGTGGATTTCACCTGAGCTTTCTGTGCCTTTTATTTCTTACCTGTTTCTGTGTGTGTTTTTGTCTGTCCATCAAAATATCTCAATATCTCATCTCCAGGCGAGGGGCTAAGGTGATTGGTCAAATTTGCAGAAAAGTTGCAGAGACTGATTAGTCAAAATTAAACGTCTAAGAAAAATTTGTGGTGTTTGGTTGAAGATACCAAGATTCTGTCTGATTTTTATTTGAGCTGTCTGGACCAATTTGTTTTCATGCATTGTGACAAAATAAAATTAAAACACCTAATCTGTCTAAACTAAATAAATTAATAAAACATCAGCTGCTCTTTGAATACATCCATCCATCCATTTTTTTACCCGCTTTTTCCATTCCAGGTCACGGGGAGCCGGTGCCTATCTCCAGCAGTCACTGTGCGAGAGGCGGGGGAC
>JAOXNZ010000177.1:14871726-14885758 GCA_028566095.1 Kryptolebias brasiliensis | reverse complement strand
CAGAAATAGCTATAACACAGCCAATTGTACAGATATTGAGCTAATATTTGGTGTGGTAGTAGCTGAGAGTCATTCCCCTCCCCTCTGAAAACTGCACAGCCACAAAATCTATCAATGCAAAAACAGTGAATTGCATTGTGCAGAATTTTTTAACATCAGTGTATCATTCACTGCAGCTCTCTGCAGCGTGCGAACAGTCTATCACTTCCAGACTGACATATTTACGATGCTGATCCAGAGCTTTTTCACTGCCGTACAGATAAGAGAGCCACCATTGCTTCACATAAATGAAATCAGGGACTGTATCTCACACGGGTACATGACACATAATGAAATATAGAAGAAAGCATGCAAACTGAGTGGTTGTGTTACCACTGAAGCTTGTGAACGTTTGATGAAAGACAATGTGAAAACAGATGAGATAACAGTGAATGCACCCCAGACTGGATTTAAAGTATTTCTGATATAATGGTGGAAGGGGGGATTGTCTCAGATATTTATTCATTGAATGTAACGCTTGTGTGAACCATGATGGTGCTGCGAGTATTGAAGGAAACATGGAATGTATCGGACTTCTTTTAAATAATTTGACAAAATGAAGATGGCATGTATTTTATAAACCTTTACTGTTGTAAGTTTTGCAAAACATGGTTTTGCCAATCCTCGACTTCACTGTGGGCAGAGTAGCCATGGTTCAAAAGCGTGCTAAATTTTATCAGATAAAAATAGTCTGAACAAATACCATGGTGGTTACATTTATTTTTTTCACTATCTTTAAAGACAAGTCGAAGAGTTACATGTCGAAAAGAAGACGAAATAGAGTTTGCATTTCTGCTTGACAGAATGTGAACGTGCATGCACCCATGCACGCTTGTCAAATCCTAACAAAACCATTTGTTTCCAGGAGTTTATGTTCCTAACAAGTATTTGTCTGTAGTCAGACTGAGGCAAGGGAGCCTTGAATAGACAACAGCCTGGGGAAAGAGTCTGATTAGCTACAAGAGGCCAAGCCCTGGAAAGACCTTTCCCAAGACCTTCTCTTATATTCCTCCTCTTGCTACTGAAGGCAACAGAAGAGTGACTCTTGTGAGGCTGCACCAAATGCAGTAAACAGTAACACTGTGAGGCTGTGGAGCTTTGCGTAGGAAAAACACAGGAATACATTTTACTATTACATGTATACATTAGGACAGACCACAGTTCCCTCAAGAATGGCATGCACACCTGAAGAGTTTTGTTGCAGTGGCATTAAATGATGTGAATGCATGCTAAAATCAATATAACATTGGAAAAAGTTTGATTTTACAAACACATCTGTGACTCTGTGAAACCGCCATCCTCTAACTGTTGACTCGCAATCATTTTTTAAAAAATGAGACCCTGCTAGCTTGGCTTAACTTTGCTAAATTGCAATCGAAATAAAAACTCTGCCTTTTGGAGCGATGCCTTTTGGTCCGACCAGGTTGGCCATACTGTACAACCTTGTGAAAACCAAACACAGCATATCAGCACAAACACTTATATATCAACTGCCAAGCATGGTGGTGGAGGGCTGATGATTTAAGCATGTTTTGCTGCCACAAGGCCTGGGCCCATTACAGTCAGTAAAATCAAACACTAACTCTAAGTCCAAAGCCCAGCCAGACCTAAACCTAATGGAAATTCTGTGGCATCACTTGAAGAGAGCTGTTCATTAGCAAACTCCTGCAAAGCTTAATGAACTGAATGAATCCTGTAAAGAAGAGAGGGGCAAAATCGCTTGACCACAATGTGAGAGATGAGAACATATAGAAGATGATTAGTTTAAGTTACTGTTGCAATGGGTGTTTCTTCAAGCAGATAAACCGTGAAGTCTTAACATTTACTTTTTGGCTTTGGTTAAATAAATAATAACACTGTGTAGTGTGTCATACGCTGTGGAACATCCAAGGTTGTGTTCACCATTATTAAGGACCTGGTGAGACCATTTATAATATTCTAAAGCACGAAAGCTTAGACTCAAAAAAGTGGTTGCAGCACTGTCCAGAAGGCACTTCTATGCTCCATCTCACTGAAATTCAATGTCGACCCGAGGATACCTTTCCTTGTAATAGGTAATGTTTTGTAAGTGGCTAAAATTGTACGACAGACTCATTTCTGTTTCTCCACTAAAAACACGCCTAACCACAGTGCTTTGCAGAATGTCTTGAGAAAAAAAAAGCCCCTTTCTTTGCTTGCAAAACAACAAAAGAGACAGAACAGTTAAAGGTTTAAGTGGGTTTAAGATGGGTTTGTGTTCTCTTCAGTGCCGACGAAGTTTGGGAACACTCCATCTTGTCTTGTCACGCTTTACTTTCACAAACTTGTTTGATGGGTCCAAACTTAGTCATGCAGCAAAACAACGACCCCAGCAACACCTCTATTCCGTGGAAAAACATATTGGAAAAGACAGAGAAGGATGGTATGCTGTCAGCCCTGCAACAGCCACCTCAAGTCATCTAAGTAAAACTTGACCAGACAATTAGAATATTGCAGCCCAAAAAATGTACAGATGCTCTCTGGGAATGTCTTCAAACTGCACAGGGAAAGAAAGAAATAAACCCCGGTAGTATATATTCGTTTATATTTGTATTCCCATCAAGGTACTGCACATCAAAAACATTCTAGGATGTGCATACAGAATAATGGACAAGTGCATTTTCATGAAGACAAGTTCATTTGTTTGTCAGTCTCTTGGCACGTCCTGATTTCCTCCACACCTACTTCTATTACCACCACAAACAGGAACCCTGTTATACATTTTGACAGTGGTGGGTGTTTGCCGGTGTACCCTGCAGTAAGTGACTGGAATACAAAAGAGGTTTTTACAGTGCTTCTATATAGGCTCTGCCTCAGAAACAAGGTTGACTTTTACACACATTTGTAAATCATGGAATATCTGTGTTGGAGATACATGCTGTACACTCTTCTCCCTGTTCATGGTTCCCTCTGCCTGCTGCACTTTCTAAGTCTGATGCCTTCTTGTTTCTTTCCTCCCTTCTTGACTGAGTCCCCCTGATTGCAATCGGAGTTTTAACCTTCCGGCATTAAGTATGCAAGCCTTGCTGTGCTTTCGCTATCAGCAATCAGCAAATGCCACAGACTCTTACCTTCTCCCTACACACAAAGAGGTACAAAAAAAAAAAAAAAAATGGAACACGAGGAAAAACTTAACTCTGACTGGGTAAGAACGGCAGTGGAGGTTGACAAATAATGGCTTTAATGTGTGTAATTGCAATGCAGGCACAAGTTGCTGTGTAAAGATTGTGTTCATTATGGTGCTTAAGAGAAAACACACCCCAGCTGATCACCTTAATTCACAATCTGTTGCTTGATTTGTACATCCACAGTAAGTAGGAGGTTTTTACTGTTAAAGCTACAGGTGTCGTGTATTCATCAACATTTAATTTGGACAAATCTGAATTCTAAATGATTTAAAAATAGCAGACGGGTTTAATTTTTAAAACCTAAAAGGCTTTTGAAGATTTTTTGATCAGATCTTTCATGACTGCAAGCGAACGTGGCGGCGTGTTACTCGACGAGTTCGGAATATTCCTGTCTACATCAAACTCTGAAGGAAAAATTAATGGATTCAGAAAGTTTCTGGTTGTTTGTGGAGATTAAAGACGTTTTTTTTTTTTGACAGGTGCATGTTGTCCGTCGCTTCGTGAAAACATCATTGCTTTTGCTTTTAGCTCGATAACAAGCAGGCGTCACAAACAATCATGGTGATGTGCTGAAAGGAACTTCATTAAAACCCCGCACACCAATAAGGTCAACGTGCCCGTCCAACTGCTGGAGCTATAATCAAGCCTCTATTCAAGATTTGTTCAGATTTGTGCAGTTTGCTAAACAGTTTATTCCTTAAATGTGTTCCTTTTCAAAGCAGAATACAATTATATTTAAAGCATAGCAGTGTAACACAAGTGAAGGTTTTATTCTTGGAAATTACTAAAAAGAAAGTTCTACAGATGCATAGCTGACTTGTTCCCAACATGTTTATAGTGTAGAATTGTAAAGAAATACCTTAATCCTCTATTCTATGAAAGGCATCTCAGGCCATGTTTTAAGGTGTTGTGTGGGACTTAGAATGTACCAGGTGCCTTTTTTCAAAAGAAAGTATGACTATATAAAAAGCTGTTTTCTGAGCAAAAAACATTATTTCCTTGAGCCTTGTAATTTGCTCCTTAAACATCATCAAACAGTGGGCTGAAAATGAGTAAAAAAACAAACAAACAATGATTAATGGCAGAGCAAAGGAGAGAAGTAAACTGTGGTATTTAAGCTGGAAGTGATAAAAACACAAAAGTCTTTAAGATTAACCTTGGTCTCAAATGCATTAGTCCTAATGTTGTCTTTTGACTCCTCATTTTTGATTGTGTCCCCTCTTGGTAAGGCAACATTTGAGCCCAGCGTCATATATTGCTGCAACCCCCATGTTATGGCACTATTGCCAACAAACCCTGTCAGAGATGCCATGTGCTCTGACAAAACTGCAGTATTTGAACAGCTGGGAATAAACACAAACTGGGTCACTATATTATCTTCTACACAAGCAGCAGCTTCTGTGCGGTTGAAGCGGACAAGTTAACATGTTAACTAGTAGGCTCAAGCGGTCTTTGTTTCTTGGCTTCAGAGAGAAGAGGTTAGCTGGTTCTCTGGGTTTTCATTCTTCAGGCCAGGCCAGGCTGCCACTGGCCACTGTACAGAAGTGTAATGAGCTGAACCACTCCAGAGGCCAGTCCACCTTAACCCATTAAAGCCTGATGAAACACATGAGTGTACCCATTCCCATGTTTAATGGGCCCCACGGGTCTTTAGGGGTTCTGACCTATGATGTTTCCTGTGGTTTCAGGAGACAGATCAGAGACTTCTTTTTTTGCTACAGCAGCAGATCCAGTTGAAGAAAAAAAAGGAGAAATAACTTTTCTTCCTTAGACTATATTTGAAGGTATTGTTGAGAGTTTTTATTTATTTATTTATTTTCTTTAATGAAATCCCTGTAGTTTGCGAAAATACGAGGTATGCAGATTTAAATTAGAATATACTATTACCAGTAATCAACTTGCATCTTGTTTTGGAAGTTTAAATTCCTACTTTGTTCAAGTTTGAAACTCATCTTCTTTTAATTCTCTACACTAAATTAAGACCAAATAATATAAAAACTGCATGACCTTAATTCTGGTTAGTAGATCAAATAAGTATATTGTAGTCTTTTACATCTTTATTCAAAATGTCAAACCCCTCTGTTAAAATAGAACAGCTTTATACATGTTGCTGAACCTCTGCTGTGATAACATTGCACTAAATTGCTTGGGGCCTGATTAGCCCTTCTTAACTTCAATCTGACGATTTGGGCCAGCAACCTTTCATCTATTAATGGATGGCCTTTCATTCTGTATTTGAGTACCCTTCTCTACAGCAACGTGGCATGCACATATCCAGCAGACTAGCTTAAGTACCGCTTTGATCTGTCCACAATAAAGGAGTAGCTTAGGGATAATGGTCAGATCACCTCTTCAACCCCCCTCTCATCCACTCCCTGCAATATCACTGGCAGTGGTCGATGAGCAAAGTCATCGTATCAGGAGTAATATTGGAAAGCATTGTACCAGGAGTAACAGTGGAAAAGGGCGGCACTGAAGAGACACCATTATTGAGTCAATGGCCTGAGCATTATTTCTGGGGGGGTTTTATTTCTGAGTTTAGGATTAGTTGAGTTCTGTGGTTCAGTGCTGAGTGTAAACAAAGGAGAACCCCAGAAACATGTTCTTGTGATGCAAGGTTGTAAGTCACCAGAAGGAGCATTTGTTTCATGGCACAAAAGAATAGTCTTAGTTCTGATGAGCAGTTTGACTCCAGAGATGGACTTGTCCCACTTATTGTCAAAGACAGACTACAAGAGAAGTGCTGTCATTTAGACCATTTTCCTTGGCAGCCAATTCGCTCAGCAGGGATCAGCTGCCTGCCAGAAGAGATTACACCAGGAATAGCGATGGTACGTGCTGTTAGAATTTCTGCCTTCCAGGTTAGAAGAATTAACCGAAATCAGCCTGACCTCAAAACCCAACATGGCTGCCTCTTACATAACAACGTAATGGTGGCTACAGTAATTAACTATTGTTTGCATTTTTGTCATTTTGTATAACAATAAATCACACACGCAGTGCTTATTCAGCTTTTGTTACTGAACTTATTGCTACAGTGTCTGAATGAGGTAAAGAAAACACAGCATGACTCCAAGTATCTGAATAATCTGGAACACATTCTACCCATCAACATTAAATTATGCTGCAAAACAATATCAAACTATTACACTACTACCACCATGTTTCATGGTTGCAATGAGGTTCTTATGCTAGACTGAGGTCATTTCTGTTCTTAAAAAAACAAAACAAAACAAGAAAAACAGCTTGAGTTCAACAAAAAGTTCTGTTTTGGTCTCATCCTTCAGAATACACTGCTCCAGGAAATCCAAAAAAGGTTAAAAACAAAAGTTTACCGTGTCCTGGATGACTGAGAATCTACACCAGCATACTGCTCCAGGAAACGTTTATTAAAAGTCCGAACACTGCAATGCAGAAGATTTATTTTCAGACAGCAGAGAGGATTTTTGCTCACCAGTTTTCTGATTGCGGATGTTCTGTTACCCAACATGTGCGAGGCCTTCGGTCGCTCTGGGTTCCTTTGCGACCTTGTAGACTATTTTACAACCTGCTGTTTTTCAGCAAACCTTACTGTTTTGACCCGTTCTGGAGAGCCTTCATTTCTGCTATTTGTTCACAGCTGATTTGCCCGGGATGTTGAGTTAATCCAGATTTAGGTCAGTGGGTTCAAAACTGCTTTTTAACTGTATTTAAAAAATAAATAAATAAATTGTTGCCTTAACAAGCAAAACTGAAAGACATCCACTTCTGTTCTCGAAGATTGAGATTCATATGTATGTTTGAGTTTGTTTAGCTTTCTTTTACAATATGATACAACACAGTAAAATATAATATTACTTTATTGTCCCCTTGGGGAAATTTGTTTTCCACTCAGTACTTTCAGTACTACAGACACAGGCAAAGACTTTTTTCCACCTGCTTTTCAATAACAGTATGATAACCTTTTGATACACTGAAGAATTCCCATTTTGAAAATATATAAATATATATATAAAGATTATATAAATTTTGATTGAAGTTTTATGTATGAAGTAAATAACCAGTCCCTGGTTTTAATGTTGTGGCTGATCAGTCTGTGAATGGGAGCACATGAGTGAACTGATTTTCTCGTGTCGAACGTCTTCACAAGTGGGAGTCGGATGAAGAATGGTTTCATGTTCTGCACGCATTTCTTTCCACGTGTTCCATAACTAATCAGATCCGTGCTGAAGTGGGGGACACGCGCTGACGCCACAGGACACCTCCTGTGGATCGTCGAGCGGGCGAGAGCAAGAGTCACGCGAGAAGACAGAGACGGAGAGAGAAAAACAACAACGATTAAAGCCGAGGAAAAGGACATGCCTGTCTGCTAATGAACAGAGAGCTCCAACACAACCAGTTAGCTGCAGCGCTTGTTAAAGCAGCCGCTCAACACGTGCTGGGTCAGGGTGGATCGGCCTTCCATGGCTGCTTCAGGGCTACTGATATGGTTGACAACCGCATTAAATTAAGAAACAGAGACATGTTTTAGATGTAGCCAGTGTTCCGTCTTTGTCGATAAATCAGGGTCAGTTGGCTAAAAAGCACAAAAAGAAAGAAAAACACTCATCTGTTAATTTGGGCTGCTTAATTTAATCTTTCACCCAATCATGAGGAAAGAAATTCTGGGAGTAACGATAGTTCGATTTAGGAACTGCTGAGCTGCAAACCCACAGAACAATTAAAGGCATAGCATTTCCTAAAGAAATGCATATCACCCACCATCTTTTATGGCAGCATTTGAAACTAAGCTCATGTTTTGATGAGAAGGAATGGGATTATAGCTGTTTTGATCCTGTCCTGTAAATGACATCATGTGCAGCCTCCTGCCATATTGCAAAATCTGTTAGCACTAGTAGTATGTGTTGAGGATGATGCTCAGCTACTACCATGTCAATATTCTTAAATCTGACTTTGTCATAACGTTTTTGTTTTTTTTCAGTTGGCTAAGTTTGATTAGCCATCTTGAGTTGTAGATGTACATCCAATAATTACTTTCTGAGTCTCATTAAGAGGTTTCTGAGATATTTTGCTAACACGACAGACAAACGCACACACGCAGACTTGGCAAAGGGCCGAGGAGAATGAGGAGTGGTGTGATTCCACACGGGAGGATGAAACGCATCTTTTTCCTCCGAGAGGGTGAAGGAGAGGGGGACAGACAAGCCTGTTGATTGACTGGCAGCATCTTCGCCTGTCATTCACCATCTCCTCATCCTCATCAGCGGCTGGCTCGGTGCCTCGCCATGAAGCCAAGGGCAGAACGTGAGAGCCACACAATAACGTTCACCCACGTGAAGCTGCTTTCTGCCAAACAACTGCACCGCATAAAAAGGCGCCTTTGAATGCAAGCAAAACCTCGCCTCTTTTTTTTGTTTGTTTGTTTTTAATAACACATTTTGGCAAGAAATCTAACATCCGTGTCAAGCGTTTTTGGGCAGACCCAACATTAAAGTCATCTCTTTGAAGGAAAGTTAAAAATAAAAGTAAAGAAACATATCCGCATGCCGAGTCAATCTGCTGTCAGCTTCTGCTGGAGCAATCAGAAACATTTCAATCCATCAGTCAGGTGGGCTGAGTCACAGGGAAGTTGCTCCATGTTTTCCTCCTGTCCTTTTGAAAAACAAATAAATAAATAAATAACAAAAAACACTCACAAATATGTGGTTACTAATTACAGCAGCTGAATCCCAACATCCTGAATACAGTGGCAGAGTGACTCACCAGATTGGTGCTGTCCAAGAGGCTGCCAGAGAGAATTCATCACACACTTATCAACACTGCAGCCCACAAGTGGCACATGACGAGCTACTGGGTGAGCACTGCTCCCTGGTGGCGAAGGCGTGTACTGCAGCAGTGCTCCGGCAGGTCTACAGCTCCATCTGGTGGGCAGCAGCGAGAATGCAGCACATTGACACGATCGCAGTGGAAAGGGGTGACTGGGCTGACACGAGTAAACAGGTTTTTATTGATGTTGAACATTAAGAAAGCATTTATGCAAAAGCTCAAACCTCACTTGCACAGACCTGATTTGGATTTTGCTTTGGTGAAGATGTTTCATGCACCATTATGCTCGAGCATCCTTGGTAAAAATGTATGTCGAAAAGTCAAAGATGAACTGATGCCCAAAAAGGCCTAAAGTTAAAAACACTCTTCATTTTTTAAAATAAATATCAATGCTTTTGTATGTTTCTCTAAATAACTTAAATCTACCAGCTTATAAATGGCTTCTCACTGTATGCTTTTATCATGAAATGTGAGGTGCTAATAACTCCCCAAACATCGTTTCAACAATCCATCGAAACAACTACTTGAATAAAAACAAAGTCTTTTCTCTGTAGAAGAAAAGGTGGACAGGTTGCCAGTCTGACAGAGCTACACATAGAGACAGACAACCATGCACACTCACACTAAGGAGCATTTCAGAATCCCCAGGTCACCTTACTTGGAAACTGAAGTAACCAGAGAAAAACCCTCACATGTACAAGGAGAACATGGAAACTCCACTCAGAATAGGCCGAGTTTTGAACTTACAACCTTCTTGTTGTGAGGTAAAAGCTGCCCTCATTGTGTTTTCCTCATGCCCATCTAAGCCGTCGGGCAGCACTGTTGCCTCACAGCAAGAAGGTCCTGGGTTCAAGAACCCGGGTTGGACCCGGGGTCTTTCTGTGTGGAGTTTGCATGTTCTCCTCGTGTTTGCATGGGTTTACTTCGGGTGCTCCGGTTTCCTCCCACGGGATAAAAACATGCATGTTAGGCTGCCTTCAGGCCCAGGCCTTCCTTGAAAACGTCGCAAATAAAGCTGTGCTCTCAATGGGACTTGCCTGGTTAAATAAACCTACCTCCATGTGATCAATGGAAAATGTCCTGGTTGAGAAAAGACCAGAAGACAAAGATCTCTTCTTTCTCTAAAACACCCAATACAGAAAATCAGGACATTCCTCTGTGATAGTATTCTAAATGATTGAAAATACATGTAGAACACTCCAACCTTATACCTCAAGAAGCCTGGCCTGGTGGTTTTGCAAAGGTGCTCACAGGGCTCTGACTTGAGTATAATTAAAAATAAGTTTCTAGAAGAGAGAAACTTACAAACTCTCAGCTGACAGCATAAATGTTTATGAGCCATCTTTAACTTCCTTTGAACATTAGGTTTTTGTTAACCTTTCGCGAGTGGCACATCACGCGGCGTGACACTTATTTTACAAATCGGCCTCGCTGCCGAGCGAACGGTTCATTTCCTCTGGTATGCATGTAGTTAAGAAACATTAAATCCCGCTCCGAAAGCTAAACGGTTTTGTTCCGAAGCAACGAAGAAAGAGGCGCAGCGGCAGCGTAGCCTGTGGGGAGGAACGGCGCGGGAAGCGCGCGCCCGCCGTTTGACGGAGACAATTGATCAAAACAGACTAATTAATGTATGTGTTTTACATATATTCATTTCCGTATCAAATATTAATGGGCGTAAACGTATTTGTTTTTCAAATGAGCGCAGGGCTATCAAATATTTCAGACACACCTCATTAAAGATCCAGAGCCGAGAGCGAACATGCATTTTTAAAGCGCCACAATTCACAATGGATTCTCCCGGAGTGGTGTGGCCTAGATCAGCTCTGCAGGAGTGCAAGTGCTGCGAGAGATCAAGGCCTTCTTGTAGAAGAATCAGAACCTTTAGGCCTTTATCTCCCGTGTTATTTAAAGCAAATATAGAAGTTCTTGAGGTCTGCCACTGAACAGTTCGTGTGGATTTTAAGATTATTAAAAAGAGGCTTTGGCACAGAGTGTTAATGGATTAAACTAAATCATATACCTACAGTTGTTTCTACAACATAGAGGCCGTATAAGAATCTGTAATGACTGTACTCTGTCAGGGAGGGGTTCTCTACTTGTCAAACCAGTTTGTTCTTCACTGTAGGCAGATGATGACGCGGTGCAAGGTCTGTAGGGATTTTAAACTTGGTTTGTTGTGCAGTACATTCTTTTAGTCATTATTGTTGTGCAGAAGCTAGCATCTCAGTTGGGTTTTTGCATGATCTTCCCGTGCATGTGTGGGGCTCCTATGGTCAGCTATGCATTCACAATTCCATACAGAACTTAAGTGTGTTTGCGTAGTTGTGTTTCTTTATGTTGGCTTGTCAATAAAAGCTAGCACTCCTTGAAGGAATCACCCACCTCTTTGCAGATTTTAAACAAAGATCTTGGATGTTGTGATAGGGATGACTCTCAGCTACTACCACACCAAATTTGAGCTTGAGTTATAGCCATTTTTTTGTGTTTACTGAGGTCAATTAGTTGTGGCGGTCCTCTTGAATCAGGTTATCCCCCAGGTTATCGTTGCGGATGAACTTCTAACTCGTAGGGATTTGAGCGTCATCAAATCCCTACCAGTGGTTCATGAGATATTTTACTAACAGTCACATTACTGCTCATCTTTCATGGCAGCAGGTGATAATAAATGTCTAATGCTCACAACAAAACATAGGCCAAAAGGGTAAATAGTTCACAGCTTTTCTTCAGGCTTTAATCAAGGTAGAGAGAATTATGAATGATTCCAAACACCCGGCAGTTTTGGCTCAAAACCTTCGAGCACCTTCTCAAAAGCTGACGCTGAAGACGAAAGAGGAGTTTCACTTTTCAGCTGGACAATGAGCCCGAGTATACATTCATATCAACAAGAGTGGCTTCACCAATAATATACATAAGCATTTTGGAATGACCCTGAAGAGAGAGCAAATATTACCAAGACCAGATGGAAAAAGGTGCTTCAACAGTGTTGGTTTAAAGTTTGTTGTACTGTATTTTTTTTTATCCCCCAAACAATTTTTTCAGGATTGCTCAAGTTAGAGGTCACATTAAAAGATGGCAAGTTTATTTTTTACCACCACAAAAAAAAACTGGAATTTTAGCAGGCGTGTGTAGACTATTTTTATCCACTGTAGGTCAGATGTTTTCCAGATCCACACTACTAGGAAGTCGGCCAATTTGTAGAACTATCAAGATATTCTTGTTTACAGACAAACACAAGCCTTCGCCATGTCTTCGCAACAGGTTTGTGGCTTGATCCTTGTCTTTGAAAATGTGACTCAGCATGTTAGTCATGCTGAGTCACAGGATCCTTTTAGCTCTTAGTGACGTCTATTGATGGAAAACGTGGCACACAACAGAAAGTCTTTTTTTAATTTTTTTTATTTAATCTTTAAAGACGTTCTCCAAAACCACGTTTCCCTGTTGATCAGTAATCTGTTCCTCCACTAAGTCCAAACAGACCCAGCTGAACAATGTTAGTGCAGCCAAAGGCCCAGTTGTTGGCTTCTAGAGGTCAACGATAACACAAACTGCTTCCTGAGCTCTCGCACCCTCACGCTGCAACTCAAGTTCGATTCTCTACAACAAATCCGCTAAACGGAACCAATGAATAACGAGTTGGGAATGCAAATCAGGTTTCACTCGGCATGAATTCCAGGGGTAAATGACATTCATTTTATTCAAAGTAGGCGCTGCAGCACTGATCTGATGAACGCGCGTGAACTCATTTGTGGCTCTGCAGTGCTGCTGACATCCTGTCAGCTGCCTGTTCAGTGAGAACGAGGAAACATTGTCACCTCGCTGCTCAGTTTTCCCCCCTCTCGCTGCGTTTTTATTAATTTGCCTAAATTAGCAAAGAAAAGCTAATCATGTCGCATTTGTTATGGATCCAAGTGCTTCACGAGCCCCTAACCGTCCCTGCAGCAGTGACAACACTTTAACAGCAGAGGGAGCTCCGTCAGCCGCTTCCTGTCTCTTTGGAGTCGTGATCAACAGTCTGAGGGGTGAGTCATTTCTCAGTACCACAGTGTCCCGTGTTTTCCACGTGTTGCTGAGTCACCTCTCCACTGGGGAAAAAAAAAAAAGAACACGTTGGACAACTACTGACACGCTTGATGAGCAAACGCTATCGAAGAAACACCTCGTTAAGCGGAAAAGCACAACAAATACACTGAATTGAGGCCTCAGAGCTCGAGGTCATAAAAGTTAGAGCATGTGCCGACAAAGTGAAGAGCCTTTTAAGCATATATTTAGTCTTTGTTTCTTGAAGTGAAACCTTGAAGTAACATCCACCTCGTCCCCATTCGCCAACACCAGCCCTTTTTAAACCACTAGACTTGACGTTCAGCTTTTCAATGCAGCCCATTAAAACGTGTAAAGTAGATTTAAAAAAATGAAAAGCATCATGAGGTTTATTATTTCAATGTATTTATTTTTAAAGAACCAATACGAATTGGGGATGTTTTCAAAATGGGTACAATGATTTAAAAAAAACCAAAAAAAAAACCTGACCATTTTCATTCTTCTCCACCCTGCCTGTCACATTGGAGCCGAGGCTCTGTATTTACGAGTTTAAGTGTGCATATTTTGGGAAATCCTGATGAGACTCCCCCCTCATTCGGTAGAGTAAGTGAAATCAGGAGGAGCACCAGGCGGAGAGGTTGTTCTCTATGTGTAAGTATGTGTGTGAGATGTCCAGCAGGGTTTGATGAGCGTATCTGAGGTGGACTGATTATTGCACTCCAAGATTTAAAAGAGGAGAAAAAAAAAAGAAGAAAGGCTCTCAAATAATTACAAAAGAATTTTAAAAAAACTACAGGATAACAAAGTGTCCTTGCCCCCTGCCGAACTAAAAACTGCCACACATTTCTTTGTGAATAAATATTGACATTCACACTCAGTGAACCCCTAAATTCAAAGTGACTTAAAGCGAGTGAAGAGTACAAGGAAAACGTTACTGCATTTTCAGGTGAAACTTTCAAGTTCTGTGCAAAAAAAAAAAAAAAAAAAAAAAAACAGACACAATG
>JAOXNZ010000177.1:14837000-14848798 GCA_028566095.1 Kryptolebias brasiliensis | reverse complement strand
ATTAAAATCCAACAAAACAAATAACAAAAAAGGCATGTGTAAAGTGGTTATTTTTGTGATTTTAACAGTTTTTTATGGTGCCACAACTGCCAGAATGTTATTTTTTATGTTTCTATAAAGTCATCTGAGTGTTGCATAAATGTTTGAAACTTTACCAAACTCTTTATAAATTAATGGCTAATTTTAGATCAAAAGTCTGGCTGTCTGAAGTGGGCTGAGGGATAAAGATGTTAGAACATGTGAGTAGTTCAATAGGAAACAAAATAATCAACCAAACAGAGGCCTAAGTGAAATTTCTAATCGTGTGAAAAACAGAGTAAAAATCATGAATTGAATTTTGCATACTTATCACGTAAACTGTGATATGATTAATACACAACAGAAAAAGAAAGTCCTAATTCATTCATCTGCTCTCAGTTTGAGAGTCTCTGAAATGTGTATACTTCTTTATGTGAGAAACCAATTCAGTTAGAAACCTCTTTAATAATATTTTGTATTTTATTCCTGTTTGTCTTGGAATCTATCGTCTTATAAGTAATTTAGTTTTAGCTAAATAAAAGGGAGGAGAAAAAAAATACAATTAAAGAGTTATTAAGACTTCTGTTTGCCTTCCTGAAAATCCAATACTTTTGAAGACCTTCAAACAGCCAGTAGTTATTTCCCACCACTGCAGCCTGGAAACTGTCAATATATATTGAGCTGGAAAAGACCTCTCACTGAACGAGTAAAATGTGTAGGAACAACCCATGGGGTTCTTCAAATGACCTTTTACAGAAGAAGAAGAAAAACACTAAGCCATTGCACTGTAGTGTTAAGAACATGTATCTGAATTGCATTAACCAGTGGTTTAATGTTACCTTGTAGTTTCGACAGGTTGGGTTGAAAGCATTGGTACCACAAGCAAAAAGAGTCTCATCATTCCGGGGCACCAGCACTTTCACGTAGTTGTAGCACTCATCCTGAAACACAAATATGCGACTGAAGTGAAAAATGATTTTCACTAAGGGAAAAGTCCTGTAAAATATTTAAAAAATAGATGTAGAGAGAGAAGAAGGATCAAGCAGGGTTTAGAGAATAAACTTACGCTGTTCTTTCCTCTGACTGTGCACTTGCTGACGTCCGTGGACTTCCATGTCAGCTTCTGAAACACAGGGCCAAAGTGGAGGAGAGTGTAATTTTCCTTGAGATGTCTGGTAAAGAGTGTTGATTAGAAAAGTGCGCAAATACACAGGTGAGGAGGAAGATGAGTCATGTCTGACTGAAGAGCTGTTTGAACAAACACTTCAGGTCAATCAGTGAGCAGCTGTTGATGCTGCAGCTCAGATCAATGTTGGCAGACGCAGAGAGAAAAGTTGCACCACAAATCTGTTATCTGTGCTGGAGTTTTCTGTTTAGAAAGAAAACCTTCCTGAGAGGTTGACTGTAATTCGTTCTGTTTAGGAAAATATTTTACAAATAACTTTCAAAAATGATACAGCTGCAGAGGAAACTATTGAGGAAAATGAAATGATGGAAAGCTGGAAACATCTCCAAAGACTGCTATGAACGAATGAATGAATCTGAGCTGTTGACACTGGCTGCATGACCAAACGTGGGTAAATTTTCTTGTTTTGTAATACAGATAAAACAGATACTTCAATATCCAGGTGACAGACTCACTCCTTTGTAGTGACCTGACAGAATTACACTGCTCTGTAATCTCCCCTGCTTGTTCCATACCGCTCTGTCTGCCCACGCAGTCTGAAGGGTGGATAGAGGGTCACTGGAGTCTGGAATGCAGCAGTTATGTCTTGATAACACTGATCTGTACTTGGGTCACCTTCCCTTTACCTTTGTGAGGGTTGCTTGGTGTGGACAAGTTTATCTATGTTTCAGACTTTGCTGTAAAACAACTTTTAAATGAGGCTTAAATTCTTTAAATTCTGGATCTTACTTTTACATCAGCAGTCCCCAACTTTCAATGCAAAAAATACCCCAAAAAATGATTTAATTCTGTAATATAATAAGTAATCCCAAGACCAGACTTAAGAGACATACGCTTAAATCTTGATAAATACAAGATTTAAGACTTCCCCTTCAATGCTCAATATTTTGTGACTGCTTAAGCTTACAAAGGTTTGTGTAGCCAACAGCCAGTAGTTTCAAGACAATTTTAATATTCAAAGATAAATTGACTGATTTCTTTGTTTTTTTTGCATTTAAAATGATTGGAACTTATGTAATTACCAATTTCTGATAAGCAAATACTGTCAACATATACAGATAGACAGAAAGCCAATTTTCAAAAAGAAGAAGATTCACTTTGTTGCTACAGCTTTTATTCCAGGCGCTGTTGCCATAACTGAAGCAACTGTTGTTTCTATTAACGTGCAGAAGAAAAAAAGTCCCACTAGAAACATTTTTAAAGTAGATAGAATATGGTCACCAATGTTGAGTGCTTCAGTAAAAAAAAGTAAGATCTTTAAAGTAAAATATATAAAGAGGCAGAGATGAAGCAGGAAGCAATGCAGTCCTCAGACGCACTACTGAGGTTGAATCATTGATAACGAGTATAACAGCTCGCATCAAAGAGCTGCTGGAAGCCCACCGTCCTACAATACACCGGGAGGCCTATTACTGTCAGAAGCCACCCCGTAACCTTTTTCCTTTGATGAGAAGGAGGTGTGGAGATCAAAGGAAACATGTCCTTTGTGCTGCCTCAAATATTACAAGCCACTATAGTTTTGTTTAGCCGCCCTCATACTTAATGGATCTATTGTGTGAAAAGTAAAAAGGTTCTTTTGCTGCGTTGTCAGCCATCAGTTTTGTTGCTGTTTTATAAGCTTTAAAAGAAACATTCTAGTGTAAGACGAAATCTGAGAGTGAAGCTGCACTGAGATATCACGTGATCAGTAGGTCCTCAGAGTATGTGTTGGAAATGACTCGGCTACCATCACAAAATATTTTAGCTCAGCATCTGTAAAAATGAATTATAGCTATTTTTGTGTTTGATAAGGCTGATACTTGATCACTCACTTGATATGGCAGCGAGCAATAAATAACCACAACCGAGGAGTGGAAAATTGCCCCATAGTAATTTACACAATAAAACCAAAACGTTGCTCCTTCCAAGGCATTCAACCAGTTATTTCTTTAAAATTATTTTTAAATATAGCTGCTCAACAAGTTCAGAGCTCAAAGAGCAGCAGGCAGCAGCTCTAGGGCTGAGAGCCAAACTCTGATTTCACAAAGTCAGTTTTTTTTTTTTTACATTAAAAACACACCACACAAACATTTTTGTGCTCTCTGAAAGCAGCACATCCAAAAATAAACTGTTTATCGTATAAATTTACTCACCAGCTGCGGGACAAACTCTTCTGAAGCCGTCGTCAGGTTCACAGCAAACACATGATCCCTGAGGAGTTCAAAGCACAGAGTCAGGGTAACCGTGTAGATTCACATCTCTGAAGATTTATTGGATTCTGGTGAACGTGCTTCTTCATACTTGTGTGGTTGTTTCCATTTGTGCTTGGTTGAGTCAAGTTTAATATTTTGTTTTGTTCTGTTGGTGTTCATGGTGCTGTCTTTATTAAAAGTCTTAATTTGATTTGATGCTGATTTTGGCTTTTACCTCATTCTTGATTATTTGAGGCCTTATTTTGGCTGTGTGTTTAACCGTGTCAGAAGGTTTTTCAAAGCCTGAGGCAGACTCTGTGTAGAATGAAGGCATCAAAAGCAAAAGGTCAAACAAACTCCGAAGGAAAAAGTTTGATAGCAAATTTAAAGAAGTTGAGTTTTAATTTTTTATAACATAAAATTATGAAAAAAAATAACATTTTTCAGTATGAAAAAACTAATAAAAATTCTCCTGACTCATTGAAAATATTTGGGCTGTAAAAAAAAAAAAAAAAGCACATTCATAACTACCTGTAAAGCCGAATAAAACATAAAAACTACTAGCCCCGTAAAGTATTTGCTGCTCTACAGTTCATGCCCAGCATTGGTCATTTTTTAAAGCCATAACAAATTTAATCTACCTCATCTTGCTTGATAAAATGTAAATTTATTTGTAACCTTCCTCCACCACGGCCCTGCTTTGACCTAGGGGATGAATATAGAGTGATGGGGCAGCTAAAGACACGTGTTGTTCCCATTCCTCTGTAAGCTTTTGTATCTGATGCTGCAACAAGTTTGTCATGCTGCTACTTTTAGTTTCAAGAGCATTTACAAACTCAACGCGGTGGGGTGGGGTGTTAAGACTTTGCAACTGAGAGACATTTCCATAACAAGAAGCAGAAAGACAAAATGACGTAAATTTTTTATTTCACCATCTGCAATGACAGCCACTATCCCAGATTGTTCTTAACAGTTTAAGCAACAGAGAAGACACTGATCTTAATGGACTGCACGCCCCACAGACTAGGAGAACAATGGTTATTGGTTCTTTTTCCTTTTCTTATTGCTGCACAATCACAACATCTGCTGTTTTTACTGTCTTAACATTGTTACTTTCCGTTATGAAGTGCATGTGTGGAATGAGCAGATGTTACAGATCGACTTGTGCCAAAACTGTAATACGAACAGATTGGTTTGTACATCCGCAATCAGTGCTCAAAGTCCAAATTGTTGCATCCAGGCATCTGTGCAAACCATTAACTGAGCTTAACTAGTTTGTTGTTCAAAAAGAAAAATTGTGACTTTTCAATCTGTTTGGACTGTGGATTTGTCTAAAACATTACAAATATAGTAAAAGAGACCGAATCAAACACAAATTTACTTTGAAATTATGAAAAAGAAAGTGCCAGTCTAAATCCATTTTACCATAGAATGCCAACACTCAGGAACAGAAAAAAAAGACAAGAGAACGCCTGTGTGCGTATTTGCTAGGAGGTTCAGTCCCAGTACAACATCAATTCTTCTGACATTTGGAAACAAACTTTGCCTTCTGACCGCAGCATCAGGAGATGTCTGTTGCTATATCAACAATTATCTCTGTGGTAGCAACAAGTGCTTCTGCAGGGAATTTTGATATCCCTTGTGAAAAGATCAGAAAGGGGCAATGTTGCTCTCTTCAAAACAAAATAAAGATGCAGCTTTAGAAATCTAGCAAGTATTTCAATCAATGATTGCACATAAAAACAACTTTTTTTGCCCATGTCACCTGTTGCTTTAACACAAGAAAAAAAGTGTGGTGGTGTTTCATAATAACTCCTAGTAGCAAATACATTCAAGATACACAAGCAAACGTTTAAATTTAGAGAAGTGGTCACTCATTGCAAATGTCTAATAAGCAGCCTAAATAAGTGAGAAAAACAGGAGCAAGCAAAAGTAAAAAATAATAAAAACAGCGAGGTTAAATATGGATGATACTCAGGTATTTTTGGACTACAGCTGCTTAAACCCTGGAACGCTTTCTAAAGCAAAAAGTGAGCACTAAATACAGACAACTGCGTAATTAAACCTTTCTGCTGCACATTCTGGAAAAGAACTGACTGTTACCCTAATAACTACTACTGGACCAGCAGTAGATAGAGAAGGAAAGTGTACACACAGCAAGGTCCTAATCCTACCTGTTGCTATAGTTTCAGCAGGCAGCCTTGCAGCAGCATCTACAAAAGGTGCTAGTCTGTCAGACACTGCTGGTGCCACGACGCCTGTACCTTTGCTTTATCTGAACGCTGTGGCAACAACTGTAAACGAACACTCTGTCGACCAGGGCATGATTCATTAACCAACACAATGCACAAAGAAAGGACAAAACACACAAAGTGTGCTCCCGGCTATCGTTGCTTAAATATAAGGCCATTTACTTGATGGCTTAAAGATTAGGCAAAACAGTGAGCATCCAGTCAAAGATTTTCACTTTGACCTGGTTTCAGGACAAACTTTGCCGAGGAAGCGAACTCATTAGAAAACCAAAACTCGTATTCCACTTGTACCACAACTAAACTCTCAGGGGAATAACTAGATTTTAAATTGGCCTGTCGTCTCAAAACGGGCCTCTGCAAACTCTACCTTTCCGCACTCAGAGGAACCCTGTGGCTAAATGGGCTGAACGCCAGCACACAACAACATAGGTGTTCTTCTCCCCCAGTAACCATCCTTGATAAGTTGGCATCATGTTACAGCACAAGGGGTTCGCCTTTCACAGTTACGGTAACCAAGGTTTAGAACTTCCCCTGTGTCACAGCGTATTTTTAACGCAACCAGTAAACAGCCCTTGTATTACTGTAAAACAAAATGCAACCAGCAGGCTTGACTGAGGCAAACTATAATTATCCGCTCACAAACCAAATTATTCTTAGCACGGCAGAGCCATTTAAATTTGTACGTAGCTAATGCAATCAGCCTTTTAACAAGTTCGTTTTTCTTGCCTTTATTTATAAGCTGTTGCACACAATCAGTGGGGGTGAATTGTAACAACTGGGACAAGAACATTAAAGCCTAAAAGGGACACCTGCTTGAAAAGTAAGGCTTGCCAGTGTCTCAAGAGGAACCAGTTTCAAGCATAGAAGACACACAATAAGGATTGTCAAAGAGATAAGCGGCTTTAATTTAAAGATCTATAATGAATGTTTCAAAAAACATTTTTGACTTTTAAAGAGTGTCATGCCTTGTAGCATGATATCTCATGAATGACTGCCTTAAGGCCATCTTTACACTGAATGACAACCCTGAACAAAGTAAATCAAATTTTTAAAAAAGTCATACTTTGGATGGTCCTCAGATGGGTGTGAAGACTGAAGTAAGCCCCTTATTACACCTGATAGGTCTATGATTATTTTGAGCATGCACAAATTTTCATAGTGAGGTTGTGGTGGTTTACCATTGTAGTGGCAGTGTGTTAGGGTCCTGGTTGGAGCTACGCGCACACCAGCGCAGCTTGGTTGTTAAGAATTTGAAGCAGAACTGCCTATGCGGGCCTCATTCCTAGACTATGACCATAATTTGTGACAAGGTCCTGGAAGCAACTTAGTGCAGCTGTGATTCCCGTGTTGCAAGCATTGTGGCATGCTCTTTCAGAACGTAGCTGCATCCTGACACTGTCCAGGGTGGGCATATAAATTGTGACGAGGGCGCAGGAGAGTTTAGCAGCGTCACGACTGTGTTCACACTAAAAGCCTTTTCCAAATTTGGGACAATACAAAAATCAGCTCCTGGTTCACACAGAACTTGTAATTTATCATATTCAACTGATTCACTGACTTTATGCATTACATTTGGACCTAGACATTAACCCAAATGTGTTTTAATTTCATTTAGCTTTTCACAATAAAATGCACATTTAGCTGCTGGATCCAAGCAGGTTATTAAGCTGATATGGCGCCTGAAATGGAAAGCAGACTCCACCTACCCGGCTAGCCGCTTTGCCAGTGCAGCCAAATTAATTTGCCAAATGCTGCTTCTCAGATAGACCACTGCAGGACATGTACAATTACCTTTAAGGATAAAAGAAAGCTTTGAAATAGGAATGACTAGTGAGCACTACACAATATGTGACCCGTAATTGATATTTGTGTAAAAAATGAGCGCATAAAGACACCATCTAGAGTAACTAAAACAGCATATAATCGTCCTAACCTACCTTTAAATCAAAGTTTTCTAACAATCATTTCTTCAGAAATAATCTTTCCTTTCCTTTGAACCTGACCAGTTTTCTCTGCCAGCTGCTACAGCACCAGGAAATCCCTTTGTATAATGCCTGAAATCATTGTGAGGCTTGGGGATTCCCCTTTTTAAATACACACCTGGAACTCCCGGAGACACCACTTCAGGCCAATAAAAGCAGAGTTTTAAAACCTGCACTGTCATAAACAAACCCAGCTTGTTGCCAGGCCAGGTGACAAATCGCCAAGTTTCAACAAACTGCGTACCATTTTGAAGCTTTTGAGAAGGAGAAATTGAAAATAACAGCTTAATATTGTAAAGTATTGCCAGCACAGGTCACATAAGAACCGTGCCTTTTAACTGAAATAGTTATAAAGTGATATTTAATGAGAACCAGCTTTTGTAGTTATATAGTATCCCTCTCCTCTCCTCTTGCTATAAGTAAAGTGGGTGACTCATAAGCAGGGATGTGTAATTGGCTTACCTGTTACTCATTCACTCACCCCGCCCATGTCGGGCTGGGATGTTAAAGAGGCGACTCAGTTGTACACATTGCCCGATTTACAACCAGCACGGAAACCGAAATCATTCATTGGAAGGTCATAAATCGAAAACCGAGAGGCATGGGAATGTGCGGCGGCCTTTAGTGTCACAGCTGCTCAAGTCAAACTTCCTCCCTGAGTGCATTTCCTCATTTCACTTCAAGCCCGTATGGCTGAATGGTGGGGTGCTTTCCGTTTGCAAAAAAAAAAAAAAAAGGATAAATTACAGACCCACTAAAGCGCTAAGTTAGCAACATTCCTACACGAGAGTCGGGCGAATTAAAAGCCCCAAACCAGACAGCTGACAGCACGCAGAAGTGTTAAAAAAATGGGTATTATTAACATAAAAAAAAAACAGTCAGGCGAGGGGTTGACTGTTTATTTTAGCTAAAATGTTGGCCTGGACGTGGTGTCAATATTTGTCACAAGGGGCGGAAGACGTGTAGCTCACTCACTTCAAGTCTGTACCTCAAGCCAAAAAAAAGGAAGGAGGAAAAACAAACAGACGACAATCATGACATTTGTAGATATGGACGCTTATTTGTGAAAAAAAAAAAAAAAGAAGCTGAAAACACCGACTACCACAATAACTGGCAACAATCTTAAAGCTCCCACATGGCGGTACGGCTGCGGTGAATGTTGCTAAAGACGCTAATAAAACGTTAACCCACGCACTGGTTAAACGGCACGAGACGCGGCGGGAGAAATGCGACGTTTTGCCACAGTAAAATGCCACGATAACTTTTGACAGCGTCGTGCAGCCACACAGCACCCTGCGAATGTCGGTTTTATAGACGAACTTGAAGGTAGTTCGTGTTCTGTAAGGAAATAGTAATAGCCACGCGTAGCAAGCTAGCGCCGCTATGTTAGCCAGCAGGTCAGCACTTCGGCTTAGCAACGCTCATTAGCTCAACCGGGATGCGTCAACTCCCGATAAATACGAGTTTAACCCGCTTCGGAATGAGTAACAAATAGGTCGCAAGGCGAACAACAGTTATATGGGACTTTTAGCGTGACCTAAAAGAACAGTTTCGTCGTGCGAGCGTGATTCTTGCAAGCTAGGCTACACAGTCTGGCTCGCCTTCTCAGACGAACCCGTCATCGTGGAAGTTCGGCTGCGAGATTTTATAATCCGAAAGCCAAGTTTTACATTTAGGCGCAGCAAGCCGCAACCGCAAAGCACCATGCCGAAAACGGTCAGTTCAGACGGCTTGCCTTTAAGTACTTACAAAGAGCAGACTGAACATTGAAATCCCGTGACGACCCCGGAGAAAGTGGAGGGAGTGCAGACACCGCTGTTCGGTCGCCTTTTTGTTCCTCTTCAATGTGGCATCTTGAATTCTCGTTGGAGGTCGGCCTCCGTTGGCAGGGAGGAGCCTAGTATGGCAGGCGGATTTATCATATAATGCATAGTCGGAAGCGGCTCTCAAGTCTTTGTTGACAAACTCAAGTTTCAGGTCTCGTCTCAAACGTCAATTTAAAGAGTACAAATAATGTAACTTCGCCTGTTCACGTGTTTAAGTCTTTTAGCTTGAGATTTATACATGTATATTCAAGAATGAGCATTGTAAATGCCAGCATTTCGATTTTCCTCTAAAATAATTCTCTTTCATAGGTGCACAGCGTTTCATTCTTGATAAGAAGAATGTAGATGAGAAGAATGTAGATATCTAGATATCCTGTTATATATGAATCAAGGAATGGCAGCAGTACTTGTCCTCGGAAGAATGACGTTTGAGATAGTTTACATGTTAATTGTGGATAGGATGACAGCTCTTCCAAATATCTGTAGTGCTTTTTATGGTTTACGACTGTGGGTATCTGCAATGCTTTTCCAATCTAGCTATTAGATGCTAATTAGTTGTTTGTTTGTTTTTAGATATCTCAAAATCAGTTTTTCCTATCGCAGTCCTAATTTTGGAGACCTTAGAATACCATATTATTTTAGATATATATTTTTTTTCAATTGTAACAAGTAAAAATGCTATTTTGACTTAAAGAAAGGCAGCTGTCGATGTCTAAGTATTAGGAGCTGGAAGTCTGACGTTTATGAGGCTGGCAGGGTGTTTTGATTATATGTTACAACGGTCTGCCAAAATAATATCCTCGGGTTGTTGACGCGTTCCGGTACTGTTGGAAATGTCAGTGAGTGTACTAATGATTAGCGAACACTGTAATTTCGTATAGCCCATTTAGTTTTGAGCACGCTAACATCACCCAAAGTTATTCAGTTAAAACGAACTAATAAATAAACACCCTTCAACGGTTTTAAAATTTTCTTTTCTCATTGGTGTAGTAGGCTACTTTCTAAACTAGAGAAGAGTTCAAATACCTACATTGTATTTTTCATTTGAATCACATTATTTTGATTTGATACAAGTAGAACACCTCAATTCTGAGCAGCTGAACTACCAAAGTAACCTATTCACATAATAAAACTACAATTACTATTATTATTTTTATTTTTTCAAATTAACTACAGCAGTTTTTGAGACACGCGTTTGCAAAGGTGGTCTGTTTACCGGGATCCCTCAAATGCAGCATGGAAGGTCTGGCGTCAGTTGGACGTAAGAAGAATCCGGGTAAAGGATGACAGCTCACCATGGTGACGACAGTTCCAGAAACCTCGAACAACAAATCAACCATTTGCTCAAGGGTGGGTTTTCATATCCATTTTTGTGTCTCAGCCTCATCCAGTCAGCTTGCAAACAGCTTTAGATGCTCTTATAAAAGATTAAGGGGCGGTCCACGGGTTCGACACCGGAGCTTTTCAACTTGTTGTCTTTAAAGAATAGTTTATACATTTACCATGTTACATTTTGTCTTGTAGCCTGTGATTTTCACTATTTTAGCATTCGCCTCATCTTGACATGTGTAGTCTTTCTAAATGCCAGTGAAGTTGAAAAGTTTAATGGCAGATCAAACATGGCTCTTTCACACTTTCCACAAGACTGAAACAGTTTTTACCAGAGTCCTGTGCCTCCCTCTAGTGGCCAGTTTTATAACTGCAATATGTTGCAACCATTTCTGATGTGGAACAATTGTTACACCAAATAACTATAATAATAATAATAATGGTGACTTTAAGTATTTATGTCACCCTATTAATTGCTTTGTCACATACAGAAATCGAGGCCCGGAACAAACATACAAGAAGGTATTTTTTTATTGATGTGTTATCAATACAATCAAGTACTGTAGATTTTGTATAAGCAGACAAATATTTTCAATCAAAACAAGTGCATTTTATACCCAAATTCTGTTGCAAAGAGTGCAAGCAATAACCGTGTAGGACAAACAAACAAACAAAAAAAAAACAACAACAAAACAAAACATGTACACTAATATGTTGTACATGACAAATAGAAAATAAAGATCCACAAATAAATCTTCACAAACAAATCTAAAATGCTAACTACAGGTTGTAAAGGCTAATAAGTCATCAACGCTATTAAATACCATTTATATATTCTAGGCTTCGGTGGTCAGTTTTGGCATCCCTATTAAATTATCGATAAGGTATAAATACATCTTTCATTATTTCATGTGCAAATGGGAATGGCCGTTTGTGTTTACTGGAACTAAAACAAACAAATATCCCTTAAGAACCGAAGCAAGGTTGTTGGGATTTTGTATTTATTAATTTTTTTTTTGGCATTATTTTCTTTT
>JAOXNZ010000177.1:14799978-14814529 GCA_028566095.1 Kryptolebias brasiliensis | reverse complement strand
TCAAGCTGTAAAAGGTGGAATGATATTTAGAACGATAGAAAGTCACTTCTCCTAATTTTTGTATTTTGTCTCCACACTCTGGATAATTAAAAAATAACTTGATGGATTCCTTTCTGTCTATAAATCACTTGTTCACTCATCCGTTATTATTTTAAATGAATGCTCATTGGATGATTTGAATCCATGTTGAGGACCATTAACAGTTCACTGATCCCTGGTTGATTGATAACTCACTTAAAGCCCCAGCTGGTTGCTCTTGAATTCAGCGCTGGCCAGCTTAAAAGAGTGCACAAAGCACCTCATACTGTTACCCAGACCACCAGCATGCAGCACATAGCTCACTCTGACTGTGGTCCTTGCTGAAGCCCACCCCACCCATCAGGATCAATGCAAGTCTTTATTAGCTGCTGGCTAAGGCTGCTGGCTGTGTAAGAAGACCCTGGCAGTTCTGGCCTCACACCTCCAAAAATCTACTGCTGGGATGTATAAACATGACTCTGTGTCTGTGTGTGAGTATAATTGCTTTGTGTATGTGTGTGTGTGTGGACATATTCTGTATAAGGAGAGTTGTAAAAGTGGCACTAAATTAAAAAAATTGAAGAAAAAAAAAACAAAAACAAGAAAGAAAGGCACAATGAGGAATGCTCTTCAGAAACCCTCCCTGGGGTTTTATGTCATTATTTTTCAAGACTTTCCAAGCAGTAAGTTGCAGAACTGTTGAAACAACCATTCAGTGTCAGTAGTGCAAGCATGTGATAAGTGGATTTTTTTACTGTGGCTACATCTTTGCAGTCACAATCAGTCTGCTTTTGGAGCATGAAACGCATAAAAGAAGCTATTTGGCTGCTGAAATGTACATGCTAGACCATGTAAAAACTGTGTGAAAACCAGTTGATATGTCCCTTGGGCGCTGTACAGTGAGCACAAGCCAGGACCTATGTAGGGCTATAAGAGCCACCAGAGACCGCCGCAGGTCAGACCAGATGGTATTAGGAGCTCTGGGAAGTGTCAGAAACTTATGACAAGTGAAGTGCTGGGATTTTGCCCAGTCTCGTTTCACACAAACATGTATTACTACAGCTGATGTCTGGTTTAACTTGTGAATTTGTCCTGAGATACAGCCTCCGGGGCTGTATATGTGTGCTGCAAGCCATAAATACATACATGGGTCTACTAGCAGCAACTTCATAAAAACATGTCACCATACTGTACGATGAGGTTTCCAGTTTTCTAGTTTGTTTCTTACAAACAAATATGTGCTTTTGTTATGAACTGATTTTGGTAGCTGATAAACTTGGTAGTAGGGCATAATGACTGGGACTGATTTAAAATACAGTGATCATTTGCATTTAAAAAAGGACTTTGTTCATAGAAAGCTGTTTTTCCACTAAAGATGTTCCAGTGGTAGACCCTGGCTGGTGCTAGAGTTGTTTCTTAACTGTTATTTTATGATTTATTTTATTATTATTATTACTAAAAGAATCCATATTTTAAAAGAGCCAAAAAATGGCCCTCAAAACAGTGCTTATCAATTGAATTGAAAACAGCAATGTTGAATGCAGGCCTTTGCAGTTCTCTAAGCCACATAAATTACGTGACTGGCAATTAAACACACACACAGGTTCATAGTTCTATTCTAATTTGTACCGTTTATTGACAATCACTCATTTCTGTAGCCTAACCCTTATCCTAACCCTAAGCCTAACTATTACCAGTACATGCCTAACCCTAGCCCTATCCTAAACTCAATTCATACCTTCGACCTAAACCTAACCCCTAACCAAAAAATGATGTTCCACCCTATTAGAACAGGGCTTTTGTCTAAAGGAGAACTGCTCCTGACAAGCTGGGAGATTATATCAGAAATTGTCCTAAAAAGGTAACAAAACCCAAGTACACACACACACTCACACAAACACCACCTGCAGTAAAATGACAGACTATGAGCTCATGTTATCCCACAGAAAATTTGACTTTCTATTCATGTTAAAGTGAAGTATTTTGTCTTAAATCAAACAGAGTAAATATGAAACTAACTCAGGATTTTTAAACATCACACTCACATTTTTTATTAGTTGTTAGTCTCCATAAGCCTGCCTCCAGCTCCAGACAAAAGTGGTTCTTTGTTATAGTCCAGCAAGGAGTTGGTGCTCACATAGCACTTTTTTTTTTTTTTTTTTTTTTTTTAGCACTGAGTTCACCATTTTTTTCATTTTTATTTCATTTTTGTTTGTGCTAGAGCATACATACAGTAGCGGAAACAGGAAGAGCTGGTGCTAAGCAATCTCCAGCCCTGGTTTAGAACTGGAACACATTTGGTGGAAAAAGCTTATTAAAAATTACCAAGCGATTGACAGAAATATCTTGCAAATAATAGGAAAATGACAAGTATTTATATTGCTAAAGATTCAGTTCCATTCTCCATCTTCCTCCAGCTTCATAAATCAACTAAAAAAAGACTGTTCTATTCATCAGTCCCTTTGCAACCACATATATGAGAGTTTTTCATGGTGGGCAAACGTTTGAACAAAGATCCCCAATCCTCTCTCTCATCAGCCACAACTTTCTTCTCCTCCTCAGTGCCGTTTCCGAGGCAGCTTAGAAATCTAACCTCTCCATTGAGTATTGGGTCTGCTCTGAAACTTACTCTTCTATCAAACCTGTCCTAAGCACCCCTTTACAAAGATGTCCAGAACATATTTTTATCATGCATTCAATCTACCTCAACATGCAATGCAGAGCAGCAGTGAATCTATTCTAAACTTCTTACATACAGCGGATGTCCTCACCCTGTCCTCAAGGATCAGCCTTACTACACTTCAGTCCTTACCCATAGCTCAAAACCATAGGTAGAGATTGGGACATAGATTAGCTGGTAAATCAACAACTTCAACCTTTGGTTTAGCTCTCTGTTCACCTCAACAGCCCAGTACAGCATCTGCATCACTAATACCACAATCTGCCTATAAGTCCCTCACTCGCAAACAAGACCCTAAGATGCTTGAACTCCTCCACTTGAGACAGCAGCTGGAATTTTCAATCCAACCTTTTCCAGTTTAGGATCATGACTTCATATTCTATTGCTTTGTTTTTTTTTGTTTTGTTTTATGTTGCACCAATTCACACCTCTGCAGGCCTTAATCATGCAGTCTTTTCTTTGATATCATGATATGAAATTTACAACAAAAAAAATTCCATGATAAATATCTGTTTTAAACAAGTTGCTGTTTAGATGCCTTGCTTGGAACCAGCAACGCCTGAAGAGACTCAGAAAAAGTGCATCTCCTCGGCAGTTTAGTAAGCAGAAGAAGAAGGAATAAATCAGCTCAAGCCTGGAGGAGGATAAGAGAAGTGTGCCTCATAGATACGAGGGTTAACACATCATTTCCTCCCTAAGAACTTAAAATGCTGAGAGAGAGAAAGTCTGTTTCCTGTGTATCTCTCCGTCTCCCTGCCTCTCTCCCCCCGGCCTTCCCACCCATAATGTCAACACCCATTCACCGTCCTAACACTAATCATAATCAGGGCAACTCCCTGGTCAGTTTGCTTCTGTGGTATTTAGTACACCGGGGCTTCTGCTTTTATATTAAAACCAGATCTCCCCATTCTTCCTCTCTTATCTTCCCGACCCATGTTATCAGAAGGTGATCAGAGACACACACACAATGGAATGTTCTAGTTGTAATTAGACAAGATGATGAAGATGAAAAGCTACAACAGGCGACATTGTCAGTCTGGGAGAGTTCAAGGAGAGGGTAAACTTGCTGTGTAACCGTTCCCAAAGTGATATCACGCCAAGATGCCTTTTAAGGTATTTGATATCGTCTGCATTCTATATGACAGTCTGTTTGTCCTATGTTTGACTTATTTAACACAAAGCAGTGATACTACTGAAAGCACAGGGAAATTTGGAGGTTTAGAGTGATTGAGGTGCAAAAGAGTATGTTTGTTCCTCAGAATGCAAAACTTGAGCAGAGTTCATAAGAAAATACATTAAAAAAAAAATCAATTTGATAACCATTTAGATTATTGTCTAGTGTTGAATGAATTTTATTTCCTTGTCCACCTGTCTCATGGAATTTCTGCAGGGCTGCCAAGACCCAATAAAATCTTATATTCTGCCTTTGTAAGGACAGATGTAATAATAACTCCCTCATTTAACAAAATGGCTAAAATTAAATGTAAACAAAAACCAGTCAAGACATATGTTCTTTGTTGTTGAATAGCTGGATCTGTGCTCTGCACTTTCATCAGGTTATATCAGCTTATCTAGTATAACCGGACCCATTTTGAGACGTTAAAATACGAGACAACATCAATCCACACGCATCGAACAGTTCATTAAAAGGTGATTCTCATAATCAGATGTGTTTATCTCAGACCTGGCAGCCAGACGGAGGGGGACATTCTTGAGAGTCTGGAGTGAGTTTAGAATCATGGGCCCTCGCTCAGATAATCACCATACCAAAGGAGGGCTGAAGCAGCTTCTTTGTCTCCACTTGGCAGATGAAGAGGACGGGAGAGTTGGTGGGAGGAATACGAGCGTTAGAAAGGAATAAAACTTACAGCGCAGACATGGGAATAAGACACATCCTTGGATGCGAGCGTTTTTCTGTGGGCGGATGATGAGATGGTGAGAGGCAGAAGAGGCCAGGCTTCTAACACAGGGCCTATCCAGAGCAAATAAATCAAAGCAGACACAGAGACTGGTGCTGCTGTCTTCACAAGCAGCACAAGGTGCACATGTTGTTCAAAAATAGTGTAGGGTCTTTGAAACATCTGGATGATAGTTTTGTCTGAACTTTTCCCCCAACGTTAAAGTTGGCTGTAGGTTGACTTCTGATTAGTTTCAATCAATTTACAGGCAAGGTATTTCTGAGAACACACACATTTGCCCTTAAGGTAACTCATCAAAATGAATTTATAGAACAAACGTAACACAAAATGACAATCTTAAAGAAACAAGTTGCAGGACTTTGTGATGTCTAGCTGCAAAACTGCCGTTTGCAATTAAATTCCTCATTCTCCCTTTTCATAAAGAAATCTAAAAACACATCATAGTCTCACTCCAGACTATGCGAAACGTCATTAGTCCACAGTGCAGAACAGGAATATCAAAGCTGAGAAAAAAGCAGTATTTACAAAGAGTGGAGATTAGTGAATGACCACAAGTGTGCTGATTACAAATGGAACAGAGGTGGTATGTGAGAAACCATAAAGAAGGACAATGGAGGACATCGGCTTGTAATGAAGGTATAACAACAAATACCAAGAACGTACCTGTATGTAAATAATTAAAAACACCAGAACTCACAGTACTCCAAAGAAAACAAAACCCAAGAACTTTCAAAAATAATTTACAAAAGATCACAAATAAACACAAACTATGACACAGACTTGAATCTGAGCTCCATTTTACTCAACATTTTTAATAGTTTCATGACCTTTTAACTTGGTTCTAACTCACATCTAGTGTGTTAAGGATAAAGACTAAATCGTTGGGTTTTGAAAGTGAAAAAATGCAGTGTAGTATACAATTCAGTTACATTTTCGCTAACCCGTATAAAACAAGAGACAACATGATTTGTGCCCTGTAACCGTTCTTGAATATTTTTATGACAGTATAGTTTTTTTTTTCTTTCTATTAGATAAATGTAGCCATCATTAGAAGTTGGACTGGACTGAAACACACAAGGAACCAGTGAGCCAGTGTTTGGTTTATGGCTTGTCAGTTACTGTAGTAACATAAAATGTATTTTTGCTATAAACCCAATGTAGCTGTGTATATTACATTCTGTTTCAGGCAGATGTATATTGTTAAAGTTATCTAGTGGAACAATAAATGTACCCTCAGACTGTGGGATGATAGACGCAATAAAACTAACATGTTTAGTGAAAAGTCCAAATGAATTGCACACTATGATAGTGTTCTCCTACATTCTCCTTTATCCAGTTATGGAAAGAGCTGTAGCATACAAACAAGGCCTCTGCTGAAACAAGACAACACCATTTTCAGAGTCCTAAACATTTAATTTTCTCCCGTTTACCCAAGTTAAAACTGGGCTGCCTTACTAAGTCAGACCGGAATTAATTTTAATCACCAAACATACCAGCGTTTCTCTTTTTTCAACACAGTTTATGAAAGAGTCTACACCAAATATTTTTATTTTATTTTTTAGATTTTTCAAAATGCCACAAGTGTTGCTTTCATCACAATGTCATTTTATGATGCTTTTTTTTTTTTTTTTTTGGTTAATTTGTATATTTGTGTGATTAAAGCAGAAGAAGTCAGAGTTGGGAAGCAACTTACATCACATATATTTTACATTTAAGAGGATCAGTCGGTATCTTAGATAGACACATGCCTCCAGACTAGATGTATTTGTCTGAATGAAATCATGAGTAAGAAAATGTGTAATTTCCTCTGGGATACAATCTAGTTAATGATCCATCAAACTTTACACGCAGAAGATTTTGCTCAGTTAAACACTTGACACTCTATGAGTGTAGAGTCAGTTTAAACAGTGATTTATCAGCTATTTTCTGGAGGTTTTTCTGAAATGAAAAGTTAGCAATACTGACACGAGACGCAGGTTTAACAGTGTGCTCTTTGAACTGACAAAGCAAGTGATATCTTCCACATCCTAATTAGGATTTTGAATTGTTTCCACCAAACTCAGCAAAGCCCAAAGTGATGTCTTACAACTGACAAAGCAGCTTAAATAACAGGAGATTGTGGAGGGAAAAAAAGGAAAGAGTTAGAAAAGGAGCGCTGCACAATGACTTCGGATGACAGAGTGCAGGCTGCTGCAGGAAACCTCAGCTTTTTCATTCACTGTGGTCTGAGAACATAAAAAAGTTCTACACTGTTTGATCTCCAGACCTAAATTCGTCTCTCAGTTTCACAAAAAAAGCAGCTTTGGAAACCATATTTCCCCAATTATTTCCCCATTACTCCCCCCCCTTATTTCTAACTCTTCGCCTCCCTCTTTTCATTCCTCCCACATTAGCAATTCTGCCTTTGATATCAAAGAGGAATAAAGATTAAAGTCTGAATGAGGGGAAGAATTGTGTGTTGTGGGGTAGCCCAGAGCTTGGCCACATTTTTGGATGCAGCTTGATCCACTGAGTTATTTGCCCTTCGACAGCCCACTGGTAGATATAAATGGGCAAAGTTCAATGGAAAAAAAACCAAACAAAACAAAACTGGCTTTTGTTTCATCTAACTCAAAATGACTGAAAATTAACTAACAGTTCTGCATCAAGATGTATCCATGAGACTAAGAACCTTCACTCTCTGTTCCCAACTTGTTCTCCAACATCTCTGAAAGAATTTATAAGCCTATACCAAAGGCAGGAATGTGACCTTGTTGCTCCGTAAAAGCAAGCAATGTTTAAGCTTCTCTTTGAACTTTCAGCCTGTTTGCTACCTTCACATTTTTCAGCTGGCATCTGCCTACCAGCTAAGTATCTGTCAGTCAAAAGCCACCAGACCATCACTGCCTCCTCGCTCCCAGCTGTGTGTTCACCGTGACCCACTGTGACCCAGGAAACGTAGCCAATTAGAAAGTGCTTGGAAGGTTCAGAGGGTCAGTTCTCATGTCAGATATTTTTAGGGATAATTTTTGTTACTTTTGCCATGAAGATGATTTATCAAAGCCTTTTTTTAAATCAGTTTTGAGAAGAAGAGTATTGTGTTTGTTAATATGTTGTTATGTTTGTTTGTATTATTCTCATTAGGAGTTGTAAACCACTTTGCATTAAAGTTAGACCTATTGCTTTAGATCATTGCTTTTCTGAAAACATTGCCAGTAAAGTAATTATCTCCTGGTAATGTTTCTATTTCTCCAAATGGCTTACCCTAATTAAAGAAATGATTTTGAAAGTTGGAAAGTAAACACAAAACACACTCTTAAGAGCATAAATCTTTAAAATTACACATGCTAATAGTTCTTCATTATGATCAGAAACCTTCTTATATATTGCTCAAATTTTTGGATTATATTTTTTATTCTAGTTTATCATCATTGCTTGGGCTGTGGAACGCAAAAGAAAAAGTTTTACTGTGTGTGGATGAACTGGTTGAGGAATAACATATAAAGACCGTACATCACGTCAATTTACTGAGCTGTGTTTTTAATTGGGGCACCGCTATACTCATCTGTTTCTTCAGGTTTTAATGAGTCAACTAAAAATAGATGAGATCCCCCAAAATAAGAGTTGCCCCTTTTACAAACACATTTAAAACAGGGTCTATGTTACTTTTGCCTCACAACTGAGGCAGCCCACTATTATTCCGCTGAGATGGTGTGAAAGGTAGTCACAGAGCTGAGTTGTTCAGCTGTCACTCACTAGTTTGCTTTAAGTAATGTCAAGGAGCATAGTTGAAGCAATTTGTGCATTTGTTAACACAGAAAAAAGAGGGTCTCATATTAAGGAGCCATATTGTGAAAAGGTCTCAGCTTTCACCCCCTCATTAAAAAGACAAGAATTTTGCCTTAAAAAGTTTTTCATGCTAAAAAAAGAAACTCAAGCAGCTACTAAAGTTAGGTCAAGTTGTGTTTTGAGCTTAAAGCTAATATCTAGTAAACATTTCTGCAATGATAAATGCTACATTTATTGCTATATTCTCAAAACTGAACCATATATATCCAAAGTACAGCACAGGGAGTGAAAATCCTTAGAATACATTATCAGAAAAGCATAAATGTTGTAGCTAATGACATATTTCAAAATTAGAGTAACGCTTTGATCAGTTAGTGGTGCTACAAGTAAAATAAATTTTGGAGCTTGCTAGAATAATTTTGAATCATCCCATGAGAACTGTGAATGTCTGTACCCAATGGTCTTGCAATTCAATCGTTTCTTTTATTATTTCATGTTGGACCATATTGCAGAGCCAGTCGTGAAATAGACTTTGCCATTCCTACAGCCATGCCTTTGACTTGGCTCAAGAAGAAAGGCTACATGACTTAAATGTCAAGTACAATTACACTTGAACAATTTTGTCTCCTTGGCAAAAATTAAGTGAAGAATGTAATAGGAGACACGTACATTTTTACACTGTACAAAATCAAGTCACAGCCTTAACCACATTTGCAAAAGGCCTAGAGAAAATAATCCTTGACTTCAAGGAAATGGAGAGTGAGAAACAGAGGGGAGTGTTTGCATCAGTGGAAAGCCTCAACCAATCCCCTAATGCTAACAGGCCCATTTCCATACCACATTCTGGCTTCTGATCCTCACTGCCCTCATAAAACCTTTGGCATGACACTATTGTCGGGTGAGAACAAAAAGAAAAAGAAAAAAATGTTTTAGCATTAAAAAAAGAGAAAAACTTCAACAGATTTTTAAAGTGTTTCACGCACAATGAAGACATGTGATTCCTAATGCACTGAAAAGCTTGAAACTCCTCATTTAATTTAACATATGGAAATATTCCCAAGGCTGTTATAGTTTCTCTCCAAGAGTAAGATCATATCTCACTTTACTGACATGTAGTGCTCTGAATGATGGAAGTAAGTACCTAAAACGACAACATATTTCTTGACCTTCACTACGTGTTTTGTTTTGAGAGATTCCCAAGTATGTGGGCTACAGTTCTTCTATAAGAACAGGAAGAAATGAAGATAAGTTCTACCAAAGATATTATCTTGTTCCCCAAACCTGCCTTTTAATTAGCCAAACTACACACCAGCCTTAAGGTATGACCCTCCAAAAAGATCCACGTCCCCTTTCATTCCACCGAATATTTTTGTAGGACATCTGACTTTAGTCGCTCGGGTATTAGTTCCACAGGCGTGGAGAGACAAACTCCATTCAAACAACACAAGACAAGCCGTCACTGTTCGTTTCAATGACGACAAAAACAAGATCTTCTTTGAGCTTCCTCGCAATTTAACCATTTACCAAATTTCAGAATTGCATAAATTTATTAGTTTTATTCTTGGTTTTCGCTCTATATGGCCATGGGTCAGCAAGTATGTTTGGGTGAGTATGTTTATTGCTACAGTAGCTGAAAATATGCGACAAGTCTTCTCGAGTGTGAGCTGTTGTTGTTGTAAGCCCCTTGGAGGTCTCTATATCACTCCCACTCAAACTGGCACAGGATCCAAACTGCAACCAGATGGAGGACTTCTGCCTTTTTTTTTCAGCTGAGCAGTGGAGAAGGCTACTGGCAAGCAAGACAGTAGGGAAGGAGGTTATCGTGTGAATCGTCAAACAAACCTTAAATCTCTGATCAAAGGGAAAGTCGTTTTCTCTCCCGTTTATTCCTCTCCTTGCAACAAGCATCTGTCTTTCCATTTTCTGTTTTGAACAGTGCATTTCTAATAGCAATGTAGTGAGTAGCAAAGTAATAGTAGAGTAGCAAAAGAGCATGGGGGAATGAAGGCTGTCAAATAAAAAATGCATGATCTGTCCCAAGTAAGAAGAATGGCAGCCTGCAGTCCACAGTTGAACCCCAAATTGACTCGAAGTCTTGCGAATGTACAATACTTGCCCGCAAATTCTCCCTTTCATTTCAAATCACTCATCCGCTGCTGAGAAAGCATAACCCCAGGCCTTGTCTGATGTGTCTTTGTAGTGTGACTGTGTATGGTTTGGAAGCCAGCATGTTTACTTAGGTTTCGGGTTGTAGGAGTGAAAACCCCAACAATTTTTTGCATATTATTATATGCAAAGAAAACTGTGGCATCGTCTCTGGGTTCAGCCTTTGGTTGAAAACCTTTACTTGCCTTAAAGGAGTAGGTGATGCATGTCCTGTGTGATGTTTGTGGCGGGAAGGTATAAAAGAGAAACGAGGAAAAATGTGTTTTGTCAGTCGTAATGCCTTTAAATGGTCTGCAACACATTTAAATGTAGATGGATGGGCATGCTTGTGTGGATGCATACCAAGCCCATTGTGTATCTGCATTGAATATACCAGTTCCAGTGGGATGAAAAGAACTGCACTGCTAATTCTGACAGTTCAGCAGCATTAGTAAAGATGTAAAAGGTTTCAGTTCCTCCAAAAAACATATTTGCCCTTCAAGAAAAGCAGATTTTATCTAAACAAAGTGTTTGATTTTATCTGCCTGGGTTTTTTTTTTTTTTAATCTTTAAATAAAACCAAAAAACGTTCCTTAAGGAAATGAACATTGCCTGTTGCTTTGCATTCCAAAGCTTTAAAACAAACATCTCACACAATCACTCAGTGCTCACATTATTTGTTGGGGATGACTCTCAGCTATCACCACACCAACTTTTAGCTCATTATCTGTAAAATTAGCTGAGTTATAATAATTTTTGTGTTTCCCAAGGTTGACACCAAATGTCAGTCAGCTATAGATGTACAACCTATGATTAATTTCTGAGAGTTTTATTCAAATATGTCCTGTGATTCATTAGGAATTTTGCTAACAGACAGTGAAAATGAAGCAGATTTGGCAGGCGTGTTTTTTGGTTGCTCTTTTTTAATTTAAGTTGCTGAAATCCGTTTGACACAAACCATTGTCGAGCAGCTACAAGGACGTAATGCTCAGAAACTTTTGGAAGGATATCAGAAGGTCTCTTGCTTTGCATTATATCCAGATATTCAGCAAACACTTCAATGTACAGAGGATTGGCAGAAGTACTGAATTTCAGCTGAAGAGTGTAAAGTGCGAGTTAGAAATGTTAGGGTATTAGAGGTGTGTAGTGAAGCGATGTTCTTGACAGCATTTGGTGGCTCATTCAACCATAGTCGAACCACAAATGAGAACAGGCTGGAGAGAAACTGCCTTTGGCAGAAGGAATGGTAGTAACAGATCACATTCGTAGGAGGAGTTCAGACACAATTTAGTATCTCAGCCTTTTTCTACATCTTGCTCATATAGTAAAAAACCTGTTCACTATGCGTCAGCACGTTGCTCACTTTATGAGTTTGCAACTATTTGATTAACTGGTTCTAACCCTCTGTTGTTAGTTTAGTAGATTGGAAAAATCCCAATATTATAAGCAGTGGTGGCCGGTGGTGATATTTGTAGGGTGGGCTAACAGATATATAACAAAACGCTGCAGTTTGGATTCCAACAACAGAAGCATCCAATTTGAAATAAAGAAAACCTGCAATAAATTGACATTATGACCTTTTTCAGCACAAAGACAACCTTAAAACAAACCACCACCAAAAAATAGTAATAGAAATAAAATAATCCACCTTGTTTATCTTTATCTTGTTCGCCATCGTACCTACTCAGTCTACGCCAAACCACGCCCACATACACTTGCGCTCGAGGCACGTTACTGTACGTCCACCCTCATTGGCTATAGCCTGAGGCCTTGGGCTGACCCTGGGCTGAACTAAATTAGCCCAAATGAGCAGCAAACCGAGGGGGCGGGACAAGACGTCTGTCAATCATTCTGTACCACAAAAGACATTCAATGAAGGGGGCTGTGAAAAGTTAGTCCTTTGGAAAGACTCTGGGATTTTCTCAAGACTATTTGGCATCAGTTTTATTGTAAATTTCACAAAATGTGATACAATAGTTTTAATTTGTGTTCATTAGGTATTTTAACATTTTTATTGTAAACACCAGGGAGGGCTTAGCCCTACTAGCCCACTTATACCAGCCATCCCTGATTATAAGCAAAGACCAAGCACTAAGGTAATGTGTGTTACAATGACTTTAATCAGCTTGGTTAAGACACAGAAAATGAAAACTCCCAGTGGAGAAGGCTTTAAACTGTTAGAAGAGATAGCCAAGAGTTTGAGAAATCAATAATGTGTAATTTAAAAAGTGTGTCTTAAGCCAAAGCAAGACAAAATTAGACTGTTCCTCCCAAACATATGGCAAAAAGCAACTTCTTAAAGATAGAAGGCTGCAATCTTGCATTGACTTGTCAAATTAGATCTTTATAGATTTGTTTTACAGATAAGGATTTTGGGAGCCAATGAGAAACATGAAACTAATGACAAACTGTCAGCTCATAATGCCATTAAACTATAATAAAACTTAGAGCATATCACTAACCTTGCCAGCTAACCAAGCTATCCAAGTAGTGTATGTATATGATATTGACCTAGTTAACTGTACTAGCTTTGTTTTACTGTAGCCTATTTTCATGTCAAAATTTGTAGAACAAGCTGCCTACCCCTACATTTTGGATAGAGTTGTCCTAATCCTTTTAGTGGAAGTGAGAGGGTGAAATGGTAGGGCTATCTCGCCCTACAAACACAGATTTTTCAGGGGCACATTTCAGACAAAGGGTTATAAGTGACATGAACAAATAAACTCTCCACTGTAAGCATTTTCTTCATTAAAAAATAGTTTATTGTCACAGTAACCATGTCAGAACCTACTTTGGTGTATTTGGATGTATTGTGTTTGGTATTATTTTTGATGTTTAGAGAAAAAATATAGAAAATAACACTATATGCCAAAGTCTGTTGCAATCAAGATAACTAAACTTCACATAAAAAAAAACAATGCAATGTAACAATGCTTCCTGGCAATAACTCTCATGCTGATGGAGTTTATTATTAAAGTTTATTTCACTTTAAATAGTGCCAGATTTTTCACGGAAATGTAAGCTGTTTGGCATTGGCAGATAAGTTTTGGCCAGTTTTTTATGGGTGTGACCATACTCAACTCTGCTGCTCAACCCACAAATGCATTTTTGAACCATAGTCACACCATTTAAGGGGAAATTAACAGTATAAGTGTTATTACCAAAAAGCATTGTTACAACAAAGAAATAATCAAACCACATGCAAATTTCCTTACTTTTTGTGCAAAGTTTAGTTATGTCTTGGCATGTAGGGCATGTTGACCTTGTGCTGATTTATACCTTTTCATCTGTTGACCCAACGGCATAAAGGCCACGACTGATGTACTAGCTTTTTGAAGGAGTGTCCATTTCATAGTAAAACATTTAAACCCCTACCCCTTGTGACAAATTATTCTGCAAAGAGTCGAGTCAAAGTAAACAAACAAAAGTACATATGTGCAACATCTATAGTTTTAGGTGTCTCAAGAGTAATACCTTTGCTAAACACTTTATTTTTTACCAGTTTTCAATATCTAAACTTTGACAAAGTCAGGTCTAAATGCTAAAGCTCAACAGTTAAAACCAAAGTTGAGAAAAATTGTTTCAATTTCGTCAAGTTTAAAACAATAGGTTGTGCTTGGACATAAAGGAACCCACCTGATTCTTAATAGTGGTTTTCCTGTAAAATATTTTATTCAAACACTATTTAATTCTAATAGAGGCATACAGTACATTTCAAGGACATTCAGTCTCTGCAAATGAAAGCAAAATAATCTCCTTAGGTCAGGTATTGCTAGGGGTAAGAAAAAGAAGTGGATGAGGGAGTTTTGAGTTTGACTTAGATGTAAGATAACCAAAGAAAGTGGAGGAAATATTAATTAAGATTTACAATGAGTTGGAGGCAAAGAGAAGTGTTTATCCAACATCTGTGCTGCCCCACACCATATTTGCACTCACTTAGCTTTGCACATGTTGGCCAGGATTTTATGGTATGAGAAAACGATGTTTGGACGGTTTTTCACAGCTCCTCAGATGAGAACAG
>JAOXNZ010000177.1:14758768-14771153 GCA_028566095.1 Kryptolebias brasiliensis | reverse complement strand
AAGTGCAGCAGATTTTGAAGCGATAGTAGGACATTAAACAAAATCAAACAAAAAAAAAAGACATGTGCACATTGTAACCTTGAGGTCTGATTTCATGCTAAACGCCTGCCTATCAGTTTTATAGATCTTTATGGTGGCCTATATCCAATGATCTCATCCTTAGCAATCCAGCCATTTTTTATGAACTTGATTTCAATCCATGGCAAACGCTAATCTTACTTTCTTCTCATCTTACTGCCTTGTAAAGACTAAGTCACACTATCCTGGAAAAGATATCAGCCCGTGTTTTATTTAAAACCACATCACTGGTTTCATTTGAATCACCTCTTCCGACGTCACTGACAATGTCAGTTTATTTCTGAGGCAGGTATAAAACAATGTGAGCCGAACCAAATTTCTATAAAACAAGACGTTCCATAAAAACACTCACTACAAAGCGTATTAAGCCCTGCACATACAGTATGCAGGTGTGTGTGAAATGCCACCGCTTATTTCCTGATCTCGCGCTCATTAACATTCCCCTGCTGTTCGTTTTGTTTGTTTTTTGTGCTTGCTGTCCTCTACATATTCTCCCTTCTTTAAAAGGCTGAGCCTTAAACCCAACCATGAGCTGTGGTTCCCTCCTAAACCATTCACATGGAACTGGTTAGAAAGACATTCCTTCCATGGAGGGAATGTCTGGAACCAAGCGCCTGTATTACAGAAATCATAAACATGAGGTCCAGCCTAATTGCATCTCGTGGCACTCTCACCCTCTCTTAAGTTCCCTTTTGCTCCTCTGTCTTCCTCCTGTGAGGAGTTATTAAAATGGGGTGTGGAAGAACATTAGCGTATCTTATCTCTTCCTTTCTTGTGTAATACAAGAATGTAACTCAGTTGTAGATATTAGGTGGATTAGATTTTAGTGGTTGGCAAATTTTCTCTGCGTATGAGATCCTCTGGCAGCAAGTCCCAGGTAGTAAAATCTGTTTGATCCTTATCATGGCCAGAATTCAGAATGTCAGAAGACAGACTTTAAACAAAAGTAGTTCACAAATGATTACCCAGAACCAGCTCAAACCTGGGGGGTTAAGCTCAATTACAATGGACAGCCTACATACTGTATATAATATATGTATACAGGTATATACACTGACCAGTACATCTTAGATTCAACAAAGCAAAAGAAAAATCTTCTCATTCGCAACTCAAACAGATAAATTCTGTATCTTTTCATTACCTTATTACTTAAATAAATTGTGTAGAATTCTGGAAGTGACCTTTTGTGGATTTGTTATCAAAAGTCAGGAGGAGCCAGTGGTATTATTACAAAACATCAACAAGAAATTATTATTAAGGAATTGAGCTAATGGCCAGTCAGAGCAGTTCCAAAGTGAAATTCTGACACTTGATTAAAAAAGCTTGATAGCAGTTTATGCAAATGTTATTTCATAAACACGTCCACCACCATGACATTTTGTAAAAGTTATCAGAATGCGGTTACTTAAGCCACTTCAATTTTTTAGTTTTTTATTTAACATTACTTTTGTGTCAGATATTACTCTGCCCAGCCAAACACGTTCTATTCTGCATTATGTATTTGAAGTGACTGAAAAAGCTATCTTCAACAGGTAGGATATTAACTGTGTATACCCTTTCCACAGAACACCACACCAGAAGATCTGAACTATTCTGTTAACATGTCATTAACTTGCTTTGGAGATGGCCCTGCTCAAAATTATCCCTGATTCTCCGAACTTATAATGTATAGACTGCTGTCTACTGCAGGTAAGATACTGACTCCTGACAACAACCTCACAGAACACTTTAAGAAATTCAAACGGTCCGTTTAAACGGTCACACAAAGTGAAATGGCAGAGCCAGAAATTTTCTGGATCAAACTGTGAAAGACTTTTTCAGGCAGTGTAAGACACCAGTTTTACACAGAGAATCAAACCCTAACTTATCTGAGAATCTTGGGATGTGTGCATCAAACTGACTCTCCCCAACAGTAAAACCTTTTGGCACAAAAATAAGTGCAACTCTAGACAGAAATAAATGTTATGACATTGCATATTGTAAGCTTATGAAATCAGTGGTAGGGTGAATATATGCTGCTTTCAAAACTAAAGGTGGTCCAACAAAAGATTAGTGTGTTATTTCCTGTTTGGCCAGGCATTGTGTTTGTTCAAAATAAGGTCACCACACATGCCTAAATGTTGATTTACAGCTAAAACTTGATTAAATTCAAACAATAAAAACATACTACTTTCTGCCAACTGTTACTGGGCTGGAAGATCATAGAACACACTAGTATGGCAAGCCATTTGTGTGTGTATTTGATGTTTTTGCTATCAAGCATCATTTTCTCGCACTAGTTCACACCAATGCAGCACTGGCTGCACATTTTGTTGCACTAGTTCAATGTTTTAGCGCACTGCTTCAGCAAACACTCTTACTAGTAACACATTTTTGCCAACTACTGTCACTTTTGCCCAACTAGCTGGAGCAGAAGTCATACTAGTCAGCAATTTTTCCACACTAGGAGTCCCAACTAGTTGGCTTTTCAATGCACTTGTGGACCTCTGGATCAAACTAGTTAATGTCTGTGTTGTAGACGTAAACTAGCAAGCATCAAAAACCTGTATATGTTAACTAGTCAACACAAGTTAATGTCTACTAGTTGACCAATAACTGTCAAATGTGTGCATTAGTCAACTAGTGCAATCAAAAAATATAAGTGGTCAACAAGTGAACTCTAAAATGTTCACTAGTTGACTAATTTGTTTTTGTCCTTACTAGTTAACTAGTGCGCCTAAAAAATGTCATCTAGTCGACTGCAAATAACTACCTAACAACCAGCTCACAAATGGCTTGCCATACACCTGAGCATGGCAACACAAAACGCAAGAAATATGCAACAGCAGCAATTTTTTGCTTCTGTTCGAGTGTTTCAGTCAAGTCCCAGAGAGAAGTGGGTTTTCTATTAGATGTATCAGTCCAAATTCTACAGGTTCGCCACATTAGTTTCAACATTGATAATGTAGTAATTGTGCTCATTTTCTAGCTAATCAAAAGTTGCATTCAAGGTAAGGGAAAAGCATTTATTACTAACTGATATTGAACCCATTATTCTGCTTCTCCATTTGCCTAATAAGGGTGAAAAATAGAAATCATTAACTCTGTGTCAATGTTTTATTTTAAGTGATTGTCCATGTTATTACAGAACATATATAACGAGGGCTATTAAAATCTTGAGTAGAATTGGCTAATTCTTTTTTTCTCATCTTTGTCTGATTTTAAGTCTTTTTTTGTTTGTGTTGCTCAAATGCTGAGAAACCTCTACATCTCTCTTGGTTTGGGTTTCTTAAAGGAAACACCCCATTACTGGACCCTTGAAAAATTGGCCAAAGGGGAACAATGGCACCCTTGAATTTCTCCCACTCATTTTTCATGTAATGATATCGAGATTAAACCCAATATTATTGTTGGGTCATGCAAGCCTAGCACAATTTTCTCTCACCCATGCAACGGAGTATGGGATTGTGTCCTTCCGAATGGTCGTTTTTGGGAGAGGGGCAGGGAAAGTGGAGAGGGAGGAAAGGAATACCAAACTTGTGAGGGAACAAGAAGGCAAATTTCAACTCTTACATTAAGAAGGGAAATAAAATGTCTCCAACTAAGGCTGGCATTTGCACCATACTCTTTAGGTTGGCCCCAGTAGAGCAGAAATGTTGAAAGGTCACTGTATTTTCAAGAAATTTTGATAAATGTGTAATTGCTTATAAAACACTATGTTCCAAATTAAATGTCATAAGCTTTCTCAGTATGACACATGAGAAAATTAAGACCTATGTGCAAGTCATGGTCCAAGGCTCATCTAATAGTCTACTCAACTAGGAGGTCTTGGTGTTGTAAATTTCATAATCTGTACCAGTCCACAAAGACCTGCCAAGTGTCCCTCTGCAGCCCTGGATTCTGTGACTACATGAACCGTATGTGACTATAACACGAACACAGTGATAAAACTACCATCCAAGAAAGGCACCAAGGAAACAACATGTATACAAGAACGAGTGCATGACCATGAGCAAAGAAAAGGGAAACAACAAAGATGCTTGGCTTGTATTGACAACATGACATCCCACATTTATAAAATTTATCACTATAAGGAGAAAAAAAAATCCAATTCTTGGTAAGAAACTGCTAAAACCCATTTTCTTTTACAAGTAATTGACAAATACATTATGGCCATCTATGGCAACGGAGTGGGAAACTGTTAATTTGTGAATCAACCTCTGTGCCGCAACTGACCCAAAAATATTATGGTAATGATTGTGTGCGTAATGGTGAAATTCCAGTGGTTTTTCTTATGCAGAAACATGTAAAGACAAAGACATTCACCATAGTTTTCTGCAGTGGTGTGATGATTTTATCACCTTTCATGGTGGCAGGCAAAAATGTAATTGCCTGTATGTGTGCGTGTATCAGTCTGTCTGTTAGCAAAATATCTCATAAACCAATGGATAAACTTTAATGAAAGTCTAAGTAAGTAATCATTGGATGCACATGTACAAGTGATTAACTTTTGGAGTCAACCAGATTCAAGATGGCCACCACAGCTAATCAACCTTATCAAACACATAAATGTTTATAACTCAGATACAGATACAGATATTGAGATCAAATTTTGTGCGGTAGTAACTGAGATTCATCCCCAACACGTACTCTGAGTGCTAACACATCATGTGAGCGCTTTGTTTAAAACTTTGCCTTGTGAGGTAAGAAATGCTTTTTTTTTTTTCATTTTACTTGTTTTTCTTTTTTGGTTGTTTATGCCTGCATTTGTTCTTTGTATATGATTTTTTACCTCCACAAAGGAAGTTATGTTTTCAGTTTGTTTGTTTGTCTGTCTGTCTGTGTATAAGATTATTCAAAAAGTTTTGAACGGATTTTCATGAAATGCTTTTTTCAGGAAATGTTAAACGTGGTACAAGGAACAACTGAACAAATTTTGGTGGTGATCTGGTCAAAGTTCAAGGTCAAAGGTCAAGGTCATAACAGGAATGTTAAATTCCACAGCTGGACACCTCGTGGGTCAAGGGTGATCACTGTTGATTTCAAAATGACCTTTTGACCCACGAGGGTTGTGCTCTAACTATGCAACCATGTAAAGGAGGAAAATTAAACTGCACAGTTGGACACCTCTCGTCAAGGATGATCACGACTGATTTTAAAGTCATGCGGTCAAAAGTCAACATCACAGTTGACCTAGTGCTTTAACTCTGCAGCTGCACAGCTGGACACCTCATGGGTCAAAGACAATGCCTGTTAATTTCAAGGTTCATGGAGTCAAAGGTCAAGGTCACTTGTCTCTAAAAACTTGTCTCTGCACCTACATGTGACCCTTTTGTTACCTCCGCCAAGGAAGTTATGTTTTTGGTTGTGTCTGTTGGTTTGTTTGTCTGTCTGTTAGCAAGATCACATAAAAACTAATCAACAGATTCAAATGAAATTTTCAGGAAATGTTGGGGTTGTCACAAAAAACAATTGGATTCAATTTTAGTGGTGATCCAGATAATAATCTGGATCACACTATTTTTTAATCGTACCGTGATCTTGGCGGAGGTTTGCACTCTCTGAGTGCTTTTAGTTTTGTTTTTTTAGAAACCTCAAAAATGAAAATATAGTTAACAATTATTATATCAACTGTAGCTGTTTTCTTGAAAAATAGTGACTATGGAAATTTCTGTTGTTTTATTTTCATATATATCATTTTGTAGTTATGTTTTTTTTTAGACAGTTGTTGGGAATTATATGAATGATAGGTAGTGTTTTACATCCTGTGAGGTTTGGATTTCATTGCTCAGATACTCAGTACTACTTCCTGTTTAAGATGCAATGTAATTGTCAAAAATTGTTAGCCTAATGAAGGTCCAGTCACCAAAATATTGCAATAAATTTCTAGTGCAAGTTCAGCAGTGTGCAGGAGTTTTGTCGCACTTTTTTGATAACATCTAAAATATAGTATTACAGATTCCAGTGTACAGATTACAATGCAATATGTGTTTTAAGTCTTGTTCGCAAGTTTGGCAGAATAGAGGGGGAGATGGATAAACAGATCAGGGCCTCATCTGTAGTAATGCAGACACATTTCTTCAGTTTGTCATGGTAAAGAAGAAGCTGAGCCGAAAGGCAAACTCTCTGTTTACTGGTCCATCTACATTCCGGCCATCACCATATATGAGGTATGGGTCATAAAAGAACAGTCAGGGTCAGCCTAAGGTGATAGAGAAATGAGCTCCATCATCTGAGGGAGCTTGGAGTAGAGCAGCTGCTTCTTCACATCAAAAAGGAGTCAGTTAAGGTGATTTGGACATCAGATTAGGATGCCTTCTAGACACCTCTGTCTAGTGGTGTTTTGGTTGTGTCTCACTGGGTAACCCAAAACTTGCTGAAAGGATTGTATAGTCTCTTTGGCCTGGGAACGCCTCCATGGATAGGTGGAAGAAAATGGATGGACGTTAGAAGTTATATGAATGCCATTTAGCCTCAAGTTTGACATCACATGCTCATTACTCCTGACGATTTGCTTGAATATTAGAGCGGTGACCATTTAAGCACAAAGAAACTCCAAACCAAAACAGTTGTAATCCTTCTGGCCTTTGATAAAAAAATTACTAACTAAATCAATGTATCATTTACATTTAGTTTTCCAATTCTATTCAATTATAAGGAGAAGGATTTTCAGCATCACATATACGTGTGTTGACAGAGAATGTATTGTTTTGAGTAGTGATAGTGATTTATTAAATTTTAGAGTTAAAATAAAGAGAAAATGTAAAGATTCAATTATAACTAAAGCAATTGTTTTCTTCTTCTTCTTTTCCAAAGACCAGCAATAAGCTAGGAATTCAAAATGAATTGCAGTACCAGCAATCAGAAAGATGATGACAGTATCATCTATGAATCCAGTGGAATGACCTGCATCAAATATCCCAATGTACTTCCTGCACCACAGTAAATGTTCCCTCTTTAGCCATCCACCTATCAACATTCTTTTCTTTATTTTTCCCCTCCCATTGGTCTCCTCCCCTCAGTCCCTTGAGTAAAAGCAGCACACAGAAACATAAGGTAATCTGTCTGGGTTAATGTGCCGGGCTATGCAGAGGCTCACGCAGAGGCCAGCCTAATCGCCGTTCGGATCAGCATTGAGAACAAAGCAGGCTCTACCTTTTATCCCAAACCAAAGTCAACAGAGCAGGATTCTTATGAGGCATTGCTAACATTCTTGAAAGCAAAATGAAAAAAGGGAGCCACTGACACTGCTCTTCCAAACTTAGGAGGGGCAGAAAGTAAAAGTGTCAATCATAATGAAGAAGATGCTTCAAGTTTTCTACCAGCTCCAGATTTTTTTTCACATTAAAAACCAAAATTTTTGGCAGCTTTCTACCCCATTTTAATAGCATATTTAGGAACATTTTTCATTAAAATGAGGAACTACCTCTTTCCAGCTTTCCTTCTTCAATTTTCTATTTGCTTTCTCTTCGTCTCTTGCTTACCGTTGTTTAATTTTTCCCCCCACCTCACACATTGATGAGCCAGGGTAATTAATAACTCCCTTAATTAGGTGATGTTTGCACAGATGGGCCTCTTCCCCCAGAATTGGCTGCCCTTTGTGTCAATGCTATTTCCTCTCCCCTGTCTGCCTGACATATCGCCGAACATGCCAAGCCCAGCAGCACTTCTGTATGAGTCTGATTCTGTGATCCAGTTCACCAAGGAGAAGGATTTTCAGCGTCACATATACGTGTGTTGACAGAGAATGTATTGTTTTGAGTAGTGATAGTGATTTATTAAATTTTAGAGTTAAAATAAAGAGAAAATGTAAAGATACTGAACTGAAAACAAAAAGAATACGAGCGTAAGCGTTAGAAAGTTAAACATGGTGGCAGTAGGAAGATGGGTTTGGAGACAGTTTGGCCAAGGATGTCAGAAAGGAATCAGAGAATAACTTAGCTTGTTTCTCTGCGGTAAGAATAGCATGGGCTGGAGGCTGAAGCCAGAGCCCACAATGTCTAGCCTGGAAGGTTCTCTCATTAGAGAAGATGGAGTGTGCAACCTCCCGGGAACTGCTGGATTCATGGGAGCCCTGGGAACACATCGCAAAAGGACATCTCAGGTAGAAAGTAATGGTAAAATTTGTTGTTTTCCCTTTTTTTGTGGCTTTTGTCCTTTGTCTCTGGCCTTTGTGGCGATGCCTGCAATTATCAGGCGACTAACCCTCCCCTCTGTGTTTTTCAATTCGAGCATGTGCTGGAGAATGCCCAGTGAGACGCAAGCTGAGGATCTGCACTGTTTCCACTAGAAAAGTCCCCTTTGAAGTAGTGCAAAAGCATGCCAGTGTTTTTTGCTTAAACATCAGTTTTATAACTCTCGAGGAGCCGAGCTGAGCTGGTTAGCAGGAAAATGACAAAGTACAAAGAAGGAGCAGACAGGGAAAGGAGAGAAGAAAGGACGAGGGCGCAAATACTGCAACAGTGGGGTCCCCGGCATACAGCTCACGGAACCATCTGTAGCACAACCTCAGAGGCAACTTTAAATGTTCGCCTGGAAAAGAGGAGCTGTGTACTCAGCCGTAAACTATAAACCATCAGGCGCTCTAACAAGAGCCATTCACATTCAATTGTAACAATCATAAAGTCATTTGGATATTCATAGAAGTGTTTTCTCTCCTCTGTCAATCAGATCCAGTACACATGTCACAAAAATCATGGATTTCCTTTTTTTTTTTTTTTGGTGGGGGGAGGGGGGGTTAGCCAGTGAATTTAACTTGTGCAATGACTGGGGTGTGAGAGTGTGGGTGTGTGCTTGCCTAAATAAATCTAAATAAATGACTGTGATGATCAGATTTCTATGAAACCTCGTGTCTCAGTCTCTTTGTGTTGTGCTCAAACATATGTGTGGCTTGTCAGTGGTCACAGTCAGAAATGTGTTCAGCAATACTTTTGGGTCATTAAAGCTAGAATATGACCTCAAGTCAAGGATTTCTGCACAGTAGACTACAGTCTTTATGTAGATCAAAACTCCTGACATTAAAGGGTCAAAAAGGGCACCAAGCTTTGAGAAAATATTTTTCATGTGTTAATTAATTGCCTGTATCTGTGTGCACATGTGTGAGTTAATTTGTCCACCTGTCTGTTAGCAAAATATGTCATTAACTAAAGGAGACATTTATTAAAACACTCAATAATCATTGGATGTACCTTTAAAAATGATTAACTTTTAGAGTCAGTCTGAGTCATAATCATCGCCACAGCTAATCACTCTTACCAAACACTAAAACTGCTATAACGCAGTCCATTTTACAAATATTGAGCTAAGATTCAATGTGGTAGTTGCTGTGAGTCCACCTGAACACATATTCTAACACTAAGAGATCACATGAGATCTTTGTCTTTGTTCAAAACTTTAGCATGCTGGGCAGCAGGCAATATGTCAGAATGGGTGACCACTGATGGCGCATCAACTTGTTCAAAGGGTGTCCCTTGCAGTGGAATATTTTGACTAAAGTCTTTGTGGCTTTGATTTAAGGGCCAAAGAGTAAGTGCAGGTGTAGGGGTACAGATGACGCTGAAAAGAAATTCAGCCAAAGTCTGATTACAGTGGGTTCTTTAGTCAGCCTTTCAAGTGTCACATTCATGACCCTGCAACTTCTCCAATAAATACAATAAAATAGAAACAAGGTAATATGTCTGGGTTAATGTACGGGGTTGCTGTTTGATGACTTTCTAACACCAGGAGTTACTGTTTAAACATGTTACTTTTATAGTAACATGATCAGTACTTTAATTTTCTTTACAGGTGCTTAAACATGCAAAGACTTATCTAAAAGGCCTCAGAGGAGCCCTATGTGGTGTTTCAGGACCATACATCTGGGGCTTCTAAAGCAGATTCAGTCTCTAGTCTAAGAGCTTTGTGCAGCTTTTTTGTGAATTTTTATGCATGTGAACAGCTGCTTGTGTTTGAGTAAAAGTGCAGGGTTTAAGATCTGAATACCACAGGTGAGCAACTGATTTTTATACAGTTTGAGTCATATAAGAGCTATGACTCAACACTTTTATGTGGCTTTCACTTTGAAGGCGGAAAAACAAGCTGTTGAAATGGGAATATGTTCAACAGTCAAAACTGTCACCGTTTTTCTGGAAAACATCACTTTTTTTTATAACTCCATGAGAGCAACTTTACCAAAATGTAACCGATTGTCAAAATAACAGTTCTCAGTTGCTACCCTAGACTTTTTTTTTTTAGTACTGCGTCAGTCCTGAAAGGTTAGAAGCTGGTTTATTCCCAAAATATCCAACTAGAACCTTCCATCAGCATTGACCTCATGAGCTGTACAAATAAAAGACTTCTTGTGAGGAAAACCCTGGTCATTAATTTTGCCCCAAGCATCTTAAATGTGTTAATTGTATATGCCCTGTGGAAACATGTGTTCATGCTTTAAAGGTCCAAATGAATGGAAATTAAGATTCCCACTTTAAAAGGAGCTTTTGAAAAAGTCCAGGAAAAGTCTTCTTTATGATTTTATGATACTTTAAACATGTTCATGAAGCTATTCAGGGTTTAATTTCTTCAATACTCCTAATGAACACCTTATAAGTAGTCTTTATTTTCTTAAGTCTTTATATGACACTAAGGACTCTTGTTAGAAACAGAAAATAAACATCTCAGAGTGAGTATGACTCCAAAAGCAAGCTTAACTGCATTTGGCAAAACTAATCTCAAGAATTAATTACATAAAATCACATCATTACACTGTATATGCAGTAAGTTTATGAATCACCCTACAGTAGAAAATAATATGTCCTTTTAAAGTGTGTTTATGGTCAACATACATTGATGTAGACAATTTTTGGAAAGGCCAACGTTAAGGCCTGACCAAAATCCTACGCGTAAAAATAAAACGCTCTGGAAAAAAGAGTAAAGAAAATGCAGATTAATCATGTGTACAGTGAGTGAACAGTACAAAAGTGTAAAATCTAAATGTCAAAGTCTCCCCATGGTCCAAATTTTAGTTACACTTTAAAACGTTAAGCTCAAAAGTATGGTGCTAATATTTGACAAAAACCTGTGACATCCTAACCGGATACTGAGACAATGATAACCCTGACCGCAACACTTCCGGAATCAGTGGCTGAGCCTCTGGTTCACACTTGTGTACACATCAGATGTGTGTTTTCCAGTTCCCCTGTCTGTGCGCAGATCTTACAGAGAGCACATCCTGATAAATCAAGGCCTCTGATCTCACAGCCAGGAATTCCAGACTGCCTGGGCCACACCATTCAGATCCATGAAATACGGAAACAGCGGCTCTATGCACCAAGAATTCAAAGAATAGTTTCAGGCTTCTTATGAGGTGAATAGATGAGGGAGAGTGAAGGAAATTAGGAAATGTTATAACAATTGTGGCACCAGAAGTATTTAAATTATCTGTGTACACAGAGAAGAATGTTCCAGGAGTCTTAGAGCAATAGGTTAGAAGTGAAATTAAAAAGTGTTAAAAAACGAGTGTTAAAAACATGATGAAAAATGTGCCTTTACATTTGAGTGATTGTGGCCAGTGAGTTCCACGTTATTGAGGAGGGAAAATTTCATTTCATTTGAGTGTGAAAGGAGGGAATCCGTATATGTGTTCATACTTTTGAAAACCTTTCATCCTGTATATTTCACTCCTTCAGTCAGCTTCGTTAGAGGAACCACTACAAATGTCAGGATGGTGATTTGAATGATGAGAGGATTATGTTTGAGCTTGCTTGCACTTCTGAATGTGGAAAAATGTATCACATTCTTCCTGGGGAATTCGCTCCATTTCCATCAAAATGGCTCAAGAGCATAATAAATCTCCTATGTCTGAGTCTCTCAACCTAAACATTAGGAGGTTTGAATCTGGACTTACCTGTGCTGTTAATGAGTTCTCTTGTTTTCCTCTCATGCACCCACAGTCCTCTAAATGTAATTTGGCAAAATGGCCTTGCTGGTTTTGTAAAAAGGGCTTCCATCTTGCTGCTTCACCATTAAGATCTGATTGATGGAGTTGTGCTTTTAGAATTTCCCATCTCTGCAGAGCTGTGTGAAAACCCCTGTTGGTTACCTTTAAAACAGTTCTTGCTTGGTTACTAAATTAGCTTGGCTAATTTAAAAAAAAAAAAAAAAAGAAAGCCTGGCGAATTGTCAGGGTGTTCAAGGTGTACAGAGAAGGTCCTGGTATCCATGGCAGAATTAGTGATGTGTCCAATGGTTCTGACCCAGTTTCCAAAAAGCCGGCGCTTTGAGAACTCTTTGAGAACTCTTTGAGAACTCTTTGAGAGCCGGCTCTCTGAAAGTATTCAATAAAGAACCTCTT
>JAOXNZ010000177.1:14740552-14757150 GCA_028566095.1 Kryptolebias brasiliensis | reverse complement strand
TAAAAAGTGCATAAAGTGTCCAGATATTGACTGATATTTTTATACTGAGCCTTTTTTAGTGTGTGTGTGTGTGTGTGTGTGTGTATGTGTCTGTATATGGAAATATTAAAAGAGACAATTATGGCAGAATCACACACATGGAATTTTCAGGGGAAAGAGGTGAAAGTATAATCAAGCGTTCCAGATCAAAAGCTACTGAAAGAGCACTTGACATCGTAATTCGGGTTAAGTGCACAGTTGCAGACATTTTTTTTTTACATGTATTGGCCCTTTTGTTTACACTTCTGCTTTTCTCTTTAGCGATGAAAGAAAAAAATAAAGACTCTCACACGACAAGCTGCTAGGCACTTCCTACCGACAGGCTCTGAGAGGTGAGAAAAAGCCTTATCTCTGCTTTATAATGTAACAGAAACAGTATGGGTGCCAAAGATGCGTTGGTTTGGGGGTTTGTGTTCTGGGCTTGGTGAGTTCTCCTTTCCAGATGAAAATAAAAGTCATATGAGTGACTCCCAAGGCTGACAGCTGAACTTCTGCTTTTAAACCAGCAGCTAAATTGAACTCCATAATACAAAATAAAAAAAAATACATAAAAGAGTAGATTTTTTTTAATTCTATGAAAACCAAGTCCCAATAAAGAGAAACAGTATTGTCATTACAGGTACTCTTTACCCTTTTCTGCACGTTTAGCATTACAAAAGAAGAACAACAGTATAACTTTTAAAACTCCATTTAAAAATTGAAGTCCAAAGTGTATTAACCTGTTTTTCATGGTTGTCAGGTCGCTGCAAAAGGCCAGTGCTGAATGAAAATGTTTGCCATCTGAGTATACCATTGCCTCACAATATGAGAAGGAGCTGGAAGCCCATCAAACAGCAGCTCTTGGGAATGCGAGAGAAAACATTTCCAAGCCTGTCAGGTTTCACTGACGCACCGATTACCATCTCGACACTGAAAAACAGGTAAATGGATGGAAATCTGGGGAAGATGGGAATTGGTTAGGTTGAATCTGTTGGCGCCAAAGAAAAAGAAAAGTTACAGGTTCATTTAGAGGACTGTTTACTTGAGTTCAACTGAACCTCTCAGTGAGACAAAAGGGAATTTTTCCAGAGACACATTTTGCTGGGTTCAGCAGCACCATGATAATCAACAAGATAGGTAATTAACTTTCCCATGCTTTGAAAAAGACCACCATTATTATATTGTATTGTGTCAAAAAATGGTGTGTCAAAATTACCTTCATAATTGCTGGTCTGGCACAAAGTTGTCATGACTGTAACTCTTAAGTTCTTCTTTAATATTGAGCCTTAACTAGCCCCTCTTCAGAATAAAGAGCAAGCTCCTTATCTATTCAGATCTAGAGAACAGGGCCTGAAATTTCTCTGTGATGAAGGATGTGTGGGAATGTATATCTGGAAGGAGCCATCTTGGACTCGAAGTCACATGAATTGCAGTGACCGCTGTGGTCACCAGTGGACAAGAGAAAATTCCATTGTAGTACACAATGTTAAAAGAAGGTTTTGAGCCATTCTGTGCAAGTTTTCTTGGGAAGGAAAATGCAATTACATGGTAAGTGCGTAATAAAAAACAGAAAAATATATTTTGGGAATTAACATTTCTGCAAATCCCAGATGCCACGCTAAAGGAAGGACAAAATGAATGAACTGCAGTCTAACTAAAAACCAAGTCGCTGATTCATCATCCTGTCAACTTCCAAGTTGGTGTACAGGAGTGTAGTGTAAAATGGTCTATATCACTTCCTTCTATAAAGGTGGGTGATCATGTAATTCTCTGTGTGTGTGCATGGGATTGTCTGATCTCAGGATTTTAATGAAACTCTGAGAAAGTAAGGATTGGATGTACTTCAACAACTGTTTACCTTTTAGAGTCAATCAGATTCAATATGGTTGCCACAACTAATCATCCTACATAAATGGCTATAATTCAGTCAATTTTAAAGATATTAAGCTAAGATTTGCTGTGGTAGTAACTGAGTCATCAGCAACCAAGTGATAACTCTAAGTGATATGTTTTTTGTTTAAAACCTTGAGATTAACTGTTGGAGTCAACCCCATCTATCTGTTAGCAAAATATCTCATGAACCAGTCGACAGAAAAAATCCACCAATGAAACTCTCTGAATGTAAATGTTGGATGAACATCTACAACTGATGAACTTTTGGAGTCAAACTTATTAAAGTTGGCTGTCACAGCTAATCAAACATTACAAAAATAGCTCAGTCAACTTTATAAACATTGAGCTAAAATTAGCTGTGGTAGTAGCTGAGAGTCAATGCCAACATATACTTTTATTGCTAACTGATTTTAAAAATCTGTTTAAAACTGTGAGGAGGCCAGTCCTTCAAGAATTGCAACTTTCATCACGCAAACAAGATTGTTTGTCCGTACTGAGTGACAAAATCCTTAAAAGGCTAATTTTAAATCACAGGCATAAAATGGCTGTAACTCTGGCAAAAACTTGCCTAGCCTTTTTGCTATAATGCAGATTTAATGGACTGTGGCTTGGAGCCTGGTTTCAGTAAGAAGTGATTAGTTTAAATGTCAAAAAGTTCAAAACTGAGGCTAAACTGGCGACACGTCATCTCTTAGGCAGACAACCAGCAGCTCAGGCATGGGCAAAATGAAATGGACAAAAATACATTAGGTGTAATATGCACACACACACACAAACACTGGCATGGGCAAATGCGAATGCCAAGCCAGGTGTATCCACACAAGAGGTAATACACCACAGACCACATTTTACAGCCCCTTAAAGCTACTATAAGCCATGAACCTTTTTATGGAAAATACCTTCCTGCTCAAAGGCAGAAAAAACATGCAAGGCATAAATCATGTTTGAAACAATGTCCATTTTTTATTTTTTATTTTTTGAGATTTGTGGCTTATAAGTCTGAGTCTGTGCATGAGGGGTCTCGTATAACCTGTGTTTTTACATGCCATAATGTGGTAATATCCAGACGCCCTGTTTCTGTTAAATATCAGGCTTGGAATTTCAAAATTTGGATGGCCACTCTTTGGCTTTTATCCTCATCTGTATGTGTCAAAGGGACAAAGGTTTATGTGGAATGCCAGTGTGGGCAAAGAATGTTGAAAATGTGGAGGAATTAAGATTGTATCAGCGAATGCAAAGGTTGGGGGCTGAGGGATGGCATTTATTGACATTGATTGCACATTGTTCAGAGCATGATGAAGGATGAGGCCTACTATAGTTTAAAAGATGTGCTTTTAATCTAAGACTTGGCATTGCAGCTGTCAAAAGTTTATTTTCTTCAACATTTAGAAAATCAAATTCAACAATATGACTCCTGTATGTCAATGCACTACACTCACTGACAAAAAAAAAGTTAAGCAGACAGATGGAGTGGTGGAAATAAAATTAAACTGCACATGTTGAAAGGTCACATGTCTGTACTGTACTGATTACAATATAAGATCAAATAAATAATAGAGTTGGCAGCATGGGCACAATATTGGTCTGATATCAGTAGGATGTGGCACGCCTCTGGGCAGCAATTTGGTGCAGAATGGTGTCATACAGCCAGTGTATCCTTTCCTGCAACAAATCACTCCACGGCTGTTATAAATGTCCCTTGAGATCAGGCAGATCAGCACTAAATTGATGATGATGTCCAAGCTAACCCTACACGTGTACACTTTGTTCAAAGATTGGGGGACCTGGCTGGCCACAGGAGCCTGCCAACATGACACAGGCAGATGATAAACAATAAAGGTTGTGTGTAGGTGATTGTTGTCTTGTTGAAAGACTGTAACAGTGCTGTCTCAGGAGGGGTAAGACATGTGGATACATGATGTCATTCACTGACCCTAAATCACTACCAGAGGTGAACTGAAGTTATAGTCTCTGGCTCTACACATCTTGACCCCATTTGGAGTAATGCCCTTGTGTCTCTAAGCACTGGTGGTTTTGGTCTTCTCCCTTGAGGCGTTGCCATATACACAATGGTCATCTATGATAATGTAAATTCAAGATTCATCCCTGAACATGATATGCTACTACTTGTCATTTGTCCATGCCTCCCTGTTATGGCACCACTCAAAACACAGTTGTCTCTGCTCTGTTGTTAATGGCAGCCTACAGATGGGATGATGACCCCATAGTCTAGCTGATGTTAGTTGTTGAGACACAATGCAGAATGACAGGTGTTGTAAGAAGTCCCGTACTTGTGTTTGGATGGCAGGCGCAAATGCTATGTGGTTGTAATGCTTGGTACACAATACAACAATTGGAAACGGAAACTTGGCATGTGTGGGTGCCCTCACACACCGGTTGGTGCCAACACAGCACACAGAATCATTCACATACCCATTGCTGGTCTGCATTGTGTTTCAAATTATATTCAAGTTGAACCAATCCTTCAGGGTGCTTATGTTTAGTTTTTTTTGTTCGTCATGTTTTGTTTGTCAGTGAGTGTCTTTACAGGAGTCCATTACTGATGAGCGCAGTTCAAAGATGTTACCTTCTGTGCTAAAAGATAACAGGATGGATTTTCCACATTGTTTAAAACCACCTTTTGTCTTTAGTAAGAACAGTCTGGAGTTAAAATGTACCTAACCCTCACCATGTATTTGACCTGGCAGTTAAAACAAACATGCACAATGATTTTTTGACAGCTTTCCCTTTCTCTCTCTTTACCTTTTTCTTTTTATATTTATCTCCTCTTACAAACTTGTGTTCTCTCTCATTGAATTTTACATATTCAAAATTATAGGTTCCATTTGGATAACATCATTTATAAAAGAAAAATGCAACCAGGGGAATTGTGAGAAAGTTTTTATCTTCACAGAATTCCTTCAGGTCAGACAATGCTCCCAACATTGTTAGGCGTTCTGACTACCAGCTCCTTGCATAGCAGGACTTTTCCACTTAGTCTAATCCAGCACATCTTTATTTTGACAACTATCTCTTAACAGAAGTCTAGACATGCACCTCATCACTCCTGATTCTTTTCTAAATGAATTCTGTTGGGAAAGAAGAAGATGAAGGGGAGTGAGAATAGCAAAAACATTCCTTCCCATTCCTAAAAAGGAAATAAGGCATAGGCACATTTTTGACATAGTTCAGGACTGGGCAAACCCTAACAGACCATGATGGATAGTTTTAGCTAAAAATCCTGGATTATTGATGAATGTGTAATACAGGTGAACAAAGTGAAAATAAAGATCAATTGTAGTTTTTGCCTTTTCAAATGAACATTGTCACTGGACTTCCTTGCATACAGATATGTAAGAGAACAATTCATTTTACTGCAATGATATTTGAGTTCCTTTGTAACACTTTAAGTACACAGAGCAAATGTAATGTAACAAAAATCACAACTAAAGCACAATATAATTGTAATTTTAATAGCTTCACCTGTGTTGCATCATGTAGGTTTATCTTTATTCTACAACAATGAATGAAAGTTTGACCTTTCTGTGGTCTTTTCAATATTCACATAGCAAATCACAATATTCCTTTAAGGCTCAAACTGGTTTTTCATTTTCTTTTTTCCACATTGTCAGTGATAACACCACACACAAATTTCTTTGCACTTGTGCCAGTCAAAACATATATGGTCAGCTCTGTTCATGTCCTGTTTCCACAGTTCTCATTGAAGCCTGTTGCTAAGGAAGTGTTTCACCAGTTCTTTTGATGATACATTCGAAACTTTGGCAATTCCAGTTAATGGCATTGCTAAAGAATGACAACTGCTTATAATAAAAAAAAAATTTGATTTATATAACACCTTTTAAAGCATAATTACATGGTGCTTAACAGCATAATAAAAACCATGGCACTTTAGATGATTAAAATAACAACCAAAGACACGATAATACAAAAGATAAAAAGACATTAAAAACATTAAATATCATAAAAGACAGATGAAAAGATTATGGCATAACAAACTACAGAGGTTAGCAGCAGTAACAGGATGTAGCAATTCAAAGTGAAACCTACATCAAGACAGAAACATTAGATGCAAATATGAAAGAGAAAGTGAAAAATTTGAAGCTACATTGGTTTTGCTGGTTATGATTAAATCACCCTTTACCCACCATCCACCCCAAACTGTGAGAAGGGTTTCATTAGATTCCAGGAACAACATCTGAAATCTCTGTCCAGGAAAAGATTAAGCTTTGCTTGAAAATCTCAAGTTCTTGCCCTCTGATCTAGACTCTAAAAATGAAGGGCAACTGCTCCTCTTGTGTTTCCCACTTCATATAATAATGCTTGGTCATTTCTCACCACTAAGGTCAACCTTGAAGTATTATTTTTTGCTAAGAAACTGGTGTGTGAAGATGAACAACGTGTAGAAGACATCACCCCAACAGCGTCAAAATCATTGAAAGTGCCTTCCCCAATACTATTGTGTGTTTTTATCCCTAATCATAATGTTTTCAGAACCTAATTCTTTCAGTGCCTAAAACTAAGAAACCAAAGTTTTAAACTAAGTCTAGTAAGGGAATACATCAGGAATCAATTTCTACCAGACTTTGATAAGGCACCCAGCATGTTGAAAACTGACGGCAAGATTTTCCCACCAAGACATATTTTTTGACCAGCTGTAAAGAGAGACTTAGTTCCTTCTTGTTGGGAACCACTGAAGTAGACAACAACAAAAATAACACATTTCAACTCTGTCAAGATGTCTACATTAAGTGAAGAGTGCTTTAATGGCCAGCCAATCAGGAGAGAAGAGAATATAAGCAGAATCGATGTAGAATCACTCATGGGTTATGCCACTGCTGTGTGAGAAGGTCATCTTGTTTGCACAGGGTTGTTAAATAAATGCTTGACGCACATGTCTGCATATGTATGTCTACCGTGAGCCTGCTGTGTGTGCATAAAAGTTTACACACCACACGCCTGTTCTTTTGCTGCCCTGTGCAGTGTTGGAAAGTATGAGAGTGACTTTATAGCTTGGCAGGCCTTCAGTGAAGGACATTTTCATGCTGTGCAACAGGACAGTGATGGATGACACGGCTGACGGAGTAGTGACAGGACCCCAAGACCTCATTGTTCTCCAAAATCTTAGATCCTTGAGATCCACAGTCTGCTCCTCTGCATGTGCCAGTCTTAAAGCGCTCATGTGAACCTACATCTTGCAACCACATACTCACAAACAACGCGAGCATGTGAAGATACTGTGAGACACACACTTACACACACTCATACACAAATATGCAGCAGGTAATCCAGAAGCAGTTAAATCTGATGGGCTGCATGTACTTTGGCCTTGCACACAGTGTCCTCCGGCGAACAGTTATTATGAAGTGAGAAAAGTGAAGTGGACATTTTCTATATGAGCAGAGCCAGATCTTTTTGCACAGCTGAGCACGGCTGCTGTTGGCCAGTGTGTGAAAACATTTGGCACAGCAGTTCTCATGTCCTGCTTCTGTCTTTTTCCTTCCTGTCAAGAGCAAGGATCTTACATACCCTGTGGAAATGCTTTTAAGGGGAAATTGTTGCATCTTTGCGTTTAGTTTTATCTTTTTTCTCAAAATGCCTTATCAGTGCCTAGAACTGTTGGTGTAAAATCAGTTGATTGTTCATAGGTTCTGTTGTTTTTTTTCGATATGTTTTCAAACACTCTGCCTTCTTTGCTAACTTAGTCTGTAGGTAGCAGGGAGAAAACGAGGGCCAGCTAATCATTTGCGGAATGTGGCGTGGATATAAGATAGGGCCAGACTGGGAATGCACGGCCAGAGGAATGGTAATTACTGTGGAAATCAAACACCATCAATTGTGAGGTTTTTCAACATTTCACAGTGTCACCCTCCACCCACCCCTTTCCGCTCCCAAATCCCCTTCTCCGCTTGTTCCAACTCAAACGACCCTCGCTGCCACTCCCTCAGGCCTTTAACCCTCCCTCGTTTTTTCTGCTATTTTCCACCCCAACTTCACTCCACTTCTACCGCTTTCCTCTCTTACCCTGCCATTTATTTTCCTTTAATTTTCTCCACTTCAGTTCTCTACTCTCTGGCTTTATCTATCTGCACTTTGTTTTTCCTGCCTTTCATGGTACACCCATTTATCCATAATCCCCCAGCCAAGTTCACTTTGTTTCCCATCCCATGCTCCACTTCCCTGCTCGCTTGCACACGTGCGCTGAAACACATGTATGCAGGCACTCGCACAAATGACCACATAAGACAAATGACCCTCATCACTGTATGTCCGGAATGTATAAAAACACGTTCCAAAGGCTTACTTGAGATCTTTACTTATTGTGCACTTGGCTGGTGAAAATAGTACCGCTAATACTAATCCTCAATGTGCATTTGACCTTAAACTAATTCATGATTAATGAGTAAAAATATTTCTGTCTTAATGAGTGTTTGTCTGCGTTCATTAGAAAAACAATGACCCATACACATGGTTGTATGATCTCAGAGGAGACAGGTGATTACAGGTCCCTGATTTTAGCCAGTGTCTGTGTAATCAAATGCACCTTTTTGACAGCATGCACACGTGTGCATGTAAAACACTTAAATATCAGGGTGCAGTTGTTACATAACACAGTTTGTCCTGTTCTTCATCTACTCATTTTTTTCCCTTTTGACAAAAAGCAAAAGTGTACTGGACAAATAGGGCCCCTGCCTGGGGTGACTTCCAGTGATAAGGAGGACAGGGCCCCTGGGATAGAAGGGAGGCACACTTCATCCATCTTCACATGATTGTAACTCAGCAGCTTCCTCAATCCAACTCCACTTGAATGTGTAATGCAGCAGAACAGAAATCTTTCTTGGCAGTTAAGCTGAGGCGCAAATCTTTACTACTGACTTGGCATCAGCAATTATGCTTCTCCAAGCCAGAAGAGTGATAAATTTTAAATTTTCCTGTCATTTACCCAATAGTTATTAGCTTTTTATTAACTGTTGCAATCACGTTTGGTGATCTGAAGATCTAGGGAGGCTTAGTCAATTAGAGGAGTGCTTTATGAGCACTCTGCAACTTCTCAGTCTGATCTCACATGAGCCCCCATCTGCAGTGTCGGCCACCCGTCTGTGAGAAGACAAATGGATGGAGGAAGCGACACATTAAGAAGGCAGGAAAACCTGCACTGACTCTGACACACACAAACATGTGTATCGGCAGCATATTTGCAGGGCGGTCCAGACTTGTCAATTGTCACTGAGCCATGTTTGTCAGAGCATAAAATTCATACAACGTCCCAGCAACAAGTGCTTCCTGGCTCCTGTAATTGTTGTGTAATGAGACAATTTGAGGAAATCAAGTTTGCTGTAATGGTGAAAAACAGGGTAGAAACAATAAATATGCATAAAATACATTAGTGTAAAAAAATTACAGATTGTTTCTCAACCACAAACTAGATGACACTGATATCAAAATGTCATCTTGATATTATAATCTCAAAACTTAGAAATCAAAATCCAGACCGTGGGAGCTGATTCCCACTAAACAGAACAATGAAGTTTTCTGTAGTCAGAATAAAAAAACAAAAGAATTTAGGATAAAGGTGCTTGGAAAATAGAGCTTTCACCACATTAAATGGATCCAGCGTCCATGTTTCATCACTTGGAAGAGAAAGCAAGTGTATCAAAATAAATCCAGCATTTACATACAATGCTTTTGGGCTGAGATGTAAACAAATCATTATCAAAATAAATCTTACTGTCGCTTGGGCTAAAATGCTTCCTGTTTTTGAAAGTGTGCTTATCATAATATCCTGCCTGGGCTCATGTGAAAATAGCAGATTGGGCATTTAATTATCCAAATGTTTAAGAGGCAAATATGTCCTTATGTGACAAGTGGTCATTTTGGTCGAGTTGAAACTCTCAAGAGTTTTAGGTACAAGTTTTTGGCCTGGCAAAATATATGTGAACTAAAAATAGAATATGGAAAAACGAAGACATTCCTTAAAAGGAATGCATATCCCCCGCTGCAGTGCATGGCAAAGTTCTGAATGCAGCTCTTGGGCTAGCTGTTAGTTCTCAGAGCTTGCAGCTATTACCACAGCAAATTGGATTGAGAAGGAGAAATACAGTTTTCCTTATGCTTGGGGAAGACTGGACTGACTCTTTACCTTAAGGATATTTAAGGGTGCATGTTTGCTCAATTAGTATTCATGTATTTTGTTGATATGGAGACACTTATGTATGACCATAACCCTTGTGCCATTCTGTGAGGGTGGTTCAGGAATAGGAAGAGTTTCCGGCCTCTTAGATGCTATTCAGCTGCTGCACAACCAGAATGAAACCTTGCTTTGCAATGCTGTAATCAGTCACTCTCATTTACAGTTAAGTGTTTAACTCTGCCAAGGTTGCCCTTTATCATCAGTCCTGTTCAGAACTAATTTTCTTGGCACAGCCAAGGGGCAGGAGGTCTTCAGTTTGGGAGGCTTGGAATCACAACGCTGCTTTTTGCAGATGATCGGGCCGTTTTGGTCTCGCCAAGTGGGGATTCCAAGCAGTCACTGGAGGGGTATGCAGCCAAGTGTGAAGCAGCTGGGGAAAGATTAGTCCCATCAAGTTTGAAGTACTCAAACAGAAAAAGGGTTGGATGAAGGGTGGGGCAACAAAAAGGGAGATTAATAGACAGACTGATGCAGCATCCGCAGTAATGCATCACTGTCCATATTTTTCAGATGTGTAAGGGCAAAAAAATATCTAAAACTTTTGTTAAATATGTCATTTGAGCACATCTTAGAGTATAGAAATAGGTTCAAAGCCTCATGTTATCCAGTCAACTGTAATAATACCTTTATAATAGCAATGTAAAACAAAGACAAGCAGTATACCATATTTCTGGTAAGTACCGTTATGAGTGGCCTGTTCTGCTCTGTGTTACCAACTGTACATTCGATCAAAGGCAAAAACACTATAAGAGACCAGCGGTAAGTCTAAAAAAAATCCTTAACAATATTGTAAAATTTCCCTCAACTTTATGGATAAAATTCCACTGTTAAAATAATCATCAGGGACCCAGGCATGCATGAAATGAACTGACGCTGACACACACACACAGGCACATTTGCAGGAAGACCAAACATAAGGGAGCTAATAAAGGAAATCAAAGCAGAGGGCTCCACTTGGTGATGACAGAGTGCCCTGGGTCTTGGTCAAACAACCCCCGGATGGTCTGTCTGCTCCCATGGTAACCACCATGCTCTGACCTCATCGCAATCATATAAACAGCATTTGATACCTCTGTAAATACAAACAATTCAGCCTGCATCCATCATCCAGTGGTCAGAGTACAGTCTTAATTTACAGTTTACTGCTTTGTTCGCTTGTTTTCCCTGCTGTTCCCAGAATATCTCATTTTCATTTAGTTTTGCATTCCTGCGTTATGACCACTTGCTGTGCTGAAAGTTTTGTGTGTATGTGCGAGACGGTCTGTGACATTCATTATGATGAATGCCTGGCACCTGGGAAACAGTGACATGATGAAAAATAAACTTGCTGTATCGTAAATTTTGGTCTGGTTTAATCTGGAGTTTACTGATTAATTTTCTGACCCCAGCAACATGTTTAAGGCTCAGAAACCAGGCAGAACGGAAGCATGCATGCCCTAACTTCACAGCAGCCTCTCCTGTGGTACGAATTTAATAATTTCCCTCATCAATCTTCAAAATTCTCAGTTTTTAGACTATTAAACAAATACATGATACTGTTTGTTTTTGTGTTTATTCTTAATTACTGGATTTGTGTGCAGAAAGCAAAAGGGATAATTTCAGGAAATTTACCGCTTGTTTTTCCATCAAGCTTTATTTCCTCGTCTGTCTAAGTTTCACACACATCCATTGCTTGATGATTTGTTTTGCTATAAATTTAGGAAAACAGTGGACCTGACATGTTAGAAACAAGACAGATCACCCAGAAATGGAGCTGGAAACACGTACACCCACATAAACCTTTTTTCTGTAAAAAAAAAAAAAAGTTTAAGCTAATCTTGCTCAATTTGGCACACCACTGTTTATGGCAGTCATTTAAATTAATTCTACCTCAAAAAGTTAATTAGTTCCTAAATTTTATTGAAAAAAAGAAATGTAACTATAATGCAGGAATTGATCTTGCCTTGGAGTTTCGTACAAGTTTATGAAGGAAACTGTCACAAATCACTAGAAAGGAAACTTTCTAGGCTGGCCTTCTGTTGTCAGGATTTGGGTATCTTTGGGTTTGGTTTTGTATTGGGTTTATTGTTTCTTTTATTTTGTTATTTGGTTGTCTTCATAATTAGTTTTGTCTTTGTATAGTTTTTGCTCCTTTTGCCTTTTGTATTCCTGTCATCATTCACTTGTCCTCAGCCAATCACTTGTTTGCCTGCCACGCCCATCTTCACCCGCTCCAAGTTAGTCATCACTCACCTGTGCCCACTTCTCTAAATTACCATCAGTATTTAAAACCTGGTTTTCTCCCTCACTTACTCACTGGTTCGTTGTCACTTTCAAGTGCTGTCCGGTTTCCCCTCGTGTCATGCCCTTCTGTTTTTGCATCTGTGGATTTTGTAAGTTTTTTGTTATTTAATTTTAGTTGCTGCCATGTCAGCCTTTTGTTTTGTTTTTTTAAATAAATTAGTTTTTCTTGGAGCTCTCAGTATGAGTCTGCATATTAGGTTCGCCTCACTCACCAAACCCAACATCTGTAACATCAGTTGTTTATGCTAAATGTGTTGCTACCCTAAAAGCGTGTTTTTTAAAAAAAAAGATAAAGTAATGTTATGAACTGCTTAAAAATCGCTGTCCCTATAGTCCAGACTCAGGGTAATTTATAAATTTAGCATTAAAAGTAACACATTCATGGAGAATATATGCACTATTATGCATGTTCTTAAAAGAAGTGCATTTTAGATGGCATTCAGATTCACAGAAAATACTGCATGTGTATATCCTGTGTGGTGACATCATCCAGACTGTTAATTCCTCCATAATGGATGTAAATTTACATTGTATTGTGTACAGTTATGTCCATTTAGTCTAGCTTTAGTACAAATAATTGACCATATATATATATATATAAACTTTCTGGCAAAGACTAGGGTGAGATCATTGCAGTGCACTAGAAACTGAATTCTGAGGTTTGAGTCCGGACTGTAAGTCAATGGCACACTGCTCCTCACACCAAGCCTCCATGCGTCTTCAACAAGCCCTCAGAGAAGAGGCATGCTCTGTGAGTAAGTAGCCCAGACTGGAGTCTAATTTAGACAGAATTGTCCACATTGAAAAGGCAATCCCTTGCCGGACAAGGGACTGAGAGACAAGTTACCCAGCCAAGCCTCAGGAGAGCATAAGATGAATGGGTGAACGGTAATTTTAGACTGTGCCAGAAACATTGTTTCAACTTATACTCCTTCTAGATAGTCAAGTTTTATTGTCTTTTCAGAACTCTAGGGTGTCAGCAGAGCCAATCTGAAGACCTCACTAAACCAGGGTAGTAGTGACGTACCATTCTGGGGTTTTTTGATTTGGTTTGTTTTTGAAACAATCCAATGTCCCCTGATGATCTGTACAGTTTGTTGCAGAAAATGATATAACTATTTTGATGATTTTTAGAGAAAATTTATTTCTTTCGACAGGAATCACACATCACAAAAACTAACAAAGAAAGCTCGCCATACAACAGGAGGAATAAACATAGATCAGGGGATTTTCTGACATAAGATACATGGGCTCTTTAAAAGTGGTTCTACTGACCTCTGTTTATGTTGGAACAACCCATTAAGTTAAAAAATGTGTTTATTTTTACTGACTTGCATTTTGTTTGTGTGGAAATTTCTCCCAACAGTGGTGTGTGGAAAAACCTTCAGTGTGTCAGGCCACGTGGTCCTATCATCCAAACTAACACAACATTAATACAGTCACAAACTCAGCTCCATTTTGATTAAAAAGTTACTCACAAAGTGAACCAGACCAGTCAAGCCACAAGTAGATTTACAGTGGAAACACTAATGACGATCATGCCCCAACTTTCCCACAAGCTGAAAACAGCCCCACACACACAGTTGCAGACTTACTGCAGCTTTGTTTTGTGCCCCATTTATAGCTACTTTCAGCAGTGAAGATTAGTTCAAGAGGCTGAGAAATGTAGCCAGAAAGCAAACACCAAAGTGGGAAAGTCAAGACAAATCGCATCAAATCACGCACTGGCTGTGCAAAACATGTCACTAATTTCAGCTGGGAAGTTTTAAACATCTACAAACAACCGTAACAAACAAGCTACTTGTGTATGCACATGTAAATCATCCTGAATCCCAAATCACCCTTCAAATTTCTATATTTTTCACAATCTTATAGGTAATAAATAAAGATGCATAATCTATAGAGCTATCACAATTTTAAAGTTAACATATTTTGTTAATTATGAACAACACATGAATAAAGAAACTCATCTGGAGCTGAGGTGGTGAATGACCTCTTTTGTTCTGGCTCTCCTTGTAATGAATATTTATGCCTTTGCCCAGAAAAAATACACAGACAAAAAGACAATCACCTGGCTTGGCTCATACACACCTTAATGCCTGCCAGAGATTCAGGGCTTGCATGAGAGTCCTTAGGTTGTTTTCTGAATGCAGTCACTGCTGTCTGATCCTTGAGCTACAAGTAAAAAAGACAGAAACGCTGACAATGGACACTTTCTAATGGCTGGGTTTATAACTAAGCAAATTAAAGCAGCATTCCTTGGTGGAATGCATACTGCCAGCTGCCTTGCATGCCAAAGATTTTTTTTAATCACCCAAATCATGTGTTGATGATGACTCCACCACACACATTTTTAGAGCATCATCTGTAAAACTCACTTAGTTTTAGTCATTTTTGTGTTTTTAAAGTTGATTAGCTGTGGCGGCCATATTGAATTTGTTTGACTCATAAAGTTACCTAGTTAAAGATGTACACCCAATGACTACTTTCTGAAAGTTTTATTAAAATCCTTTTACTGGTTCATGAAATATTTTGCTAACATACATCTGTTAGTGCCTAATGCATGTGTTGGGGAAGACTCTAAACTACTACCACACCAAAATTTAGAGCATTATCTGTAAAACTGACTGCGTCAATTTTGTATGTGCTATGGTCAGTTAGCTGTGGTGGCCATCTTGAATAGGGTTGACTCCAAAAGGCAAACAGTTGTAGATGAACCTAATGAATGAATCTATCCAGCTATTATTTTCTGAGAGTTTCATTAAAATCTGTCCAGTGGATTGTAAGATATTTTGCCAACACACAAACAAATGAACACACACCCATGTACACACAGAGACAGACAAGTATGACTGTTCATGGTGGCAGCTAATAATTATTTGAACTGCAAGAAGCTGGAACTGCTTGGAAGTTGCACAGGAGGAAGGGTATACACCTGTCTTCTACATGCTGTTTATGCATGCATAATGAGCATATATACACTGACAATTTAAAACACACTCCAATTAAGACAGTGTAAAGTTGAAAAAACATAGGTTTGCACAGAAAGATATAAAAGGCATTCCATCCTTTTCTAAGTCATTTATCCTGTTCATGGTCGTCTTATTTTGTACGGCATACATAAACAAGAGCACACACACACAAATGTTGAAAACTAAACAGTGCAGACATTGCCTGAAGGATCGTTCAGCTGGAGAGCAGATGTGTTGAATGGAGAGAATAGATGGAGTACAATACACACATATTCACACACACACTCATTTGGCAGTGGAGATGAACAGTGAGGCTTTAGACAAGGAGAAGGGAGGATAACTGATAAGCATCGCATAGTCTTTTCAACCAGGTGAGATATTAAGGCACAAAGAGTGGAAGAAACCAAGGAGATATTCTTCAAAAACAGCTGCAGGGTCAGGAAGAGGCAAGGAGAGGAAGCTGGAACGAAAGGGTAAAGAAACTAGGATGGCAGTGAATGAAACCAAGACATGCGGTTTAGATTACGATCTGCTGCCATGAAAATCCTGAAAGTGAAGCTCATGTGATGATCCAGGAAAACTGACACAATGTGGCAGGAGGCTTCTGAGTGAGGCAGAAGCTATTAACACCACCAGTGACGCAGTACATGAGTGTGCACAGGTTGAGCTAGTCAACACAACATCAACATGCTGATTTAGTTCATTACAGTGTCTCATGGGGAAGTGTCTCTTACCTCCAGACAAAATATGGTTACTGAACAGACCTTTTTTTTTTCCTCAACTACACTTTGTGAAAAATGTATAGATATGACTGTAGGTAAATTAATTGGACTTGCAAGCTCTCATTTGCTGTGAGCCAATCATGAAAACATGTTTGTATATACATGTTTGTAAGCTTGTATCTTCAATCATCCGTCAAGGCATTTTTTGGGGCACGCATCTTACTGAACAAATGCTCCATGTTGGTGTGTCTTCAGTGTTAATGCACCGCCAACAATAAACAGGTAACAGGATTTTAAAAATACACCAAAAGTTTTAATGGATAGGACCCTGAATGCAGGACTTGGATAAAAACCTGCACACTTTTTAGTAATGCACATACTAATTAGTCCTAAAATAAAACTAAACACTGCAGTCCCCAACTCCTCTGGACACCTGAGGAGTATTACAGAACCAGACAAAGACACCACACTCATTTGGATGGACCCCACTGTCCCACAGAT
>JAOXNZ010000177.1:14652056-14665485 GCA_028566095.1 Kryptolebias brasiliensis | reverse complement strand
TAGTATATCTGGCCACTGTCTAATTGGCTCACCTTTTTTAAATTCTATGATTGGCCCAATGCAGATTCAGCTCCTTGTCTCACCAACATTTTACTCATCAGAGCTGAATTTGAAAAGTTTATCTAAAAACCTGTTGCTAGTACAGGGGGAGAGACAATCATAACTCCAAGACAAGGAGCGTTGTGGAGAGCAGAACAGAGGGAGGGGTGTTTGATACTGTGATTTTGTTCCAGGCATGATGTGTTCCTCTGACAGCAGAGAACATCTAAATTTAGACACACCCTCCTTCCTCTTTTCTTCATCCTCAGCCTCTCCTTGCCTCCTCTTCAACACTTTCTCCTCCACTGAGCTCTCCTCATCACCACAGACACGGCGACACGACAAGAGCCTGTGGTGAAAATATCGACAGCTGCCTGCATCAGACAGGAGTTAGCTGTGCCTGAGAGCAGCAAGTTCTTTGTATGTGTGTATAAGGCCTATATTTAGTACAGTTTGTTCAACATAAGGAGACAGCATACAAATGTCTTTTTTCTTGTCATATAAATGTGGTTCAGTGGAGAGTTGTATCAAAGGACTGTTGGAAGTTTATTTTAGTGAGATGGGATGTAGTCAGAGTATGAATATTAACATCCCAGAACTTACCCCAGTGTCATGCAGCTCTTAGTTTTTGACCATAATGTGCATCTAATTAAAAACTTGGCTTAAATAACAGTTTGTGGGTAATTTGTGTTTACTTTTAAGTTTTCAAAACTGTTTAAATGGTGAAGAGAGCTTTACCATCAGGGTCCATTACAGACAACCGTGTTGCGAATTTTTATATATTAAGAAATATCCTATACCTAATACCTATTCTGGAGGACATGTGCTATTATTGCAGGACCCAAAAAACACCATCATAGCGTTATATTTCTGCAACATTCCCAAACAAGCAATGGGAGCTTTTGAGGCATGGAGACACAATCACAATCTTCTTCGAAAACTCTGTCCTCACACTCAAAATGTCCCTGCTTTTGTACATTTTGCACTATTGCACCTTCAAATGTCCTTTTCCAAGCACATTTATATATATATATATAAAACAGAGAAAAAAAAAGTCAGTTTCCAGCATAGTGTAGGCAGAACCTTAATGTGCAGATATAGGAATGAAAAATGATTTAACGGCAATGGAAAAAGTTGCGCCCCCCCTTCCCTGTCTGGTGCTGCTTCAGCCTTTACCAAGTCTCAGTGTGTGACACGTTATACCCATCATTCGGCAAAAATGAATGTTCACCACTGAGGGGCAAATTGAGAAGCACTTTTGTTGCAGCTACAGAGGATCTGTAATTATTAGCCACAGGGGACATATTAGAACATGAAGCCAGTGTCACCGCCACAACCGTCACAATGCATACATGCTGCTACTGCTGCAAACCCACTGCAGAGTTCAGCTCACAACAAAGCTGCAGTTTGTGGAAAAAGCCTCTGAGAGCTTGTTGAGTAAGATATTATACTGTATGTACTATAATTACAGCAGTGTGCCACAGAGCTCCTCTTGAAGTGTAGGATGACAGTGTTGCTGTACAAAAACAAAGATAAACACTTTTGCCATGCCAAATTTAACAACTATTTAACACAAAAGCATCAAAGAATGTTAGTTTGTATGTATTTGTATTGTTTATTAATATTTGTATTGTGAGACTCCATAAACTACAATTAAATGAATAAATGTGAAGAGAAATACAGGATGGATGAAAACTGACAGAGGGTCAAAAGAAAGAAAGCACCAATATTGAAAAATAGTAAAAAAAATAAAAATTGAAAACATTTAGAGACTGAATTCTACAGAAATAACTATGACAGTGAACTGACCTTGCTGGTTGAGCTGCTGTGTGCTTCTGCTCCACTGTGACAACCCCACAATGGCCACCATTTTGGCACCCAGACTGGAGCGCCGTTTCTTGTTGCCCGCCAGCGACGCTGAATCTGGACCCGCATTGCTGGGACTTTTGTCCAGGCTGTACATGGCCCCCGAGATGCTGGAGGAGCGTACCACGTTCCGAGCCGCTGCGCTCAGTCCACTGAGGCCGCTCAACCCGCCCGGGCTGGGCACCTCCACGGAACTGCTGAGCATCATGGTCCTGATGAACTTGGAGGGCCGGTGGGCTGAGGGAGAGAGGAGGGGCCTGAAAATTGGAATAGGGCTAAAGAAAAAAATAAAATAAAAAGGACATGAATAATGAACAAGGTAAGGATAAAAGTATACACATATTATACAGCTGCAAACAGACGTTTATGCACACTCATCGTTAACATAAAATCAATTTGAAGTTTTGATTTTTTTTTAAAGAATTGGGTGCTCAAGTGTGTATATATTGTTTTTTTTAATCCTCAGAAGGTAAGAAGTATAGATTCAAGCTCAAACATAAACATATATTCACCTAAATCTGTTAATAAGTGTTGCTGAAGGTTCTATAATGTTTCAAACTTGCCAGTGCCCATCAACTTCTCATTAGTGATCACGACAGACTGCAACTGGCAGTGTCTTCTTGCCAGCATTAAAAGGATTTGTTTGACCAATGCCCAGAATGATGGGGAAGTCTAAGGAACTCAGTGACAATCTAAGAAGCAGAGGAAATTGGTTAGGATGTTGAGGAACAACCTAGGAACCACCAAGGCTCAAGCCTGCCATGAACTAGAAACTGCTGGAACATCAGTGTCATTATCTGCAGTGAAGCCAGTTTAACATCATCATAGACTGAGAGGGAGCTGACCAAGAAAAAAGCCCCTGCTCCAAAAATGACACCTTTAAGGTCAGCTGAAATTTCCAGCTACCCATACAGACAGCCAAATGCAATCTGGAGAAAGGTATTTGGTCAGATGAGACAAAGATTGAGCTATTTGGCCACAGAAGTATGTTTGGAGGAGTCAAGATGAGGCTTTCAAAGCTCAGAACATAGTTCCAACTGTCAAGCATGGTGGTGGCAGCATCACGGTGTGGTGTTGGTGCATTGCACAAAGTGGATATGATAATGAAACAGGACTACCTCCAAATTCTTCAACTGCACTTAAAGAAAATCCACAATAAATTTAAACTTGTGCACCCGGTTCTTGTCCTTAAAAATCACTGAAGTCATATGTTTTATAATCATCCCACCCTGGCAAAGAATGGTTCAAATTAAAGTCTACAACAAAGGGTGTGTGGGTGTGAAGGGTATTTGATAAAATACATTGGTAATAGCTTTTCTTACATCTATACAAACAAATGAGTTTAAACATCAGTCAAATTTTGGTTTTTCGCTTTAATTCTCCGCTTACTGAAGTGGCAGCACAAATCACCACCTAAAGGACAAAAGAGTAAAAAGTCTTCCCAAAGTCTTTTTGGTATGCAGAACTTTTGAAAACTGAGAAAACAAAGAAAGCAAAAAGGTCAACCGACGAGGAAGGTACAGATGTATACAGACTGTTCAAGCCAGCCAGGAAATACGGCCAGCCTCTTTCACACACACACACACACACACACACACACACACACACACCAAGTGAACTAAATGTCAAAGCTGGCCTGCTGTTGGAGGGTGACCCTGTCCGCTTGCGTTAGTCTTATGTGAGTTTTTTTTTTTTTAATCCTATTTTGTTCTGACCTTAAACAGTGACAGCTGATCAACTTTAGTCATCTCCAACTTGCTGACTTGTGGAAAAATGTCAGTGTATTCAGGAGACTCAGTAATCTTAAGAACTATTTTTTTTCTAACCACAGACACAACAGCCATAAGCTTAAGACTTGACATAGAAGCAATAACTTCTTATAATAACCATTACTTCATTAAAAGAGAATTCACTAGAAACCTGTATGCAAAGAAGCAAAATTTAGCCATAACTTCCTAATACAAAACCAAACTTGACTCCAGTAGGAAGATATGACTTATCACTGGTTTTCTAAATCTAGTGTTACCTCCTTTCTTTTCTCTTCCACACCATCAAAGTGCTTTCACTGAGACTAAACGGACGGCCATGGGGGCAAATGAAATATCTTGATGCAGTGGGCTACAACACTGCTTTTAATATTCCTTGGTCCTCACTACCACTCTTCCATAAAGGAAATTTAATTACAACTCCTGCTGAAGCTGCAGCACACACTGTTCATAACCTACTTCATAAGAGCCTTGCAAAATTTAGCTACCTCAACACATAAAGTTGCATAAATATGCAAGATGATGCAACTCGGTAAAGGATCTACAGACAGCGCTTTGGTGCGCATATCAATTATTTGTGCTAAATGCGAAACATCAGTGTGCTAAAATGATGACAAGGAGTTTATTTATATTTAGTGTTTTATCATGCGCACTCTTTTAGTGGCTGTGAAGTTTCTTGTCCATGCAGGGTGTTGAACATCTATTGATTGTGCAAATGATCAATGAAGCCATCCACTGTTAAACTAAAGTCAGCGCAGAAGTGTCTGAAAGTAAAATATATCTGATGGCTGGCGTTATATCCTAAACCTTTTTGGCTCCAGTAAACTACCATTTAAAATAAATGCTACTCTCTTACACTACTTCTTATTAGAGTCACTGCTTCTGATTAGTTTGATGCTGGTCATAATTTTTGAGACTTTAAAGATATATCTCTAGCTTCAACCTTTTGTGCAAATATGGTCATTTCAGACTCTATAAACCAACATGGTATGAACCAAGTTGGTTACCAGCTATTACTGTAAACAATGCTACTGGGGATATTACAAAAACTTTGCCTTTAATTCTCCAAACCTTGGTACATACTTTAATGTTTCAGCAACGTTGGAATCTGGAATTTCACTTAAGTTGTTACGTCATATGTAACATGTTTTAGCAAGATTCCTGTATAAAGTGCAGGAGAATGTTGAACAGAGGTCACAAAATACCTCAAGGTACCTTGAGCTCTGTAACATTTCTCCAGCATTGCCTATGATAGGTCATTACTGTAATACTGCATGAGCATCGTCAAGATGTTATAAATAAAATGCCACAATCACAGCTTCGTATGGATTTATTTTGTGTGTAGGGAAACTTAGTGAATGTAACTCTAAAAAAAATATTTTATATGCTGAATTAAAAAGATGCAAACAAAAAAAAGGGAAACATGTGTAAACTATGGCTGCAAAACTTCCATTATTGACAGCCTACAAAGCATAGGTCCTAGCCATCTTCAAGCTTCTCACACTCAGGAATTTTTGCTTTTCTTTATATGAAAAATGTCTTAACTTTGCTTTGGTCCTATTTGCAAAGAAAAGGTATGAAGGCTTGTCTTTAAAATCAATCCAAATGAAGTTTACTGTGACTTCTTTCTTCTTCTTTCATTTGTCATTGATTGTAGCAAACATCTTATTCAAAAGGTTTGGACTCACTAAATTTGATCTGATAATAGTGCCTCAACAAAAACTATTGTATGAAACAACTTATTTCGATTCATTCCAATGCCTCATTCATCACGAGCACGTTGAACTTCATGCCAATTATTTCAAGAGCTGCTAAACTCTAAGCCAGAAATGTAAACCTCCTGGTGGGGATGGAAGAAAAGTCTGGGGATCGCCAAGTTCTGCAGAACTCATCATCATTGAGAGTCAGTCCACAACTTTGTGGTAATCTATCAAATAGCTGTTGCCAAAAAAAGTGATATGTCCAGCTTTAAAAGACATTCAACTAGTATGTCTAAAATAATTTGTTTTTTAGCATACGCCACGAGCGATTGTAGAAAATGCAAAATATAAATATTGCAAATTTTTTTGCACTGCAATGATTTTCCCTCCGTAAAAAACTTAAATGCAAGCACACCAGGTTTAATGTGTCTCCATAAATCATCATCACAGCCCTGCTCTTTCACACAACAATGATGCTTACAACCTAAAAGACTTTGCTGAGCAGGACTTTTGTAACGGCAGTGACCTTTCTTTTACCAGCAAAAGGAAGTGAGAGGAAAGGAAAAGGAAAAGATTAGAAATAAGGGTTTCAGGAAGTACAAATTAAGGTGAGCATATACGTCCTAGTTTGCTCCTCGCTCTCCATCTTTCCCATTCCTTCCAATGCACGCTCTTTTTCGGCCCTCTGGGGGGGGGGGGCTTTGAACACAGCAAGCCAAGAAAGAGAAAATGAGTAGATGAGAGGAATGGAGAAGGCTGCAAAATATAAACAGAATAATTTTGCTTTTAGAGAGGCAGGAGGATAGAGAGGAACAAGTAAAGGCAAAGGAGGGAAAGAAACTTGGAGGAGGAAGATGCTTCATAATGAACGCACGCTGAGAGGAACGCTGCAGGAAGCTGTGGCCTGAGCTGTGAGACATAAAGGACCAGCAGCAAGACAAAGAGAGGGAAAAGAATATGACACTGAAAATGTCAATGGCTAAGGAACAGATCGATTCCTCCTTTTTACTTCCATCTATCTTAATGTCGGTCTTTGGTTTGGATGCTCCAGTGTAACATAAATGTAGTGCAGTGTGAGTATATGAGTGTATTGATTACATGTTTTGCCCAAAGGTCTAAAAAATGATGCCAATGCAGAAGAGGTTTAGACCTGCAATCGTTCTAACAACCTTTCTTTGTGGTCATTTCCTTCAAAGCAAGGCTCCTAAAACCTTAATAATATAGAACTATGTAAATTATAAGGAGGTCAGTATTATGAATTCAAACAGAATAGTTGAGCAGCAATGTTTTTTAGTTTTCTGTCTACTTTTTTTTGACTTTCCAACCCTTATATTTATTATTATTATTGTTGCATAACTCACTCAACATTTATCCGAATATTTCAATCTCTAGCACCAAGAGTGCCACATCAGATTTGACTTTATATTGTGTTTCTACTGGACCTTAAGACCCGGGAAACATACATTTTCATTTGTGTGCCAGACCGCCTCCCTCGCCATATGACCCTGCTCTCTAACTTCCCATCTAAGAAGCTCATTTATTTCTCTCCATGTCAGTGAGCCGCCCCGCTCTCAGCAACCTCAACACAATTCGTCTCCACCCCATTCGACCCCAGCCGAGTGAGATTTGACCCGTTAGTTTGTAAGAGCACTGGAACTGTGACCAGCTTTAAGGGGCGAGGCAAAAAGCAAAACGGAAGAAATATACGCGCAAGTTTGGAATCTTGTGGAGAAAGCCACAATTAATGTGTTTGTTCAGTGTTATTAAACTTAAAAAAAAGTCTTTCTGGAGCCAGGTTAGCCATCTTCTCATCATAAATGTGTTTCCTATAAACTTTGCTATAGTTTATAAAACTAGGATTCTGTTTCTTTTTGTAAATATAAAAACAAATCCACAATTTAAGTTGTAGAAATGCTCAATAATTGATGGACATCTTGTAGTGTTAGATGATTTTTTTAATGTTTTAAATTAAATCCAGAATCAGAAACTTGATAAAAGACCAAAATCTAATAATTTAGTATATCAGTGTATCTCAGCCAGTACAAGCGCTTCAGCTGGTGAAATAGAGCTTTAAATCAGAAGAAAAAAGCAAACAGACTAAAGCCTCTCCTTTGTTCCTCTTTTTTCAAGCTGACAAACCTTGTAAATAGAAATGATCTGTTATTTGTCACCTTAAACCTGCCCCCTAGTATGTGATCTACTCCACCACTATGCTCCAGAGTTAACTAACACAACACAGTGGCAAATATAAATCATTTTACTGGAAGTGAATTACCTTTAACTGCTTTTTTTGTAGGTCTCTGTCAAGTCTTTTTAGCTTTGTTGTTTGAAAAAAGAGAGTAAACTCACCATCAATAAAGAAAGCTCTGCTGATCAGCTGATATAAATTAAGATTGATTGGAACGATCAATTTCAACAGTTGTTGTACTATCGATGTTTGTAAGTGAAGCAATTGTCATGAACGTCTTGTGTTTGACTCCTGGTTTAATTAACGTCGTCTCGCCCCAAAGACTTCTTAAATTATTAATATCAAATCAGAGAGCTGTGCTGCTTCTTCTATGCCGGCACATCTATTTTTTCTTTTGCAAAATATTAAAAAAATATAAGGAAAAGACACAGCATGATGAACTGCAAACCTTAGCACACCCCCAAAAAAATAATATAAAAAAAATACAGCTGTGAAAGACCAAAAGGGTGAGTTTTTGTTTCTGTTTTATGTGCTGGATAAACAGTGTTGACTGTAATTGGTGTATAAAAATTGGCTGGAAATCAAAAAAAACAAAACAAAACAATCAACCATCACAGCGGCAGAGCACAAGAGCACACGGGAGCTGTAATGCACTTCCTGTCAAGGCTACCATGGAAACATCCCAGGCTATGATACTCGACCCGGCGCCTGCTGCCATTGTACTTCATGTGTGTACATCTATGTGTGTGCGCTGATGTAGCTCTCTGATCATAGGGGGTCTGTTAGGGCGACAACACAGAAGGCTGGTTTTACAGGAACACACACACGCACACGCACACTCAGATGAAAGTAAGAGTGCCAGGTTGTGGGGAAACATAGGAGCCAAATGGATCATGCACAAAACTGCACACAGGGAAACCAGAGTGGTGCAAATACACATATGCTGCACTAAATGTACATGCCAGAGTGTGCAGACAGCTGAGCCAAAATATCGAATGACAGAGGGCATTGATATCTTGGCTGTCGGACTTGAATAAACGTCCAAATCTTCCCAGATCTCAGAGCCACAGATTTGATTTCCTGGGTCTCACGTTGACAGAAGGGACGCAGAGTTTAGGAAATTAAACTGACCAGATGCAGTCACGGCACCACTAGAGATTTACTCATTTTCAGCTTTTCTCTATATATTTCGTACACAAATTTACCAGCTAACACCTCTGACATGAACAAACAAAAGGGAAAAGCCTGCCTCACTGGCCCGTTCAAATTTACATCTGCAAAAACTTTTAAATGAGGTAAATTGCCGAGCCACTCCTTCAGTTTTGCCTCGTGACAGAAAACATAAATTTGATCCGTCACACGTTGTTTTCACACCAGAATCATGTTGAATCAACCGTGGCAGGGAAGCAAATGTTGATCATTTCCTAATGAACTGTGTTTGTGAGTCAAATCGACTTGTCTAACGTTGTGGAGACAGCAGCCCATAGTTTCTGTATCTGTTTGTGTTAAAGTGGGAACATGTTCAACTTTCCTCATACTACATTTCTTAGGCTGTTCCTTTGAAAAAACATGTAATAGTGATATTATTATTGACTTTTGTGATGAGAATGATCTTTGTGATAAACCCACATTTCCCTCCCTTCATCTTTATGTCCCGTCATCACAACACCTTCTGTTAGCATCTTGGCCACTAATTGATGAGAGCAGTGAGAGTCCATCGGATTGACCAAATACACTAATAGTGTGCAGAGCATGAACGCACCTGGATTATAACAGCCTATGATTTACTGCAGTTCAAGCGGTCCTTTGCGACACTGACACAGATACTATGAAGATGAAACATTTTCATATACTGTGCAGCCCAAATTAAAAATTATGATCAAAATTTATGCGATTTGTTAACTCTTAAGGACTGAGCATTCCATGCCTAGTTTAGTGTTTATCAGGGTTTGTAAAATAGCATTCGCACAAACCGGTTATAAAACTTTTGAGACTGGAGCTGGTTTAAAACTGCAGCGATCCTCTTTGGTCTTGACCCCTTGCTGAGGTCATTTAAAAGCCTGTCTACAACAGGTAAGATATTAGTTCTTTGTAATCTTTTCACAGAATTGTATTTCAAAAACCACTTTAGGGGAAATAATCTTTTAATGTGATTCATTAAAGTATCACTACTCAACACAGATCCTTAAGCAAAAATAGGTATCGGCTCATGACAAATATGACTCATTTGGCATTAAAGTAAGATAACTAAACGCTGAAAAGCCTAAAATCACCATGGATTTCTTCAAGTGTTCACCGGCTCATTCACATTTTCTCCTTTTTTTTCCAGTCTAATCCTGCCACAGCTGAGCTGGCAAATATGATGTTTTCATTGCAGCAATGAGTCAGCTAAGCACCAGGGTTTGAGCCAGCAGCCTTTTGGAGAAGTGAGCCCTCTCATTTATCATCACACAAGTCCCAAATTCTCACAGGGCTTCTTCTGTCTCCACACCTCCCCGACGGTGTCTTCTTTTTCTCTTCACAACGTCTGACCAAACAGAAACTCTTTACTTATTATATTTACTCTTAAAGCTTTGTTAACAGATGTTATCGTCCTGCGTGAGAACGGTTTCGACACAAAACCCCTTCATCGGCTTCATCCCTCGCAGCAGCCCGCAATCCATCCAGTACTGAATCATTCTCTTTTTGCGCCCTCCTTCTACTTCTCGTCACCGTCAGAAGAGGGACAGCAAAGTCACTCTGTCAGCAGCAGGAGGGACGGAGCGCTAGCAGGAAATAGGAAAATGAAAAGTCCGAGTGGCTTGGATGGAAGGAAAGTGGGTTAAGAGGGCCGTGATGGATGAGACTGGGAGCTTTCCTGACTTATGGCCTGCTTTCTCGGGTGACTAATATGGTCAGTGACATCTCTCTCTCTATCCCCTTGGCCATCCCCATTTCCCCATCCCCTTCATCCATACGGGGATACTGGAAGCTCGGAGCGGAGTTGTAGACCGTATCTCACCCCACTTATCATGTCAAAGCTCCAGGTCCCAGCCTACAAACTATATGGGCTGTGTAGAGCTGAGGATGGGGACAACAATAGGCCCCCACCAGGGCTGAGCAGAACACACATCTTTGTTTTATGTGGTGCCAGATCTCTAGAAGAGATGTGCCTGTTCAAAAGTAGAACAGCACACCATGAATCCAAGAGAAAAGTGGTATATTTATCTCTTTTCTTGCAAGACTGCTATCATCGCCTTTCTATTTTTCTTTGTACTCCCTTTTAAGTGTGACCTAGTTTTGCTTTATTTGCTGATCTGACTGATCTCTTCTTAGCAGGTATTATTCTATTTTAAGGCTTAGATGACAGATTCTGACTTCCAGTCTTCTCAAAGGTCCAACTTGCAGACTCCAAACTTGGCTTACTGTGATTTCTGTACTTGTTTTAAATTCCACCTACAATTTGGGAAGTTGAAACCTGTGAATGAAGTGAAGCTGTGCAAGAATGACATGTCGATCAGCAGAATTGGCCAACTGAGCTGAAAATGGCTCTGAATCTACCTCTGGATGATCAGTGGGTTCATCCATAAAGTTGACTTTTATCCAAAACTGCATTTGCTCTGTGCTTTTTTAAGAAGGTCAAATCTCAAAAATCTCATAGTGATTAAAGTAAACACCCTGTTGTAAACTATTCCACTTTTGCATCCCATGGTTATCATCTGAAGATGTCAAAAATGTTGTTAACGTTAAACTGTGCTGCCACTTTAGGATGGTCAGCTGTGGTGTTTGAGTTTAGATGCATATTAAAGCATATTGCAGTGTGTTTTTATATGTTTTTCATCTTTTCTTCCCTGGACCCTAAATAACATATGTCTTTAAGTAATAGCTGAAGTTATCCTAACATGATTGTCTTTAGTACTGACTTTGAAACATTTGATTTGTGTGATAAGCACAATGCTGATTGCATTAGCTTTTCTAGAGCATTCACAGTAAGTTAGCACCTCTGCTAATTGTTCATCAGCAGCCTGTAATTAGTAGGGTTTTTGGCATATGTTATTGTGCACTCTTTATTTTGCAAGGAAAGAAATAAATCAGTGTTTATTTCTGTAAAATAAGCAATAGTCATTTCAGCTTTTTTTTAATTTGTATTTGTCTGTCTGTATTTCACAGTGTTTTGGATAAACATCATAAGTTTACCAGCTGCCTCCTGGTGTTTATTCACGAACCTTACAATCACAGACAATCAGAATGCACTGATAATCCTTTTATAATGGCATCGCAACCCTCTGAATTGTATTCTGATCTAATAGTGAGTGCCCAAAAACTCTCACCCCTAGAAGTGATGCAATATAAAAATTCATATCAATTTATTTTTGAACCACTTTAATGTATTTAAAATCTGAGTTGTTTTGGATATTTAAACCACACACTGGAACAGGCCACAATCTGACTAGCTGTTCCATAAGAACTTCTTCCTGACTCTCCAAACTGTGATCGCCCTGACTGCTGTCTATGGCAATGTTGAGACTGCTGATAGCGATTCCAAAGAAACCTACATCAATGAAAATAAAACAAAAATCTTCTTGATCTTTAAGGGTGTGTACCAGAGATAACCATGGACAAAGCTGTAGGAGGGTGTTCTGCGATTCATACTTCTGTTCTGTGATTATTGGAACTTAACTAACTGGGTCAAGCTCTCATCTGTTTACACTGTACACCCTTTGTACTTCCAGTAAGACTTGCATACCTAGAAAGCCTCCGATAAAGGTCCTGAGCTGAAATCTGTAAACATAATTTTACTGAGATGGGAGCTGAATAAACAATCAAAATGTGAGCAATTTCTCCACCTCAACCTGTATATTAAAATGAGACACCTTTTGGAGTGTGATCTGGGTAAAAACACACCACTGATGTCTGTCCAACCTCGTCTGTTTTCATCTTTTCTTTTTTACCAAAATGATTTCTTGCAAATCCCACTGTGCAGTGGTCAGCATTTAAGGCATGTAGGCTGCAATAACAGAAAACATGGCAAGCATTACTCTCTAAACAGCTAAAGATAGAAAGTGAAAGGCCTAATTGTTTTTGGCAAAGAAAAGGCTTCAGTACAGTGGGGCCATATTCATGGATCAGTTTTAAGATGGCAGCCTTATATAGTCTATCATAGACATATCTGTAACAGCGCCTTCGGTCTACAGTCTGTGACAATGTGAAAGCGCATGGTTTTATCAGAGAACACGATGGAGAAACAGATACTTGAGCTGATTTAGGGATGGTCTTGGGAGGCCAGCAGAGAAACAGCTTTGACACCATTGTACTACTCACTGCAGACCAGACAGTGAGATGCTGACCAGTTTGTGATTACTGTCACTATATATATATATATATGTTAATCCCTGTATACATAATCTGCCCCTACTTTCATCCTTTTAAGATAGCAGGAGAGCTATCAGAGCATCAGTTACCGACATCTCAAAGGAGGATAAATGTGGCCCCAGGGGGCACTGGCTCTGCTGAAATCTGACTGGCCCCCTGAATGACCCCCCTGTTAGGTACTGGTACCTAGATGTTTTGCAGAAAAAGTAAAAGTTTCAAACTACTTCCCTTCAAAAATGCAGCAATTTCAAAAAAGCTGGAATCTACACAGCAGTGCAGAAACAAGTTTTGAGTCAATTATTTCCAACACAACATGTGCACAGATTCTGACCAATTCTTTTAACGCAGACTCTGAGGAAAATGTCATCTTTTTTTTTTTTCAAGCCATTAAGCTGTACATTTAGAAACTAAACAGTTAATTTATAGATCTGGGAACAGGGAGAAAAAAAACATTTGTTCATTACCCATCTGCACCTCAGCAGCACATTCTTTTGCAATTTGGCATTTCAACGTGTTCT
>JAOXNZ010000177.1:14599697-14618977 GCA_028566095.1 Kryptolebias brasiliensis | reverse complement strand
GATACAACTTGGAACCTAGTGAACAAATGCAGCACAAATGAGCCTTTTATTTTATTTGTATACAATTATAGGCAACAGTAAAAAAAAACAAAAAAAAAAAAACTGGACATGTACTTGTAGTGTGGTTTTAGATTCTTTGCCATTGTGTTTGGATCGCCATCTCTTTGGCCTCTTTTCCTTTTTGGGGATATCGAAAGTGGATCCCTGTGGTGCCAGAAACAATAGATACGTAGTACATATATAACATATGCACAGCTGTCCTGAAATATTTTAGACATGTTTCAGAGGAGTGGTGCACAAGACTGCAAATGTACACAGCATTTGCTCAATACTTAATGCAAAGATTTTTGTGGTTATACATGTAGAACTGAGCTCAACCTCTGCCCTTAGGTTTTACACAACTACTGCATGCTTGACCCACAATGTATGTGAAAAAATGCACTTCTGTATATACTCATATATTTTCTTACTTGATTATTTCTCGCTGTCTAATGTAGCACAAAAAAACAAACATTGTGGTGTCGTCTAGGCACTTTTTACAGGCATGAACATTAATGAACAACTGAATGCCATCACTTTAAGTGACTGATGAAGGTATTAATATCACCCAGCAGTCATGGATTAAAAAGCACACTTAATCTGTGCATCTCTGCTTACTTGTAGAGCAGTGATGGCCGGAGCTGAGAATGTGCGGTGCATGACTTCCATGCTCTTCAGCAGCAGATTGAGCTCCAGCAGATAAGACTCACATTCCTCCAGCTCTGAGTGAACAACAATTATTATTAGATAAAAGTCTTGTGTGCGTGCAGGCACAATGATAAGAGCTAAAACAGTACATGCCTGCGGTGAGACAAAGAGGTGCAGCGAAAAAGTAAAACAGGTGACAATTTGTGTGTCAAGACAGCAGAGAGAAGTGATGGAAAAAAACAAGCAACCTTTGCAGCATTTGTTCATGTCCTCAGAAGAATGGAGCCAGGAGCTGACCTTAGCCTGGTGGACTGATGCCTGTTTAGTGAGAGTGGCTCTCTGTGTGAGAATTAAAAAAAAAAAAAAAAACAGATAAAAGAAAAATGAAAGGGTAATGTGCATAATGTCAGATAACACATCTGTTTAGCGACCCTTTTTTTCCCCTCTTAAAAAAAACCTCACTTTTCTAAGAGAGTCATTCAGAGAAGGCGAGGACGTGGCATGGGGGTGGAAGAGGTGCCTCTCATGGGGATACATGGCAATTTCGTTCTGCCGAAACATACGGTGGTGACGCAGCTTTGACACCCACTCATCAAACAGCTCCGGGAACTTCACCTGGGTGTCATAAGATCAAATATGAGGCAGTGAGTTGAAGAAAGCTTCTGTAAATGTCTCTGTATGAAACAGGCAGAGGAAATGCCTGTAGGAGGAGGTGAGAAATGACTCAGACAACAAAACTAGAATTCTACTGAACTCAGATCTAAGCATTACCTTTAGGTGATAAATGTTGTCTTCTGTGTCCAGGTCAATACACATGGCTTTCTTCTTGATTGACATAACAGAGAGCCCAACATCTATGCAGCCATGGAGTTTTCCTTTTTGCAGCTGTGCAAAAAAAATTGGTCCTGCGTTAGTATTAGTTAGTGGTGGTGTAGGAAATGACAGACAGATGGCGCTCTTGAGGTTACACCTACATCAGCTGAACGCTTTGCATACTTCAAGATGCCTCTCTCCAGGACAAAGTATCTCTAAATGAGAAGAAAACAAAATCAATCAATGTTCAATAAAAGCAGTGAGAGGGCTGCAGCAATGCCGCTTCATAAAGACCGCTAATGGCTATAATTTATTTAGACTGCACAAATGTAATTAACGTTTTAGGCTTTGGAAATATATCACTCAATCCAATGCTATACAGAAATTATTTCTTTACAAACATGCAGATATTGCGTTTTTTTTCTTGAACGGGCCATTTAAATTTTACAACAGCAGCAGTAAAATAAGTGATCAGCTATGAAGAAAATATTCACACGCAGACGCAACCACCGTTTACAAGGACTTTTCAGTTTTTATAATCAGACGTGTACTCTGACATGGCTCTCTGACAGAACTTGGGCCTCATTATCAGTTGTCATGCAAACTATTAAGGCGGCAGATTCCATTGTGTTGTAAAGCTAAAGTTTCCAGGTATGCATGAGCAGAGTCACAGGAAGAAGAAGATGAGTCAAGATTATGGTGTAATCAGCTGGGGATAAAGATATGGAAAGATGGAGAAATGTAACAGTGAAGAGGAAGAAACGTAGAAATAGCCTGAAGTGTTAGAAGACAGCAGGACAGAGACATTGCTACATATTTAAGTTTGTCTGAAAAGGTCAAATATAATAACTGGATTATATTAGGACAACAGTACAGCCTAAAATCACATTTTTTACACAACAGAATGACATAATTTAATAATAAATGATTAAAAACATGTTTGGTATGCCTTGTATCAAATCAAAACAAAGGTTTAGACCCAAGAGACTGCCATAGGCGTCACAGTGTTGTTGCTGTCTGGTGAGGTGCTCACCTTATGCCAGCCCTTCATGGGCCACTTCCTCCTCTTCAGCAGGAAGCCTTCCTGACTGTCAGGCTCCTGTATGCTGGCAGAACCCCCCCTGAGGCCCTCCACAATCTCCCAGCTATCCTGGGGGGAGACACAGGAGCAACATAGAATGAAAAATTGTGAATAAAATTGCTTCCATTCAAATAACAGACTCATACACATGGACACTGGTCTATTAGGCAAGCTGTTGGTCCATCTGTTTGGGAAAGAGGCTGCTGTTACTACTGTTTTTAAATCTGGAGAAAGAAACAATGTAGCTAATTATCGACCAATCAGAATACTCCCAGTTATATCTAAGGTTGCAGAAAGGTGGGTTACAAAGTTACCAATTAGACATCTCTCATCTCATCTCTCTGCTTCCTTTGCAGTTTTGGTTTTGCTGTCATCATTCTACTAAGGCAGCAAACAGAGTCTTTTTAGAAAAAGTCAAATGTTTACTAAATAAAGGTAGTCATGTGGAAGGCATTTGATACCATCAATCATTATGTTCTTTTATTTAAAGAGGTTTAAATAAGCTATTCTTTGAATAAAATGATATCTAATGAACACAACTAGACCAAATCTTCTTATTCTGACTGCACTGTAGGGGGTTCAACAAGGTTTTATTCTTGGCCCAGCTCTTTTTATAACATATTAAACCACATTTGACCATTGATGCTGCTAGGATGTATCTGCATTCAGTGGTTTGTTTTCCCCACATATTAAATATTGTTTCAACACATGGTCATCCACAAACAAATCCAATCCTAAAACAATAAAACCCTTCTTAAGAAAGTCTTAAAAGATTTTGACTAAATACTATTTTCATCTCATCCTTGTAACATTTTGGTAAAGCACAATTTATTTAACTGTAAGGTTTTATTCATTTTAAATATAGCCGTTTCATACTTAGGATTATACGTGGACTAGCCTCACCTCCTTTATAAGTTGCTTTGGTACAAGACCCAATATTAGATGTGACTGTGAAGTACCATAAATGTGCACAAACTGTGTTAAAAGGCAAAGACTGCAAATATGGGAAGTTTGCCACCCACTTTGAGAATTTTTTACACCTATTACACTTTTAAGACTCATTTGAAAATATTTGAACTATTAACCTCTGTGTAACTGCAAAATATTTTTATTTGCTTTACTTTGTTTTGTTTTTTTATTAACTAATATGCTCGTTAGCTCATGTATGTTGTTAGTTTTTGCCTATGTTTGTGTATTTTTTTCATTTTATTCCCTTTCTTAAGTGTTTTACCATCAACTTGCCAGCGACTACAAATAAGAGTGAGCCCTCATGGCTAAATCTGGCAGATTCGCAGGTTGCACCCAACTTCAATAATATGCATTGCCCCTTTTAATCAATAAACAATAATAGATATTAGGTACACATATCATCATAATAAGACATAAAGCTCCAAGTAAACATTGGCTGAGACTGTAGTATATGTTGCTTTAAGACAATATTAGAAGAACTTAAAGGTTTGTTTAATTTGATAATATTTCTCATGTGACTAGTTTAAAAGGTTTAACACGTTGACTTGCTTTACAGCCTTAGGAATATCAGGAGATAATGAAATTAGCCAAATCAAAGGCAAGTTGATATTAACCTTGAATAAAACCAAACTGCCAAATGACAGCGTGTGCAGGCTATACGTGTGGTATTCACATACAGACCTGGTTAACGTCATGTTTGGAGGAGCCGCTGCTGTCACTGTGAATGGGCGAAGGCGTCGTCATCTTATTGCGACCTGACTGTTCCCTGTCTGTCTATTGTCTTTTGTCTGTAGAAACCACGGCCACCGAGATCACAGAAAAACTGCCAGGAGCATCACCCTCTGACCTTTGAAGGTCACGCCAGCAGTCAGCACTGCAGAGAAAGGTTACAGCAAAGTGATGTCGAAGCAGCACAAAGGTGACACTTACTCAAAAAAAAAAAGGAACAGGGGCTGCACAAAAAGACCTGCTAAAACCAAAGAATCATTTACTCATTGTGTTTCTGTGTAATCGTAAAATCCCCAAAGTCCAAAGTAGCTGGGTTTTAAGGAAGCTGGGCAGAAATATCTGGACTACACTCCTTAGCGTCAAACTCTTTTTCATAGAGCATTTAGATGTGCGCTGACTAATGTGCACATCTAAATGGATTGTTGTTATAAATGAGAATTAGGTACACGCACAAGTTCAAACAAATGCTTCAAAGTCAGTATTTACGGGCATGGCAGCCCCATAATAGAGCAACGATCAAAGGGTCAGTATCTTTGATCATTGCTTTTGTATGATGATGGAAGCAGATGAGCATCAGGAATCAAGCTTGTTTTGTGACTCAGCAGAGCACTATACAATAAAAACTAAAAGTGAAAAAAAAATTATTATATGACTCTAGGTGGTACAGTCCATTTTACCATTTAACAGATCACGAGTAAATGAGATGGTTCAGATGTTTTACAATCACGTGTTTTTAATCCTCCAGTCGTTTTATAGTTTTGATTTTCTAACAGCAAGTATTCTGTATAGTATGCGTGTAGTTTTCATTGATTTGGTCCGTTTGCATACATGAATGCTGGTTGCTTTCAGCTTATTAACCTGCCTCCTCCTGCATCAGTATTTTACTTTACTTACAATGAATGTTTCTTTAGTTGGCTGATCAAAAAACAGTGCGTTTACAAAATTATAAGCCACAACTTTAAAATAAAATTGTTAATGTCTGAACACAAAGCAAGAGGAACCTAAGATAATGAATAGCTTTGCTTGATATTCTCTTTAGTTCGGCCTTAAACTCTGATTAACAGTAGTGATAAAAAGTTCATTTTTCTATATTTCCTTATGTTTCAGACTCATTTTAAAGTGTGCAATGTTTTGTAAGATTTTTATCCTTAAAAAAAAGGAAATGTTGCATACAAAAGGAAGTTCTCTTAGATTTTTTTCTAACTATTTTTAGGTCTTTCCAGGCCTAGACTTGGCTGAATCAGTTGAGCACTTAAGAGTTTTTTTCATCCACCCCCTACATTTCCTTGTTGTTATGTTGCAGGTCACTGTCCTGGAATTGTCAAGCCTCACCTTAACCTTTGATTCTGAGCACTTTGGAAAATATTTTTACTCAGAAGTGCTCGTTCTCTATTCTGACACACATCTGCAAGTCTCAGTCATAAAGAATAAAAAAAAAAAAATTCCCAGAGCATGATGCTCCCATAACCATGCTTGACAATAACAATAGCAATGTCCAGGTAAAACTCAGATTTCTTTCACATTCATAGTTTTTGCCAGATTGTTAAATCTTCGATCTTAGAGCTAGAACTTTTTTCCTTGTTATAATTTATGAGTAATTCAGCTGACCTTTGACACTTTGCCTTTCAGCATAAACCAAGAATAATTCTGCCATGATAATCAACCATAAAAAGCCAAATCAGAGAAGTACTGCACTTGTGTTTGTTCCTCTGTAAAATCGTATCTCCATACAGAAACTCAGAACAACATAGTGACCATTGGCTTGTATTCTTCAAAAAATATGATCTCACAGGCCTCCAGAGAATTTTGTCAACCTTGCGTGTATTCTAAAACACACCTAGCGTTGTTAAGGTAGTGCCTTCTTAATTCTGTCCAGTTAAGCAGAAGCATCTCAGTGACCACTGACACGAGTAGATGCAGCAGAGTCTAAACAAATTCTCTGGATATTCTCTTTAAATGTGATTTTTTTTAAATCTTCTTTACTTGTTTGTGGCAAGCAGAAAACAACACACCCACACTGTGATGCAACTTTCATTCTTCTCCTTGTCACAAACAACATGACCCAACCTAGTTGTGAATTATGTCTCCGTGTGTGTTTAAATGCTCCTCCCTTCCTCCACTGATACAGTCAAAAATCAGTGTTTCGACTGGCCATGAAAAGAGTACTACCCCTTCGTGGGAATTTCTGTCGGCTTCCTGCGTGCAAGCATGCATGAAAATTTATGTAAACTACCGGGCTCTAGTGTACGCTGCTATAGCTACAGCCTGTGTAAGCACTCTGGTGGTTTGAACGAATGTCTGCGAATATTCTGAGGTTTCCCTAGTCTTTGCATACAGTCTGCACCATGTTCAGGACATGAGTCATGAACAGGAAAGAATTCATGCTGTGATACCTCTGACACACCACAACACCAGGCTAGTTACAGTAAACACTGGGCCGAGAGCAGACTGGAGCACATGGATAGCCCACTTAGTTCACAGCTCTGGAGCACAGACTCAAAGGACACACCGCATATTTGAGGAGGTTCTGTTTGCACTTTTCAGGCTGTGACTTGCCTGCCACTTTCAGCTGAATCCTAAACATTCAGGACATTAATTAAGTCATGAAATTAACTGCACACACACCCTCTGCAAACAGCTGTTGCTTCAGTTGTGTAAGCGCACTCTTGCAAAAGCTCTATCTGACCATATTACAGCGTAAAGTAGCTTCAGTGTTGATTTATAGCTACAACTGCAATCCTGGGCAAAAACTTGAATAAAATTACATAACCTGACGTGGTGTGCAGAATGTCACTGAAAATTTGAGGATACTAAACTAAGGGATTTTAAAAGAAGGAGTGACCGGCCTTAAAAAAGACTGGCTACATCAGATGATTTGAAAGTCATGTCCTAAAAATAAAGATCTAGCAAAGACTTGACATAGGAACTAAGAGATGCATCATCCCTCATATGATCTACCGCACTTCACATTTTAGCTAAAAGCTCTTTGGGAAAACATCTTGTTTCTAAAAAAATGTTTTATATCTGTTAAACTGTGTTATCCTTGGTAGGTAGTAGATTCAAGAAAAGGGAACAGAAGCAACACTGGCCCATCCCTTGAATTAGAGGACATTTTGCCTAAATGAGTCACAAGTCAATGATAGGTAGCTTAATTAATAGGCTATCCCTCTACCAGGGCTGAATATAAGGAGAAAAATATGTGTAAAGAACTACAGAAAGCTTGCAAAACTATTGCTTAAGAACACTTTAAAGAATTATAAGAAAGTTTGTTTAGTGTCTTTTTGAGGCATGAAAAGTGGCTCAGGTATTCCACAGTACTGTAAAATGTTCTAAACTTAGATTTATACAAAATAAGTTGAGACAGAAGTATCATCAGCCCATTTTTTTTCTCTTTCCTTGCCTCTTTTCATACAACACAGCAGCAACATTTGCAACAGCACACTTCCTGAAAGAAAAACCTCAAAAAACTCACCTCAGTGCATCAGTGAAAGTCTTTTATTTAAAGTCTTACTCTCTCAAGGCACATCTGCTTCTTGCTAGCTTGTATCAAACTTGTAGCATAAAAGCTACCTGAGATTTTCTGCCAATCATAAACTGTGAATATATGCGTATGAATCTATGAACAGCTGACTGTGTTGTTGCCCCACTTACATCAGGTCAACTGAGTGATCAGTTTGATTATGACTGAGCATTCTGCAAGACAAAAAGAGCTTGCTTGTGCGTTTTCCCTTCCGTCTTACGTAAGGTTAGGGAATCATTAACGTCACAACACCTTGTAAATGACCTGTTAAGATTGATTATTGGGGCAAAAAGTCAATGCAACAGAACCACAAGGCCCAAAAGAGGAAACATAAGGTTTAAAAGGTGGAAAAAGGGACTGTTTAATGTCTCTTTTTTCCTAAAGGATGAAAGCGGTAAAACCAACTGAACCATTTTGTCTGTTTGTGTTGAATCAGAAGGTAAAATTTAGCAATATGTGTGATGCATGATCCAACAAAAACTCCTTCCAAAGCAGATGAAGATACAGTAGCTTGGTAGGTTCTTTATTTAAGACAAATATAATTTCCCCTAAACGACACAAAAGTACCTAGAAAGCCCTACAGTGTGTGTTATCCCTTTAGATCTTGCTTTGAAATGAAACTTGCATGGATTAAAAAAACATGACAGTTTGTTTTCATTTATTGCCATTCCCAACAATCTATAAAGAGCTATGAAGTAGAGTTACAAGACAACCAACTTGTATTAGATGTTGCTCTTTTGTGCAAAAGAAAACAAACAGCACATGCATTTCAAGTTGTCTAGTAATATTGACACTATCCATATTGAAAATTAATTAAAAATAAACAATTATTTGACAAGTTTGCATCTTTTCGGGGTTGAGAACGACAAGAAGGAAGACACTCTGTTTATTTTTAGAACGCCCCGGGATATTTATAAAGCAAAGCTGAGTCTTATTGTTCTTGATGAGGAACAGCACGAACACCTTGACACTGACACAGCAGCCATCAACTTTCTGCCACATATTCTCACAGCAGGCCTGCCATCAACCCGACAATATCTGTATGTATCCTCCCTGCTACTGATGCAGCTCAAAAAGCTCCTCTTGAATGACAGCATTATCAGTTTAAAGCTCCAGATGATCCACTGATTATCAAAGAGCAACATAAGATGCTTTAAATAGACTCACATCTGGTGATATTTATTTTTAACATGAAAAATCTTTTGAAATAGCAGCGTATGATTTTGAAATGGGTGGCGACAGACGCGTTTATCTGCCCTCTGACTTCGAGTCTGACTGAGTGAACACATGATAGGACCGACTCGTCTGAAGCTATTTTAGGAAACCTTTTTTTTTTTCCCCATCTGAAGAAAAGACAGAGGCTGAGTTTTTTGTACGCAGCCGTAAGAAAAAAGTAATGTGGGTATCATCAAAAAGACAAAAAGTAGCCCCAAAGTGTCATGCAGCAATCAGCTATTTTTGTGTTCACTCAGAGGCAGCTTAGAAGCAGCATAACCCTCAGATTTCTAAACAGATTTTTGATAAGCTGCAACACACAAAAAAAAAAAAAAACGACGCTTTTCGATCTCCTTCCTGCTGAGACATGGGACCTTTTGAGTTCAGTGACAGGTTGCTATGGATACAAAAAAAACAAAACCACAAGCAATATTTTCTGTTGTTTGTTGTTTATGACAAAAGTTAGCTAAGATTAAACACGGGGTTATTTATAGGACCTGCGCAAGCAAAAAAAAAACATAATTTCACACAAGTCTAAGACCAGCTGGCCTGAACAGAAGCGGGACAACATCGTCAAACACATAAGGGCTATTCTCAGAGTGCGCTGTATTTACCAGCTTTTCAGTGGGTGTCGTGTAAAGGAGAATGTGACACGGAGATAACTGAGTCACTCCGGCCACACTGGATGTTTATGGCCAGGAATGTTGGGAGCACTAAATAAATAAATAAGTAAAAGAATAAAAAAATCAGTCAGCTGAACGACAGACCTAAAACAGACTTCTGTGCTACAATCCTCTGTTAGCAGGTGATCCAGAGAGGGCTGTGGGACCTCAACTGTGAACAGCGGCATGTAAAGTTGGAAAGTGATTCCTTTTACAAGAAAACTTTAGAAGCACATGCAAACTGGTTTTATGGGCACTCTTAAAGTCAGTACTATTAAAGCACGCAAACAGAACTTCAGGATAAAGTATATAAAATAGAAAAATAACAAAATACTTTTAATAGATATATATAGAGCAGGGCAGAAGTTTAAAACCTTCAGTTTTCTTTCTTCCAAACAGACAGATTTTCTTATCTTTTCAAATAGTCTTAATGAATAGTTCGCCAGGGTTTCTGGAGGGCTTTCAAAGTTTTCTGATGCAGTCCTTGTACATGACCATGACAGCTTAGAAAATGAGAAAAATTCTACAAGCAGAGGACAAAAGAAGAAGAAGAAGCCCATCTTGTAAAAAAATATCTCCCTCAGATGAACAATACCTGAAAGTTGTGTCAATAAGAAACAGGAGAAGAAATCTAGCAAAAACCTGAGAGAAGCATCATCCTTCAGCTGATCATCAGGTTTTCAGCTAATGCCTCACCTTGTTGTCTGTCAAACTGTTTAGTCTTTGGTCTTTTTATTCAGTTTTATAAATGAAAAGAAATGATGGCTTCTGATAATAAAGAGGTGAAAGACCCTATTTAAAATCAGATCTTTGTCAACTCAACACTTCATCTCTTGTGTTTAGGAGCCATTTTCAGTTGAATTGTTTATAAGTCAAAGTTAAGTGTGTTAACAAACAAAAAAACGTTCCTGTGAAATGGTCAGGTCCTGGACTTAACATGACTCAAGTAAAATGAGTTTAAAAAACAGACAAAGTCCAAAGAAAACCTTCGAAAGCCCTTCAGGAAGCAAAAAGAACAAATGAATAACATCACTTTAAAAGAGAGTCTATCAGCTCGGAAGCAACATTTTAAGACATGAGGGATGACGCAAGAGATTCTGCACAGAACTGAATTTGGTTGAAGTGAAGTGATTCTGGATTTTGGTAGCTTTTGGTGAAGATGCACAGAAAAGCCTAAGAAATGTCAAGACATTTTGACTGCAAACCATATGTTCTTGAATTATAATGCCATACGACTGGTTATAATAGCGGGCAAACATATGTGACTTCTTCTGGAGTAACTTTAGCAGGCTAACCATGACACCACTGTATTCATAAAATACCTTTCAACTCATCCAGGGTGGAAGATTTTGTTTGTTTTGCTCTGAATGATCTTTAGATCTGATTACACAAACATTTGTTTTCTTTTTTAACTACTGCCTTTGTCCTGTAAATCACTTGGCGACACTGAACACAGTTTAAACACAGAGCTTCGTGGTGTTGATTAAAACACAGAAGTCACCGCGGTCGCAACAAGACAACCTAATACTTGTTAAATATTGAATATTATGCCTTTAACAGCTAAAGAATTTCCGTACAACCGATGTTGCCTGTCCTTTTGTAACTGAATCTAACTTTTCTTTGTATTTATGTTTCAAAACTTTAAAATCTGAAAAACTTCTAATATGCAAACTGAAAAAAAGACACTTTTATTTAGCGTCAACAAGCAAAAACAGCTGAAGAATGACAGACGAGACTTACTTTGCCCTTCTTCGCCTGCATGTAGTCGTTTCGCTTCAACGTCCGAGCACTGTAGAGCCAATTACGTTCTCAATTAACAAATTAATCATTCTGATTTTAACACGTAAGAAAGGCACGAAGGAGGAAGGTGACATGTTGAAATATCAGATATTGTGTCTAACCTTGAAAAGCAGTCAGCTTAAGATGAAAGACAGAAAACTTGCAAATCTTGACTGAAAGGTGGGAAATCTGTGCTCATTAGTTTAATTATAAAACTACTTATTAGCTGACTAAAATTAGACGCACAGTTGCTGTCTCTGGATAATTATAACTTAGTAGTAGACCTATAATTGAACCAGTTACCCCAACATTACAGTCTGTCACAGATAGATTACAATGCAGCCTGTGGTCATGACAATATACATCTACAAAAAAAAAAAACTGAGGGTTGTGGTTTTGGTTTTGTTGGCATAAACAGGGGTTGGCTTGGCAGTGTGCACCCACAGGGTATCGGTAAATATCACAGTGACCGTGATGTCTTTGCTGCTCCTGCATAAAATGATCTTGTGTGAACTAAGCGGTAAGCTGACCCTGGATCAGTTTGCACTGTAATGAGAATAAAGTCACTCAATTACAAAATAATTAATCATTAATTTTGTAGATTCAGGGAAAAACAACTTTCACTCAGTGTTAAAACACACACACACAAACGGACGTGGACTGTACACAGCACAACTAAACAGACACCTCTGTTTAATCAGACCAGACCAACAGGACTAAATACATAATAATGTAAAAAACAGAATGGGGAACGCGGTGATGACGTCAGAGGAGTGGCTGAAGCTGATTGGTTGAGTTAAATATTCATAAACGAGGACAAATGGGAGCACCCACAGGTGGCACCGTCTTCAGACTGCAAAGTTAAAAAAAAATGTACAAGATATTCCCAGGAATCACACATTACTAAGCCTAAATAAAAAAGCATATAATACAGTTAACGTTTATAGTCACACTCTAGCACAGATTAGCTTAGCTAAGCACCACATGTCAAGAGAAGACTATTAATAATTCTATCGAAAGCGATTTTTCACTTGACTGACCGCAGAGGTGTCAAGTTTGCCGCTTTATTCAAACGGAAGCGAGGTTAAGGCAGCAAAAACCCCGACTTTCATTTGGGTTTTGATAAAAAAGATAAACTTACTCTTCTGTGAAGAAAGCTACCGCATCCTATCCACGTAGCAGGACGTTACGGTGCCAAGGTTTTGGACTGTGAAGCTCCTCGTTTCACAGCCCGAGTGGAACGTCGTGGACGGGGAGGAGCCTGCTTGAAGTGCCAGGTATGAGTGACGTGCGTCTGAGCCAATCAGCGTCCGAAAATGAACGCAAGGAGGAGGGGGGAAATGAAGCATGGGCGGGAACATTTCTGTGTGACGCAACCAAAAAAAAACAAAAAAAACAAAGTCAAGCACAGAAATTCATTCAAGGTGATAGGTGACAGGTTTACAGCGCGAGACAGTGGATTTTCGAGCAAGTTCCGGACATGAATGGCGAGTAAATAAATGTAGTGTCCGCGAATATAGCTTTCGTTTACACAACAAGCCTTTTATAAGATTTAAAAACAAGACAAACACGCCTGTTTTATTCCCCAAGTTCTTTCTTGTGACGTGACCTCATTGCTTTCTTTTTGTTTTATGCAGAATCACGCCAGTGAAATAAAGACAGGGTAGCTTCAAAAGCCTTACAAATCCGCATCGTTATGATTTCAAAATGTCTACTAATTGGTAACTATTGTTTTCTTTTCTTTTTTTTTTTTTTGTACTTTTTGTCATAAGAGAGAAAAAAGAGAACAATCTGTGAGGTTCAAGGGATGACCAGCCAGTTTTGCTCCAATGGCATACCAATAGACATAAGTGCACACTGAAAACAGAAAATGTCTGATTCTTTTTCTTTAAACCTAACGGGCTATGTGGCTAGTCTAGAACAACGCTTCCCAAGCTTTTATGGCTTCTGACCCATAAAAACAAATAGTGACAAAGACTTGCAATCCCAAACCCTGCTAATGACATAAAACACATTGCAATTAAAACAATAATCACCATATTTAATTGGTTATTTGCAATGTACAGTATATTTGGTGTTGCTGCTATTTGCTGCTGTGATAGAGAAGCTCAGCCGAAAGGCAAACCTCTCTATTTACTGGTCCATCTACGTTCTCACCCTCCCCATGGTCATTTAATGTTGATCATGACTGAAGAAATGAGATCCCAGATACAAGCAGCTAAAATGGGTTTTGGCCAAGCTTAACCTTAGAGGCAAGATAAGGAGCTCTGTCATCCAGGGGCAGCTCAGAGATGCAAAGTCAGCTGAGGTGGTTTGGGGCATCTGATTCGGATGTTTCCATTTGGACGCCTCCTTCTGGAGATTTTCTGGGCATGTCCCAGTTGACTCCGACACCCAAACAATGGATAAGCAGCAGAAAATGGATTCATGTATGTTTGTTTGTTTTTTGGATGGATGGATGGAAAAATGGATCTCAAGACTACCCTCTTGGTATCTCATGATTCAATACTGGATTCCTGACTTTAACTTTAGAAACTACTCATTAGCAACAGTATAATTATTAGATTATCAGCAAATCTGGATTAAAATAAGTGCTTCTGAGATACTGTAAATGGGTAAATGAATGAACAAACTAAAAACAAGCTAGTTGTTGTGTCTTCATATTCTGCTTCATGTTAGTATGAACAGCAAAGCTCATACTGTCCAGTGAACAGTTGCTGTGCTTTTCCTTTAACATATTTTTGTTGTAAAAGACAACTTTACTCATGTCAGCTGACTGTACCACCTAAACGATGCGTACGTGAGATAAGTTGTGTAACTGCACCCATACAGAACGATTAATAAGCATGTGATCAGGTTTTCTCTGAGCAGCCGTACTCCCCTGCCGTCCTTGTGGCCTCGGTGTTCCACCTTTCCTGCTGTGGATTTGTTTACCCAACAAAACAAATTCCCTCCTTTGCATGGGCATGAGCCTTACTTCCTGCCTGGGTTTATTTCTATGGCAACAGAGGGAAGGAAAAACATAGAAAAGTATTAGGAAGGGTGAAGTGGGGGAGTTTTTTTTCTTTGGAAAAAAAGACATGAGAGAGCAGGGGCTGGGTGTGTCCAGAAACTTTGAATTAGAGAAACTAATAGCTGCCTTTGGCATGTAAAGAATGTTGGCCATCAGTGTGTCAAGACCGGACTGGCAGACAGAGAGTGTCAGCTGCTCGTTTGTGCTGCAGGACTCAGAATTGAGCAAGCACAAAAGGGGTTATTTTTTTGAATTTGTGTCACAGGTATTTGTACTGTCAAACCTTGCCGCAATACAGCCACAGGGGGAACACACCCTTTCCTCGCTCAGAGCAAAGAGACGCTTATCTTCACACTCAGAGGCAAGAAGTTTCCAGGAGATATTCAACTATTCTGACTTTCAGAGCAGCGCTACCCAGCAAGTCTCATTTAAATACTTAGAGTGAGACACGAACAGGAAGAAACAGCGCAACAGCGAGATGAAAGCAGTATTTATTACCATCCATCTGCCTCTTACAATGCTGTCACAGAGAAAAGCACAGTGTGGCGAGCAGATTGTGTATTACGGTGTCATCTGTCGGTTAGCTGCAGTTACTGCACACAGAGTCGCTTGTAATCCTGACTGGGCTCTCATTCATTTGCTCTTTAAAATAAGGCCTGTCATTGACGTGCTACAGTCGGAGCAGTGTGTGATTCCTTTGCACAGATGAAGGCAGCGGTAACACGGACCCCTGTGTTCTGGAGCCGTGCTGCTTCACTGATTCTGGACGTACAACTCTGCAAATACTCAGGAACCTATGAGAGCAGTTGCATGTCAAACCAAAGTAGTTTTCTTATTCCTGATTAATATGGAAATTCAGCCATTCAGCAGTTCATGACCTCCTTTTTAACCCATAATATGTCAAACGTTTTCTGTGGTAAATAGGTTTTTTTTTTACCCTCAGTTGAAGATGAGGCGTCTTGCTGAAGCAAGGCAACTATACAGTTTAAAACTTCACAGAGTTCCTTTGATTGTTTTTGTATTAGTCATTTCTAATTTGTGCTCATATCCCTTATCTGCAACTGAAAGAAATCTACAAGGCATCAAAAGAGCAACTATGTGAGACTAGTACAAGAACCCAGCAGCACTTCCATATCCTCCGTCTTCTTTTTTTAATCCATACTGAAAGAGGTTTAGAATAAAGGCCTTCCCTGAAGAAGCAAATCTAAGTGGCAGCAAATGTTGCCCTAAAACCTAAAATCTTTTGAGATGTTTAAGAATTAATCGTGTCCTCTCGGATATCTATTTTACCATGTAATGCACAGTGACGTATACTTTAGCTGTGTGAGTTTAGATATCACATTTATATTATGTCCATATCTTTTTTTTTTCCCTCCGTTTGCAAGATAGAGAACAGCAGTAAACTGACAATAGTTTTCAGAAGCATACCTAATAATATAATAGTTATTTATCTTTTTTATGTAGTTTAACTCTAGATAGAACTTAAAGGGTTTTTTTGTGTAACATTGCATGATTTGATTTTCTCCCTTTTTTCAAATTTATCTTGAGAAACAGTATTTTCAGCTGTTAAAACTATTAACGATTCATCCACATAATCTAAAAAAATATATATTTTTAAATGTACATATCAAAGACTCATGCTATTCACATGACCTGCCTCTGATTTTTTTTTATTATGAATGCCATTTGAAAAAAAAATACAAAAAATCTACATTGATATCCAAATTTATTTTCGATGGTCTTACAATATTTGAAGATGAAAAAAACTTTAAATTTGATGTTTACCAGTTCCAAATGGCTACCTGTTCTTAAACTGTTGATTAATAAGCCAACACACAGTGAATTGACGTCTATTTTATTTGCAGCACATTTTCAGGTAATCCAGTTATTTTCAGTACAGATCAATGTGCAAATCAAGGAGAAAACTGGATAGTTTGAAGCTCCCGTCCTGGTTTGTTATTCCGTTTAACTGCCTCTCCCAGAAGGAGGAAAACAGTAAGAATAGCAAGTTGTGAAGTTCTCTAAATTGCTGTTATTCTTTTTCTGTCTGCAGGAGGCGATGTTACACACAAGCAGTGCAGTTTGCTTCCACAGACAGCTGCTGATCAGATGTCTCAACCCAAATTACTGGCTGACGACTGTGTTTCAATGACTCATAAAGGCCACATTTTTTAGCACTTATGTTTGTGACTTAAACTGCATTGTCCTGGGCTGAGCGATGCTAATCCAGAGATTGCGTCCATATGGATGCTTGTGTGCTTGCTTTCATCTCATTTTGTGTGTGAGCACATGGATCTCTGCTGCTGTTTGAGATCCTGAGTGATTTCTTGTGTGCAGCTCAGTGAGTTTAATGTCTCTAAGCACGTTATTGTGATTAGCTGATTGAGGCTGATTATTGGTAGTCAGAGACTTTCTATCAGAACTGTTAGTTCAAAGAGAACACTGTTTCTTACGCTCTATCTCCCCACTCAAGTCTCTCCAGACTCTCAACCAGGCCGCAGCTCTGTAATAGTTTCCAGATGTTGAGTTACCTCCCTTCCTCCCTGATCACTTCCCTCCTCCATTTAAAAGCGCTCCCAGCACTGACTGAAGCCGTAAAGGTTTGCCAGCCCCTCTCTCCTTCCCATCCCTGCGTTGCCCCTCCTTGGCTTGCCTCAGTAATGAAGCGTGACCCCTGAAGGTCAGGCAGTGCTCCCCAAACAGAACTGCATGAGGTGGAATTGTTGCTCACATCTGCTTGCAACATCCTTTTTTTTGTGCGCTGATTCAAACAATGATGCTTTTTTTGAGCAGTGATCATTAACAACAACAACAAAAAAGTGTACTTTTGTGTTTCTGTCCACGCAGGCCTCCTTTTCTCCTGCTTATGATGGGAACCAGCTGGGGCAGCAGAACAGGGGGGAGCGTTGGGAATGTGCATGCCTGCAGGCATGGGGCCCAGGTGCTCCGCTCACTCTTCCTCCATCATTTAGCCACAATTTGGCACACATAAAATGCATCCTTGTCAACGCACACCCCACTCAAGAAGGAAAGCCTCTTTCACCAGCTCTCCCTAATTGCAGAAACAAGCTCATATGTCCCCTCACAAACATACTGTTGATGCATCTGAGCGTGGAATGGATGATCCCTGAGCGCCTGCTGAAGCTCCTAATGACCGCAGCAGCTGTTGCTCATGTAAACTTTCCTCACAGGGTGACACACAGTCTTAACTCCATCTCCTCATCCTCTCTTTCTTTTTGCTTTTCTCTGCTGCCTTCATCTGTAAAATGTGCGTTGCAACATAGATGTGAGGCAGTATCATGCTGTGTTGCTTTGACATGTCTCATTTGGATTGTCCTTCTCATTATCAAGGTCTGCAGACAAACTGAGATGCTGAGCTCCATCTACAGCTCCATCTTTCTATTTTTATGTGCGGCTCATTTATCCTTAAGCTCACTTACTGTATTTGGTCTGTAATTTGGTTTAAATGTGTGGAACGCATCACAAATCAGCACTTTGAGCATATCACCTTCTGCCATTAGTGCTTGTGTTTATAATATGTCTCTGAAGGTGTATGGAGAGGCTTTCTGTTTCATAAATAAACAGTTATAAATAACTAGGTCAAGGGGAAGATGGCCTGATTTCAAAGTGGCATGAGAGAAAAGTTGATGTATTGATAAATTCGAAAATATATTCCATCGTTTACACTTTATGAAACATAAAATAGTAAAAAGAGAAAACAGTTTTTGCACCCTCTATTATTTTTGCCTGGTTTGGGTCACAGAGGCTTTCATTTCTCTTTAGAGAGATTTTTCTCCATTCTTTCTGCTTTCCTCTTTTCGAGTCAGCATTTTTATTTTATTTTTTTTATCTTTAGGCTGGTTGCATGTAAAGGTTTTGAGAATTGTGAGGTGTGGTCAGGATAACTGTCCTGTTGGAGAAGACATACAGATTCCAAAATAATTACATGTAAACTTTCCTGTATCATTACTGCCTGCTACAAGCCAAGATCAGGAGCAATCCACTCTTGTGCACATCTGCTAAAGTCTTGCATGAAACTTTGTGCTGTTTTTTTCTGCAGACAAACCTTTTGCTCGCTGCACCTAACAAGTTTATTTTGAACTCCGTCTGCAGCAACGTGTCTTTTCAGACCAGATTTTTATCTGCATATCTTTAACACTGGCGTTTGAGAAAATATATTTTTGTCTGAGGGTCAAATGTCTGCAGTTGCTGCTGCACTTCACCTCTCCTAAGATCTGCTGAAACCTGCTGAGAATCTAAACAAGTTTTCAGTTTTAGTATTTAGCAATCCTATAATTTGTTTTCTTGGATTGCTTTCTTGGTTTGCAAGATCTCCAATGACTCTTATGGCTGATGCTGTGCAAATGGCACCATTAAAAGGTTCTGCTTCTAGCAGGGAAAGTTGCAAATGATTTGGTGGTGTAGGAGGTTCCATTTGACTTTTTTTTTTTTTTTTTGAAAGCTGTAATGTTGCAAACTGCTTTAGCTAAATGTCCATGCAGATTTCTGGTTTCAAAAATCCTAAAATAACCTCATACTCTGGCAACCAGGTTAATATAGAAATATTAAGATATTTATACAAATATATATATACAAATATAGAGTTTCTGAATAATTATGATAAAAAAGATTATTGTACAGTAAGGCATCCAGGAGTGAAAGTTAGAGAGGATTTACTGTGACATAATAGTATACAGCTGTTTGGCTGAAATTTGGAATTTCTTTTCCTGCTTTCGCAATATGACAAGTCGAAGATTTGCTGTCACCATGGTGCTGTCTTCTCAAAGTAAAAATCTAAAAACCTATTAATTG
>JAOXNZ010000177.1:14573746-14585504 GCA_028566095.1 Kryptolebias brasiliensis | reverse complement strand
AAGGATTAAGGCAGTTCTGAAGGCAAAAGGGGGTCCAACCCAGTACTAGCAAGGTGTACCTAATAAAGTGGCCGGTGCGTGTAGAGTAAAATGATCTTAGATTAAGCCTCTGACATGAACGGCGGTGGGCAATATGCATTCTTTCAAGGACTGCAAACTTTAATTAATCTAAATTTAATCTAATTAGTCCAAATTTAAAGTTATTAGCTAGCTGTTAGTGTAGTTCAGGTAAAAACAAAAACAGAGTATCAGAGTTTCCTGTCATTTTTAGAAGTAACTATGAACACTGTGATTTCTGTGGTACCTGAGGTGAAGAGCAGGAAGGGTTGTGAACAGTGGCAGGGACACCCATCGCACAAGACATCTGCTTTTCTATCTGAAAATAAAACAATAATGACTCAAAAGTAACCTTTTAGTTGTGACCAAAGTGTGTGTGTGTGTGTGGGGGGGGGGGTACAGTAAGCATGTAAGAAAAGTATTTTCATGTGAACAAAGTTTTTCCCATATGTTCACATTCACATTCATCCCATCTTTGTTTATGAATCATGAGGTCTTCATGGTTAAATGTGGGACCTCCGCCTCCCATACTTACGGTCATGTGCTGAGCAGATGCCCCTTGCATGGCGGGGTCTGGCAGGGAGCCAGGTAAGGAGGCGGGCAGAGGTTGTCTGGGTCTGTTTCGCATGTGGAGGTGGCAGGACAGCGTACCGGGAACCGGCCTGTGTTCGGTCGCAGAGAAAGGAAGCAGGTCAACACAAGGAGCCATCCACAGCTAAAGTTTCACCGAGCCTGGTTCCGAGAAGAATGCAAGTTGAAACATTTATAGCCAAGTACTGATGGCATATGAAAGTGACACTGAGGTAAATTAGTTCAAAAGTCCCCAAGGGATGGGTGAATAAAGAACAGAAAATAAAATGGTAGTTTAAAAAAGCACTCAAACAGACCAACTCTACCTCTAATTTTTATTATTATAGTCCATCATCAAAAAATACAAACCTAAGGCATATTTTCTAAGAAAAATGAAATTTGGGTGTTGTGTGAATCATACAATTTCTTGTGCTAAATTCAGTATTTTTAATTTACTTTTGACAGTCAAAGTAAGCAGGTTTTATTGTATTAGAGCGAAAATAGGAGATATTAAAGCCACTAAAAACTGCTTGCAGTGTGAATGCTGATTTCCTGTTTCTAGTTTCTTCTGTACGTTTTTTGCTATCAAACTTCTGCAAACTTTGTGCTATTTTAATAATTCATGTATCAAAACGGTCAGCTCAGTCGAGAACAGTGTGCACTGGCATTTCGTAGTTGTTACTTTTACACATTTTGAATTATTTAAGTTTATTTACAAAACCTTTCCCCTTTTCAGTTCCTTCAAAAACATTGGCTGTTAAAATCTTTTTCAGCATGCTATGTGTTTGTCTTTTTAGGCTTTGCTTGACTTATTTTAGCTACTGCTCTGCAATTTACTGTTTTTACTGACAGTTTTGCTAGTTTTAATTTTTTGCTAGTTTCAGTTCTGTTCTGCTCGTTTTAACTTTACCAATTTAGTTTCAGCTTCCAACAAACATTCATTTCTACATTTCTACAACAAAGTTTAGTGTAACCAGCTGACATAACTAAATTAAATGAATTTGACATTTCATTTCTTAGTGCATAGGTAATAATTTATATTGTTAAATTTTGCTGAACTGTTTTTCTGATTTACTCTCCACAAGCAGAACAGTTTGGAAAACTTCTCAAACATAGACGCCTATAAGGTGAAACATATCAACAGGTGTGTGACAGTTTTAGGAAATGCTGTGAGACTGTGTTGGTTTATATGTGATAGTCTACAACTTGAAAGGTTTTCAGGGCCCAATTTATTTTAACAAGTTAATTTCAAATCATAATGTCATTGTTTCATAATAGTAAGAGTCTGCCATAAAACAAGAAAAAAATAATACTCAGGAGACCAAACTGACCTGCCTGCAGTTAAGATGTAGAAAACATTTACCTACTAAAAATGTGACAAAAGAACAAAGAAAGTCTTAATGTATATCAAAATAAAATTGGAAATACATTTTGCTGTAAAACCACTGTCAGTATGAATTTTAAATGAGTAAGTGAGAAAAAATTCCTAATTTACACATTTGTTCAATGAATATTTGTGGTGCATATAGGACTTAAATTAAGGCAAATTTTACAGACAATCTGCATGTTATATTTTACACAAGGTTCTAATCTTTGTGGAAACAGGGCTGCATTATGTTACTGATGCAACACTTTTTGTAGGGATACACAGCAGGATCATTTTAAAGATGAGAAAGAGCTTTCTTTATGATGTCACTGGATTAAACTGCAACTAAATGGAGAATAAAAAAATAGATTAACAGAGAATCTTTTTAGGCAATGCAGGCCTAAAAAGCTGAGAGTTTTATTATCTATAAAGTAAATAGTCTAAAAAGAAATTCAGAAATTCACTGTATATGAGTAAGAAAAAGTGTTGAGCTAAAGCAAGCACAGTGGAAGGGACGATAAGATGCAAAAAAATGAATAAATAAAAAAGATTGAAAGAAAGCAGGAATGTGGGAAAAAACATGACAGCTTGAGAAGGAGGAGAGAAGCTCAGGGATCTCAGTAGGTGGGAGGGATGCAGAGACCCCGGGTTTCCATGTGCTGCTGACCTAACCGCTCTGGCTCTCAGCCAGTCGGACAGCGTGGGCCTCCACGGTTGCTCTGAGGTCATCGGCAATGATGTCATCACTGAATCAGGGGCTTTGCGTCCCATTTGCCATATGCGACAAAAAACAGGATAACCATAACAGCATTTTCTAACGTAACCAAAACAGCTCCAACGGGCCAGCTGCCAGACACTCAGAAACTGAGTCGCTATGGTAACAGTTTGTAAACGCCTCTGGAAACAGTCAGACACCCGGTCCATGGTTCATTCAGGAGGATTTAACGGGTTTCACTGACTAACACGCCGTCTGGATCTAGCCAGCGTTGATTTATTGTACCATAACTAACTGTCAGCTTTTCCCTTGCTGTCCTGTCACAGCCTGTCTGGGCCGGGACACATGCTTTGAGCTTCTTATGTCACTGACTTACCTCTGGCCCCTGTTACTCATCTAACTTTGAGTGTGTTATAACCAGATATTATAAATGCCAACAGATGGGGGGAAAAAAAGGATTTTATTATTTATAAGACTGACATTTTTGAAATTGCTTTAGAGTTTTTAAATGTTAACATTTCTGGTGGCAAAAGGGTTTTATGAGCTGATCATAAAGTCATAATGTCATGTCAGGACTTTGCATCTTTCTAATATTCGCCAATTATGGAAAACTCATACGTCCCTTCTCCCCAGCGATGCTCTCCAGTTCCTCCTGGGGGATTCCAAAAGGTTTCTGGGCCAGAGAGGAAATATAATCCCTCCATAGAGTTTTTTGTCTGCCCTGGGGTCTCCTTCCAGTGGGATGTGCTCAGAAAACCTCCAGAGGGAGGCATCCTAATCAGATGCCAGAACTACCTCAGATGGTTTCTTTTGATGTGGAGGAGCAGCAGCTCTACTCCAAGTTCCCCACCTGGTGAATGGTGCCCTTTATTTCTAAGGCTGAGCCTGGTCGCCCTAAGGAAGAAGCCTATTTTAGCCTCTTGTACTCCCATGATTATGTGGCCAAAAGGACTACAGGAAGCCACCTCCCCGAGGGCCGACCAACACCTGCAGGGAAAAGGGTCATGGTCGGGTGCAGTTCAAACCAGGTATTTAGGTGTCCTGACCTCTGGCATCTCACATCTCAAACTGATTCAATTAGGAAGCAAGGCCTTATCACCTCAGCAAAATAAGAACAATTTTAGCTTGTATATTTGATATACTAATTAATGATCTGAAATAGTATCTTAAAATTCTAACAAGCTAAGTTGTGATGTTGAGTCATCTATTATTTTATACATATAATCATTTATTTTACAGGATACACAGGATTTTAATTTTCTGCCAAAGATGGTCTTTGATATGACTCCCTTAAGCTTTTTAAATTCCGGTGGCACCAAAATCTACGTCCCATTCAGCTTCACTGCTGTGCTATAGATGGGAAAAAAAAGAAAATCTATATGTGAATATGTCCAAACACTGCAATATAAAACTACAATCAGCAACTACATCAACTGAAGTAAGTAAGCTGATTTTTCTGGGACTAATACGTAAAAAAATACACCAGCAGCCTCTTATAAATGCTGTAATTTCATTTGATAAATTGAGAATTTGATGAGTTTTTAAAAGCAAGTTAAAAAGGTGAAAAAAGAAAGCCTGAAAGAAGTGGTGTTTTAATGAAAAAGTAGCTATGAACTTGGAGTATAAAGTATACATTTTTTAGGACTATTGTATTTTTATTTGCAACTTCAGGATTTGCATTGCTTAAATGAAAGACGAGTCATTCTATTGTTTTTCTGTCTTTTGGACCCCGCACTAGATGTATATATAATCATTTCAGAAATATTAAAGTTCCAGTGAGTTTCACAAAACCATCGCCCAACTGTCAGGGAGAGTGGGAGCAGCTGCTGGGGAGCTGCTCCGATGAAAGACAGGAACTCCTCTAATCTGTCAGTCGAACTGGGTGATAACCAGGGAGCCATGGAAGCCGCCCAAGTGCTGAGAGACTGCAGTCCACTCCAGAGTTTTTACAGACATAACAGAGGCAGGGCGGGTAGAGTCAGAGGGACTGAGTAGGTGTTATGCAGCGGTTCTCCGTCTGCATTTGTTCCCTCAGTAAATTCATGTTTGATCTTTTTCCTCGTTCCTCTCACCTCATTAATGAAATGATGAATTATGCAGCAGGAGATGCCAGTCTGTGCGCAACAGAATGAGTAATTATACGACCAGAACAGAGGCGAGACGGAAGAGGTGAAGCACGGGAGCAGTCAGAAGCAGGAATCAAAAGGAAATGTGCGAAATGTGGAGAAAATAAGTAACGTCAATAGGATGCACCGTGTTTCTGTATTACACTCACCCTGAATGTGTTAATGTGGAAGTGATGACCGAACCAGACTGGGAGGAAGAGGAGGACGAAGACAGGGCTTGCTGGGCAGCCAGGCTGCAGCTCGGTGCCATCATTGGGCCAAGGGCCTGAGGATGATGCAGCGGTGGCTGGGTGTGTGGGTGCTGAGGCTGGGGAGGGTGCTGGAGCGGAAGCTGGGGTTTGAGATGGTGCTGGTTCATACAGGATGGCCCATTATGGGAAAGCGTCTGTAGGGTGAAGCAGTGGCAACAAACAGCTGGGACCATTTTGGAACTTGTAGAGTTGCATCTTGTTCCAGCATGCAATGTGTGTTTTACTATCAGAGATTATAGTTGGTGTGTGTGTGTGTGTTTGATGACTGGCTGGGTGATTTACAGGGTAGAATGTGATCGCCTGGTGTGTCTTTCCTGCAGCAGGTCGAATATCTGCAGTAGTCTAATTGGGTCTGACTGCTTTTATCTCGCTCATAAACAGCCGTCACCAAACACAAAACATGACAGACCTCACATGCAAACGCCTGATTATTGGTGGATATTTCTTTATCGTTAATTCAGCCAGAAAAGCCTACAAAGAAAACAAAATATCTGCAGTTGTTTCATACGTACCTGTTTGTTTTTCTCCTCCTCTTGTGCTTGAAGAAACTCCTCCTCAATTTCCTTGAACAGACCCACCTCTTCACAGTTCTGCAGGAATCGCGTCGGAGTTGGAGTCTGGTCTGAAGACATCATCCGAGTGGACACAAAGGAGAAAGATATTTAGCAGATATCCATGTCTCGCTGCCCCCACAGCCCCCCGCCTTTTTTTGTTTTTGCAACAACAGCAGTCTGTCGTTTGAGCCCATTTGCTATCTGAACCAACCGCCGTCCAGGTTGTAATGCAAGGAGGGGAGACAAGCCTCGCTCTCAGCCTCGCTCTCTGATAACATCAGTCTGTCTCTCTGAGCCGTCTAAACACGCAGGGGTCAAGGGTCATCTGGGCCCTTTTGTTTTGACATGAGGTTTCCTGCAGGAGGCGAGACAGACTGCAGGACATGGGATGCAGGGAGAGGGTCCCAGCGGGAGAGTCTGCAGAGGTTAGATCTCACGCCGATGTTTACGTTCAAAGAGGCAGCTGTTTCTATGGTTACAGACTTTATCGTGTGACAGTATTTTGACTGTGAAATCAGAGGGGTCATGGTGATCCAATACAAATTTGCAGTTTCTCAGCATACACTTGTTTTTTTAAGGGCTTTTGCATTTATAAACGTATAATATTTTTGAACAATTTGATGAGTATTGGGACCTGTTTTTAACAATTCCTCAAAGCAGTTTAGTTTGTTTTGTTTTTTTGTTTTATTTTTTCATAAAATTCCTGTAAATTTGTTGCATTTCATGCTTTGAAGTTCCACTGCTTTAAAATGAGGCAAAAAAAAGAAAAAAAAATCATCTGAAAAAATATTCATCAGAGGCTCAAAGTCATTTTGCTGTGTTTGGTAGCAGTAGCATTTTAACATGGATGACTTCCTTTTATATCCACNNNGTAGTTTCTCCAGCTCTGACCTACAGTTCCAGCTCATCAGCGTACACTTTAGGTTATTTATGCTTGTTTAATTTGCACAAAACCTGAAAATTTTCACTGTCTCTGTCCTCTTTTTCAGCCTAAAATAAGTTAATATTGTGATGCACTTCTTTTTCTGTTTACAATATTATTTATTTATTAATGACAACGGGTTATAATTAGATATTTAATTACAGTGCTTGTCATTTATTTACCAAAGTAATCAACATGTATTTTCAGGCACTGGCGCAAGACCAACTGGGTTTCATTTTCTGTTTGTTTGTTTCGGAGCAGAAACACAGTTGTGTCGTTTTAACTCCTCGACTTTCCCACCCTTTTTGTTTTTGCCTGATGCAAAATCTACAATGCAAGACTGTAGAGTAAGATTTCATGATTTCTTTTCTTTTTATGCTTTTAACAAAATATGTGCAGGAGGAATTCTGTGGTCTTACTGGCGTTACAGTCTTTTAGTATCTGTTGCGCTCTATGTGCAAAGAAAAGGGTGAAATATTTCAGAAAAACCCTGAATTCTAAACTAATGCGTCCCTCCTTCCTATTGTTTTCAAATCAAACTATGTTTGTCCTAACCTGATGTAGTTTACAGTACGTGCTGCAACATGAGCCGCTCAGTTTCACAGAGCAGACCACCTGAGGGATAGAAGCCTGTATGGAGGATATCTGATTTCATACTGTATAACAACATATTGTCATATTTTTTTTCCCCCCCATCGAGCTTTGATCCTGAAAAAGGTTTAACGTTCAGCCTCGGCTTATATACAGCACAAAGTGGGGTTAAAAAGTAAAAGGTTGTTGGAAACTGAGGCAAAGAGCTACAATCAGAAGGAAACATTTGTAGAAAATGTCTGTCTGCGCAAAAGATTTTAGAAGCCACTTTGTGGCTGCTCACCTGTAAAAGCTGAGTCCGCCTTGAGGGAGGAAAACTTCAGCGTCATCTCGTGCTTGTGTCTGTGGATGATCAGGTGCTCCTCCAGCTGGAAGCTCTGCCAACAGAGAGAGAGGAACATGAAGAGATGAGTGCACATGGTGGATAAAAAGAAGAAAATCACAGAGGTAGTCTTAGTGATGACTCCCCAGATGATGAATAATTGGGGTTAAACTACAAACAGAGCTTCAAGCATTTCAATTTGCTGATATTTACTTTATTCCTACAGGTTCGATGGTCATTTAAAAAACAAACAAACAAAACAAAAAAAAAGAACGACTTGAGCTGTGTCCTACTGACCTGAGAGCATCCAGGAGCGCCGCACACATAAAGCCTGTCCTGTTTGTCATTCATGTCATACACAAGCCTGCACAAACAGAAGAACAGAATCATCTTGAACTGAACCGGGATTGTGTCTTTAAAAGCAGGGAAGCTTTGCGCTGCGATCAAGTTACTGCAGATGATGGATGCTTCACTTTGAGACACATCATCTTGAGGAAAATGATCCATCTGGTGTCAGCAGGGGCGCAACAGCCTTCTGTACTGCTGCACTTTCTGTGTATTTATTTGTATTAGGGAAATATTGTAACACACACAATCAGTTAGTGGTGTTCTCTCCCCTCAGTCATTTGTTATTTATTGCTTATTATCATGTAAGAACTAGAAGGGCTTCCACTGCCATGATTTAATTTTTGATTGTTATTGTACCGCGGCAGCAAAGTGCCATCGTTTCAGCCTGCAATTAGGCTTTCACCGGTTAATAATAAGAGCGTGCTGAAAGGATAAATGGCACAAGTCAGGCCGGGATAAAAATATATACACAAACACAGCGCAGCAATACACCAAGCAGCTTGGAGTTCTGTGCAAAGTCAGCTCAGCTGGGAAGATGCTGCTTTTATTTACTTTCCATTTGGAGCTCTAAACTCGGGTTTGCACAGGTCAAAAGGTTGTCACTCGACCAACTTTCTCTCTTCGTAAAAACGTCAGAGGAAGAAGAGAAATAGCCATTCCTGTCCAAGACTATGACAAAAAAGGGGTTCTGGTGGTATGGAAAAGAGTGAGAGCTGAAGGAAAGAGCAAAAAAGAATATATGTTTCCATAAGAAATGGAAGGAGCGTACACGTATGTGTGTGTGCGTGTGTCTGCATGCGAGGTGATGGAGAGGGGAAATGGAAAGGGCAAGTGGCAGTAAGAGAGGAATAGAAGGGAGTCCTGAGGAGGAGGAGGAGGAGGACGGGTTAAAGTGAGGAGAGGAAGAATGAGGGAGGGCCTCACTTCAGGGCCTTCTCTCCTGACAGGTTTGAACCTGCCTCGGCCCCCATTTTCCAACCTCGGGCGAGCAGAGGTGACTTCATAGGCGTGCGTGTGTGGCGTGCGTCTGAGAGTGTGAACGTGTGTTACAAAATCAAGCAGGATGAGCAAGGGTTCACGAGGCCCCGTCAGACAGAAATCTGACACTGCATGAAGACGTTCATACAGTTTTATGACACAACTTACAGTGAGAAAAGTTGAGCCTTTTCATTAATAATTTTTAAATCCCTATCCTCCATGTCAGATTATAACAGACTCAGCACATTTTCCAGTCAGTGTGGTTACATCAGTGCACAGTGACGTCATTCTTAATGCACAAATCCTATACAACAACAGAGCAGACGGCATGGTGCACATTTAAGACAGATTAGCTAATGCCACTTCTCAGGCTCTTTGTTATTATGTTTCCCTCCTTTTTCTGTCCTTGACACAGACATCCCACACAGGCCAATAACTTCTAATCAATGAACCCAAGTCATCAACAACAGCCCAGTCTATCCAAACATTACTTACTGTTTCTCAAAGTTGCCTTGTCTGGTGGAGATGGGCTCATGATGACAACAGCAAGGCATGGAGTTCATTCAGCTCAACTTTAAAGGTTCTGCTTCGGCGCGCGCGTCAGGAGGAACCGTTAAGCCGGTGCGTTTCTTTCCTCCACCTTCCCACCACCTGTTCAACTCGCAAACAAGCCCGGCACAGCTGTATGAAGGGTGCTGTCACACCGCCCCCCCCCCCCCCCCTAAATAGACACAAGCGTTAGAAAGCCCGACCGCTCCGTGACAGCGCTTCGCCGGGACAGCCAGCGACGAGCTTTTAAAAATAAAAAAAAAATTAAAAATAAAAAAAAAGTTCCGCCGCTAACTTTCGCCTCGCTGTTTATGATGTTAAACGAGCGAACAGGAGCGGAGACATGGCAGCCGGGGTGAGCGGAGAGCCGTCGCTCCCTGGGCTGAAAGTTTTGTGAATGGAAGCAGAGACGGAGGCGCTTACCTACGAGTGGAGAGGCTGACGAGCGGCGCTCCGCGGAGGAACCACGTTGGACTGGGGCTGGATGACAATACGATCTATTTACAGCAGCATTACATCACCCCGGCGGTGACGTCACGCGGGATTCCTGAACTTCTAAATCATTGCGGTCCCGTACGGAGAGGGGAAGGGAGGAGGGGGCGAGACTACGGGCACCGGCCGGCAGGCGGGGGCGGAGCTAGACGGGGCCGGCGGCACACGGTGGTGCGTGTGGGAATGGACCGAGCGGACAAACAAAAAACTTTAAAGGACAATGACGGCGGCGAATGACCCACTTTTTGCCACAGATTTTTTTTGAGAACTTGAGACTTTAAGCTAATAACTATGTAGCATAAAATTCCTCTTCCTCTTATGATAATAATAATAAGGTCTATAATTTCTTTAAAGGAACGCATACCACGCGCCCTCTTTTCATGCCACAGCTTTAGACTAAGATGAGTTGTAGCTGTTATCTTTGAAAATATTGTCTGTATGTGTGGAGCTCAGTAAAACTGACTGAGTTACGTGTTGGCTAATGTCAACTCCAAAATTTGATCAGTGAGTACTTTCCGGGAGTTTCATTAAAATGCGTCCAACAGTTCATGAGATATTTTGCTAACAGAGATGGAGTTATCTCCAAATCGTTAGTGCCAAATGTTAAACTAAGATTTTGAGATAAAATACTACTACTGCTATTATTATTATTATCATTAATAATAACAATAATAATAATAATAAACAGTTATAAAGTGGCTTTCACAGAGGGTCACATGCTCAATAAACTCATTATCAAGGCAAAAAAGGGACTATTTCAGCCATTTTGAAGTAGAGTTTTGAAGAAAAGTTATGAGCAATTAATATCTTACCTGTTGTAGATAACTTTTTGAACCGTGTCAGTTTAGAAAATCAAAGTTTAAGTCAGACCAGACTGATGAGCCAATGACCTGTCCAAATGTTGGCAACTAGTTAGAGAAACAAAAATATGAGGAACTATGCAATGTTTTTAAATGAATCACACCAAATCAAACTGAGTTGGTACTTGCAACACATTTACGTACATATGCAACTGCAAATAAATTGCAGCATTTGCATCAAAGTGTATTAATTACGTCTCAATTTGATCACAATTTCATCTCTTCTTCATCTCTCTTTGTCACAGTTTGGTTTCCCAAGTTGCCAAACTCTCTCAAAGCTGTTTCACATTTCTCACACTTTCTGACTAAACTGAGAAGGTTGTGAGATGAGTTCTGGACACCTATTTGGAAACTTCGTTTCCGATGCCATGTGAAATTTGTCAACAACATTCGCAGCACAGTGAGATCCGGGCTAAAGTGGATTCAGATTCAGAGCATCTCATGCAAACACTATTGTATAAATTTTTACATTGCCATTGATTTCACATTATAAAGTTATTGAAGCATTTACATATTAAAATAGCTATAGTTGTAGCACTTCTGGTGCAGCCTGGGGTGACTTCTAGCAAGAATGTCATAATATTTCTTCCAAAATAACCGTGTAATGCAAAAACTGAATAACAGAATAGCATTAGCATGAACTGCTATGAAAGTTTGAAGATTGGAGTTGTTTTAATATGGCAGCAATCCACTTTGGTATGCATTCAGACTAACTGTTAGGTCTGTCAAACTTCAACTTTATCTGTCCAAACAGAGGCCATTTAAAGAGCTATCTACAACAAGTAAGATATAAATTGTAAATTATAAAATATAATGGCTATAACTCAGTCAATTTTAGAGATATTAAAAAGAGTGGTGTGGTAGTAGCTGAGTCATTCACAGCATATACACTGACCGGCCACTTTATTAGGCACACCTGTCCAACTGCTCATTAACACAAATGTCGAATCAGCCAATCACATGGCAGCAACTCAATGCAGTTAGGCATGTAGACATGGCCAAGACGATCTGCTGCAGTTCAAACCGAGCATCAGAATGGGGAAGAAAGGTGATTTAA
>JAOXNZ010000177.1:14546359-14565047 GCA_028566095.1 Kryptolebias brasiliensis | reverse complement strand
TTCAAGTTCTGCAGAAGCCTGTTAATCACTCACTCACTCAAATCAGGTGTGTCAAAGCAGAGAAACAAGTAAAACATACAGGATAGTGTTACTCCAGGACTGGAGTTGGGAATCACTGCTTTAAGGAATGCTAAGTCTTTAAGCTATTATATATTTTTCCAATTACTTACAAGCCTGGATGGGCTGCAGTAGCTCACCGGTCAGTGCCGCGGTCTTGTAATCCTGAGGCTGCAGGTTCGAGCCAAAGTTGTGCCAGGAAAGGCATCCAGTGTAAAACAATTAATAAACAATTGCCAAAATCTTTTGTGTTGAAATTCGGTCACTGTGGCAACCCCTGCAGAAGGAAGCAGCCGAAAAGAAAACAACAACTTATGAGCCTGGATTATGTTATTCCAGTGCTGACTATCAACCAAAGTTTAACAGAAAAATGATATATATTTGAAAGAAAATGACATTGAATATCAGCAACATCGCAATATTGTGCGTCTTTATCTGGATACGTCCATCCATTTATCCATCTTCTACTGCTTATGTGTGGTCAGGTTACCTGTCCAGGAACAGGCCCAAGAGAGAAACCCCCAGCGAGACTCTCCAGCTCCCTCTGGAGGATCCCAAGGCGCTCCCGGCCAGAGGGGATACATAATCCCTTCAGCGAGTTCTGGGTCTGCCCTGGGGTCTCCTCCCAGTGCGACGTGCCTGGAAAAGCTCTGAAGGGAGGCATTCTTATCAGATGCGCAAACACCCTCAGCAGACTGCTTTCGATACGGAGGAGCAGAGGCTCTACTCCGTGCTCCCCCCAGATGACAGAGCTCCTCACCCTATCTCTAAAGCTGAGCTCATCCACCCTACTTAGGAAGCTCATGTCAGCCGCTTGCATCCGGGATCTCATTGTTTTGATCAATTGGGAAGGTTTTAATATTGATCTATATTTTCAGTAAGAACTTGCGTAAATCTATTAATCCCTGAGGTCTGAAACGAAAGCACCCAGCAGGCATGTGTAGAGAACGCCTCAAGATAAGAATTTTAAGTATTTACTCCGGGCCTAGTTGCCAGATTGTTTCCCACCCCACCTTTAGAGGTGTGACACAGGATGTTTGTGCATGTGAAATGGTGTGTTCACCATACTTCCTGAATGACCTGTGAGGGTGTAGCAGAGCAATTACTGAACTGACATCCCGAACTGGAATCTGCAGAGCCACTCTTTTCACCCTGCACAAATCCACGCACACACAGTCACACACACACTGCCTATCGGAAGTCGCAGGGACTGGAGTGCCCCCAGAAAAGGCACTGGGAAGTGTAATTACAGAGAAGTATATCCACCCCATCCCAGCCCCCCTCTGCTCTCGCTCCTCCTCTTTTCTCCCTCCGTCCGGTTGCCTGCTGCTCTGCAAACACTTTAAAATGCTCTCTGTGGCTTAATTAGTGGGCTACACAACAAGCCATGCATTCTTGGTCTGCTTTCAGCACATACACATGCGTTAAGGCCCATATGCCCACACCGTAACTCAGTGATCATGACAGGATGTTGTCAGCAGGGGGCAGCAGAGGGCTGTGGGTGCAGGTTGGACATGTTGAGACTAAAGCATCTGTTGAGTTGCGCTGCTTTCAGTGTCAGTAATGTTGATTGGAGATATTTTAAAACTTATTAGATATGTTACAATAAAATCCACAAAAACACATGGCGGCCTGGTGAAATTACACGTAAAGAATTAGATAAAGAAACATTTGAGAAGGACACACTCAGTTTGCTGGTCCTCCAGCAGCTGTAGTGGCAGCAGGATCAGCAGCGTTTTAACTTCCTGTCCTGCTAGGTGAGCGGAAGTCATAAAGACGGTGAACATTTCCAGCAGCTCTTGCTTTCTGCACCTGGCTCACCCCTTTACCACTGACACCCCTCCCCCCCTTTACAAAACACATGCACACACTTACCTCATCCACGGTCCTTGGGCATCCAAACATATTGAATCAGGCTAGTTTTCTCCATTTTCTTCCATTCATTTATTTATTTTTTATCTCCACACATGCATGGTAACTTTACATTGATTGTATGATATTGAGGGCTAGTTCTTTATATAGAGATACTAAGAGATTTAGGTGATTAACAGATGATTGAGTGGCAATAATTATGTCATACCAGCACCCTTTACTTACTTGTATATAAGTATAGGAGAAAAATGGTCTTTCTTGTGTAGTTCAAGCTGTGTATGTGTGTGTATTTGTGCTTATGAGTGCCAAGTGCTCTGGTATCGCCATCTGAGCAGCAGGTAGGATTATTAAGGATCAGCTATAAAAGACTCAGGGACCACCTTTGTGGACCACCTCCCTTTTAAGTGTGTGTGCAAGCTCGTTTGTATTCAAACGCTGCCTCTATCTTTTTTTTTCCCCTTCTTGCTTTGCTTTTTCAGCTCAGAAAGTTGTGTAGGATTGCTGTTTGCATTGCAGCAGGAGTAGTGAGTTTTTTTTCTTCCTTTTTGGCATGCTGTCTTATTTACTGGTCTGCCTTGGTGTTCTTGTGCACTGTGGGACGTCTACATTCTTTTTTTTTTTTTTTTTTTTTTTTTTTAATTATGAGGTGTGAAGGCCAACACACACACACCCCTGGAATTAGTTGAAATGAGCATTCTGGAGTCCTCAGATCTGAATTGCAATGCATCTGCGAATGATTAAATATACAGCTACAATTATTCCTATATGTGCACACAAATGCAATGGCGTAAACTTAGTTATATTTTTTTGACTCAGTCTCCCATCGACTGTTCCCCTGTTGAACACCTGATGGCAGTGGTAGTTCACCGTTGCAGCCCGTGTGCAGTGTTTTCATGCACTCTTGCTTCTGTTTTTTCTGTAGGGTCGGACGTTTGGCTTTGAAGTTGACACTGTTAGCCTCGGGCAGTGGAAGTTACCCTTGTGTTGTGTTTCTGACTTAGCCAGTCAGTCAGAAAAAAGTGTATGTGCGCGCCTTGTCTAACACACTGAGCACATTCACCGCAGCCTCCTTCCTCTTCTTTCTTAGTCATATTCATGTCCCAGAAGTGATCGAGCAGCACATGAAGGAAAGACATTGGTGTTAAATTACAGAAAACTTGACATTCGGAGTATTAATCCACTGTTTATGAAAGTATTATGCCTTACATTATAGTTTTAAAGAAAGAAGCCATTGTGGGAAACCACTTGTAATTTATCAGCCTGTCTGGCAGGAAGAACATTTATGACTCAGATACAGGCTAAAGCATTCAGGCAGTTTCCCTCCACAGGGAGAGGTGATTAATCTGATCATTTGTTTGTCTCTCAGACACAGATCCGCGGGTCCTGGAGAAGCAGGAGCAACAGCAGCCCACTTACCTGGCCCTAAGCTACATCAACAGGTACACACGGACAACTCACCAGTTTTTGAAAAACGTGCGTCTACAGGGGGCAGCATTGGACCACTGTTTTAAAAGTCACTGTTTATTTGTGTTCATGTGACTCGGTGAGAAAATCGTGAATGACTGATGACTTCCCATAGACCCAGCAGCAGTGACTCATTCACAAACATGCAAACAAAACCACACAAGATAATCACTCATGGCTCCCTAGGCTGCCAAAGGCAACGTTTTGGGAAGCGTACGTGTGTGTGTGTGTGTTTCTGTGTGTGGTGAACCGACATGTCACATCCCACTTAATGCACCATCAAATCACTACAAGATGCAACTTTGAAGGGGACAATTGTAAAACAAAAAGGGTGTGAGACTGAGGTTTCTTTTTAGTAATATTTTCCTAAGTGGTGAGGCTGTAAATGTCATTTTTATTTGTTGTCAGGACAGTCTTATGTTTTATGACACCATAGGCAGCCCTTTCTAGGTATAGTTTACAGAACAGCAAAAAAGTAGACGAGACAAAGGCTCATGCTGTAGTTAAAAAAACTACTTTAAAGGTAGAAAGCTATCTAGCTAAACAATTATGTCAGGTGTAATTTTATTTACATTGGTGTGATTCAGCTAAAGAGAAATAAATGCAGGAACTACAAATTGTCAGTGAAGCAGACATATTTTGTTATAAACAACTTACTCAAATATTGTAACCTAAAGGTGTAAAGAAAAGTATTTGTTAAATGTACACATCTAATGAAACATTATTTTGTTTGAAAAAGGTTTATTTAATTTTTATGGAGGTTGTTCAGTCTGTATGTGGCAAGTAATCTCTGACATACAGTCACGGCAAAAAGTGTGTCCTCCCCTCTTTCAATTCGACTCTAGAACATTTTAGTATACAGAGGAGTTTAAGGTCGGCTCATTGACTGCAAGGTGTCCAGGTCCTGTGGCTGAAAACAAGCTCAAATCATCACCCGTCCTCCACCGTGCTAAACATTTGGTATGAGGTGATTGTGTTGACATGCTGTTTGGTTTACACTAAATGTAGCACTGTACATTATGGCCAAACATCTGCATCTGTCCAAAGAACATTGTCCCAGAAGTCTTGTGGTTCATTCAGATGCAACGTTATAAACACAAGTTGTGCTGCAATGTTCTTTTTTAAAGAGGAAAAGCTTTCTCCTGCAATCCTTCCAAACAAGTCATACTTGCTCAGTATTTTTCCAATTGTCCTGTTATGAACTTGAGCTTTTATCATGCTAGCTACGGCCTGTAGAGACTGAGATGGAGCTCTTGGGTTTTTTGTAATTTTTCTGAGCGTTGCACAGTCTGACCTTGGGGTGAATTTGCCATGACATCCAATCCTGGGAAGACTGGCATCCGTCTTAAATGTTTTCCACTTGTGAATAATCTTTCTCTCTGTAGAATGATGGACTTTGAATAGTTTGGAAATGGCCTTATAACCCTTCCCAGAGCAATGGGCAGGGTTATGTCCTGATGTGTAAAACCCTAGAACTGCAAGAGGGTGGACTTTCTTTTTCCCTTGACTCTAGTTATCTTACAGAAATAAGTAATGATTTTACACAAAGGGACTTCATGTATCAGATTATTATTACCTATAAATGGTGGTGGAGAATGGCAAAAACAAGGCCTTAAAAACTGGCATTTTAAGATGAACATTGAACCTAAAAATCACCATCAATCAGTTTACCAACCAAATACATTTATTATCAGTCAAAGAACTGAATCATGCAAATCATTCAAAGTAGTTACATGCAGTTAAAACAACAAAACAACAACACAAAGATTGTCCGTGATCTACATATTTGTCTGTGTGCATCAACACATTAGCCCGAAACCTGTATGTGTGAATGGCGTGTTTTTCCGTCAGGTTCATGACGGATGCGGCACGCCGTGAGCAAGAAACCATGAAGAAAAAGGCCACACCCAAGCTGTCCCTTTCCATCACTGGCGGAATGTCCAGAAACAGCACGGCCACGCCCCCCCGCCACACCAGCGGTAACCTGACGCCACCCGTCACGCCCCCCATCACCCCTTCCTCCTCATTCCGCAGCAGCACGCCTACAGGTACGACAGGTGTTGTAGTGAAATGTTGCGTTTGAGAGGAGGAAAGATGGATTGCTCATACGTGTGGCGTGAACTGCAGTGTGGAAAGTGACTAATGCAAACGAACCCTTTCAGCAGTTGTGCTCGTAGTCATGATTACGCCATCGGGAGCATGTTTTTTGAGATTCTACACGGTCTGAACAAAAATGTCTAGAACATGAATGGAATTCAGCCTATTTTATGCCGGTTGAATGACTTTGACTTACTGTCGGAAACCGTAAATTGAGAATACGGGACAGGAGAGCACGAGGCAGCTCGCCTTTCAATCAACACAGAAATAGACGCAGCAGTTTTTTCTCTTTAATGAAAAGTAGTTGGGAAGGATTTCATCCAGCTTTCCGTAAAATGTTTAAAGCAGGAAAATCTGTTGTAAGAGTGGAAAAAGCAAAACCCAACTAATATCTATTGCAACTTGTGTGTGTGTGTGTGAGTGTGTGTGTTGGCTTTTGTGGCTCCTGCAGTGAGCAAACCAGTCAACACTTTGCTAATTACATAGCAGCTGCCACGCTGTGCGTTTGCATGGGGCCGAGTGTTGCACAGCCCAGAAGCAGATGTCCAATTTCAGCCCAAATTGTTCCAAACGTAGTGTTAGGTCTGGGTTTAACGCACGCGCACAAACACACACCCTCTTTCAACATGTGCCAGGGTGCCATCCATTTCCTCATGCTGAGGTGCAGCATTTCCTGTCAGAAGGGGGGGAGGGGGGCGGGGGTCAGTGGGCCTCTGTGTTTGCCCCGACATTTCAGTTACGTGGTATGAGGACGCTCATGTGCGCGTCCGTGCGTGCACACATGCGAGTGGAAAGTATTCTGCTCTGAGCAAAGCGCTTTTTCCAGGCTGAGCAATGGAGATCACTCCCACTTAATTATCCCCTTCTGAGGACCAATCCCTGCGTTTTTGGCTCGCAGGCACACACAGAACACAAGCACAACATATTTGTTTTGTCTGCCTTCAGTGGCATGTGGCCTACTTATGCGTGGAATTAGCAACAGAAAATAGAGAAAAGCATTACTAAAGAGCCACATATCATTCTGTGTGTGCAAATCCTAATGGCAAGATGCTCTTTTGGCTGTGGCCCGGTCCATATTTCATATAAGATGACAAATGTTTCCTTTGTTCGGCGCGGCTCCATCGCGCCTTTAGGCAGCGAGTATGATGAGGAGGAGGTAGACTATGAGGAGTCGGACAGCGATGAGTCATGGACCACAGAAAGTGCCATCAGCTCCGAGTCCATCTTGAGCTCCATGTGCATGAACGGGGGGGAGGAGAAGCCGTTTGCCTGCCCCGTCCCCGGGTGTAAGAAGAGATACAAGGTAAGGTTAAACCAGAGGATTAAAAAGTCAGCTCCAGCCATAGGACATGAAGTTTCATCTGTGATCAAATCTACACTGGAGCTTTTATCTGGGTATCACATGTCTGGGGCAATATGTTTGGAAGAAGCACTGTATAAATCCCTACTGTCGTGATTGAAAGCAGTGATAAATTTATCACGGTACATTTGCTTTGGTTGATATTTATTACTGCTTGTAACAAGAACCTCATTCAGCTCACTGTCCAAACTTCTCAAGTAATAAACAATGTTTAAACTTTTACTCTTTAATCTCACATTTAGGTCATGCAAGCAGCTTCATAAATAAAAAATACAATATTTATCTCAAGATGGCACGAAAACAAACTGTTGGGATATAACCAGTTATTTAGAGATTTACTGATTGGCTAGAATCAGACGATTTTTCATCTTGACTGACCTGACCCCAAAAAGTTATTTTTCCTCTCCCCCTTTTACAGCACACTAACACACAAGGTGAAGTTTTTCTTTATAATACCAGCTGCCTCTTAAGTGACATATTTAAAACTAGCTTTCAAATTTAAATTTAGACTTATAATTTACAATCAGGAGGAAAGAATGTAAAATAAGGATTTATTGGTTTAATCGCTATGATCCAGCAACTTCGTTTTTTTTTGGTTTTTTTTTACTCCAAATGATTGTTTTGGACACTTGTAACAATTATTTTCACGTTTAGGTTTTTATTTTTATCATTCAAGAAAAAGAAGAAATGGTTAAGTAGGTATTACCTGTTTTATAAAAGGATATATGTTAGTTTTTTCAGTTGTGTTTTTTTTGTGCAATTACCACAGACTTGATGTTGATGTGTTCTTTTGGAAATGTTTCTAAATAGTCAAAATTTCACTTCAACCAGAAATTATGGGAACACGTAAAGACTGTATGATGTCAATTGAAGTTTTAGAGAGAAGCCAGAATCATCTAAAAATGAGAACTGGCTTAGAATACTGCAATTGGTGCATCTGTCCAGCTATTAATGTGAAATCCAGACAAAAATATAGTATTTTCCCTAGTAGTTGCTACATTTTTGTACAGTGTCCTACAGTTAGAATGCTGGACTGATCGAGAGTCAGGGTCTGTGTCGACACAACCCCTTTTTTTTTCCTTTTTTTATTTACAGATTGGATTTGGTTTAGTGTTGGCAACATTCTACATCCTCAGCTCAAACATTTTCTGCCTATGTCTTTTCACTTGGCTGAGATCACAGTGTTTGAAGTTAGAAGACAGATAAACTCTTGGAGCATTACCACACTTTTCAGAGTTACCTTCCTTGACAGTCAAACTGGGATAAGACATGATGTCAATACCATACAATGACGATATGACACAGTACGATAAAGATAAGTTAATAAGGAAGGCACGATATGGTTAGTATGGAAATTGTGCAGAAGCCGTGTTCGTGACATCTTCATCCTGTCATCCTCTTTGTTTGCACCCTCGTCCTGTTTTCAACCAGAACGTCAACGGTATCAAATACCACGCCAAGAACGGCCACCGCACGCAGATTCGCGTGAGGAAACCCTTCAAGTGTCGCTGCGGCAAGAGCTACAAGACCTCGCAGGGCCTGAGACACCACACCATCAACTTCCACCCGCCCGTCTCCACCGAGATCCTCCGCAAGATGTAAGGCTCGAGCCTGAGGTCGCACCAGCCAACTACCCCAAACATAGGCCTGTCCTGACTTTTTCTTGCCCATCCCACACACTAAAGGATCAAGTGCATGCTTTAAACCGTTTTCATTTTTTGTCACCTTTTTTTATTTTATTTTATTTTTATTCCACTCGCATTATGTATTTTATTTTTTACTATCCATGTTATATCCCTCGTATTTTTTGAGAAAAACAAACGTATCTTTGTAGTATTTTTTATCGATGTACATTTGCACATTCGTATATATGCTATCATTTTCTTTGATGTTTTTTTCTTTCGTTTAACTCGCATAAGGTGCTAACTGTAAAAAACAAAAGAAAGAAAAGACAAAAAACAAATGAAAGAGGAGAGGAGAAACGTAAAAGAAGATGTGAAGCAGGAAGCGCGACCGACTCCTGCCTTTTGCTGTTGTTGTTTGTTTCCTGCTCGCCTCGGAGTAGGATGAAGGTGGGCTTCTAGTGCTGATGTAAGCTCGGTAGGTTTTACACTCCCTGTCCGCTCGCTGCAGGACTGAGCTTAGGTCTGTGCCTTCACGGTCACTTCTGGGAGTTTAAAAGCAAGATTTAAGTTATAATTTTAACAGATATATTGATATATAAACAATAGATATGTATGTGTATATAAAAATATAAAAGTATTCATGAGCATATTCCTAAATAGTTATTTTCAAGCTTTATTTTATATATATATTTCTCAGTGTTTTAGATTTAGTATTTTGTTTACGTATCGGTGAGTGTTCCCGTCGAGATTTACTTGCTGACGTCTAGTTTTGTGGTTCAACAGCTGGCTGACCTGAGTCAGGTTTGTTTTTTTTTCTTTTCTTATACACTCAATATTAGTAATCAATATTTGTTTCAGAAATATGTTTTTTTTTTTACAGATCAGGAAGACAACACTGTATCGTAAATGTTTTCATTGCCACAAAGCCATTTTTTTTTTTTTTTTTTTAATTCAGAGTGCCAGAGCAGTGCTCCACAGACTTAACCTTAAAGAGTAGGTTAAGCGTCATATAATGTATTCCAGTTGCCAAGATTGTGGTTTTTTTTTTTTTTTTCCCCATTATTGTTGCCAACAGCTCTCCACTGCCAAACATTGACCATACCATGTGCCTCACGGGGAAGGGGAGGGAATGTCATGATGGTTTTACCGTGGAGGTCGCCACCATTTTTCTCGTTCAACGCGCCTCCAAAATGAGCATGGATGCACATGAACAGAATGTCTTCACGCATGCTTTCTGAAGAAGAGGTTGCATTTGTATTCAAGAGATTACCATCTACAACTTATTTGTGTGTGTGTGTGTTGTAGACAGCAGCATTCCACTTCATTGTGTGTGTGTTCTCTCAGCAGTATCTTCATCAGCCTAGAGTATTAGTGTGTGTGTGTTTCAGATTTCAGAGCTCGTATGTCTGACGTTTTGCTGTCGGTTCGACTCATCTGACACAAAATTGTTGTGTTGCTGACTGAGATTTCATTATTCTTCACAGGAGTCGAGCAGAGTGGTTACAGTTGTTCATTACAACTTAAAAGGATAGCTAAGATCTTTTGCAGTGGGGGTTCTGGGGAAAAGTTAGGAACAGTTAATATCTTACCTGTTGTAGATAGCTCTTCGAACAGCCTCAGCTTGGAGAAACTGTTTAATTCTGGCCAAATTGATGAGCTAACAGCTACTCTAAGCGGGACCAGGACCAGAATGAATCGCAGACATCTTTAGACAACTCCAATCTCAAAAATATTGCAGTTCATGTAAAAGCTATTTTACAAATCTTTAGATGGTCAGTCTTGCATTACAAGGCTTTTAAGATGGAAATGTTATATTCCTGCTTGAATCCCCCAGGCTGAACCAGAAAGACTCCAACTGGCTGCTGCTGCTATTTGCACTTGCAAATAATATAATTCTATGGAAATTATTGTAATATGTGAAATTGATGGTGATTTAGACATTTATAAAATAGTGTTTGAAACTGGAGTTTTAAGATGGCAGCATTAGCTGAACTTAGCTGTTAGCTCATCAATCCAAATTATGGTTGTTCAGAGCTATCTACAACAGGTAATATGTTGATTGTTCATGACTTTTCCCACACAGTCCCACTTCCAAAGGTCTGAGCTATTGTTTTAATACCTCTCATACAAACTTTATATTCAGCTGAAGGCTCAAAGCCTTTTTTTTGTTTTCCTTGATGAATTTGCTGACCTCTGGCATGCACACACCCTCCATTTCTCCAGTTTTCTGTTTGATTGGTACAGCAAAGGGACTTCTAAAAGTTTCCACAAAGATATAACCTTGTTTACTGTAAGTGTGCTGCTAAAACAAACAAGCATCAGTTTCGGTGTCCATCTGTTGAGTCCAACTCTGAATTAATGTAACACAGGTCCAGCATCTTCATGTCTCATACGACCACGTGATTGTGGCATTAGTGTTTTTGCTTTTTAAAGTCACCGGCTGCAGTGTTAACACAAACAGAAGAGGAGCGGAGGTTGTGTGCACAACAGGAGGGGATGGGGAGGGGGGGGGGGGTGTGTTCCAGTATACCATGTAAAGTGAATGTATTGTAAGGTGTGTCTGTTGTCAAGTGCTTTTAAATTATATTTTCGTATGTAACGTGGAGACCAATGTTTCCTTTTTGTATGGGGGTTGAACAGGTTCTGAAAAGACTGACTTGTAACTGATGTTAAACTGTCTTTCTCTATAAAAGATGAGCTGCTTAAATGTAAACATGAAAATGAATAAAAAGAAACAAAACAAAACAAAAAAAACAGCAAAATAAAGTAAAAATCCCTTGAAGCTCAAACCGATGATGTTCGTTCTTTCTCGCGGAGGCTAAATAAAGGACGTTGCAATAACGTTCATTTAGACAAGCTTAATTTATTCATAAAGATCTTTGCAGTGCACATTTAAAATATCTTTCAGACATTCTCACGTGAAAAGGACTCATGACGTACACAAGGATTTGCCTTGAGATTTCTGGGTATGTGCATTGTTTTGTTTTGTTTTCCTTTTAAAGCCTGAATGTAACACTGTCAGGAAACACTTTGTAGGGACAGAAAATTAAACAAGCAGCGGTACAAAGCAGCCGTGACACATTTAAATCACATTCAGTCACGAGGGCTCACAGACTTACACACAAAGCAACAACTTCACAGTTCTGGCTTTAAAAATAAAAACCATAGTACATAATAATGAAAGTGTCAGTAATTCAGCGGCCTTCTGTCTGTTTGTCTAAAAACATGATGCGTTGCCTCTCCGCTTGTGGTTTTTAAAAAAAAAAAGTGCACAACGGGAAGTAAAACATCACGGGTTCATTCTTTCATTTAAAACATGAGAAAGGTAATGATGGGAGACAGATTTACGACAGTAATTCACAGGTCTCTCCACAAACTTCGTTTCTGTACAGTACATTCGGAATAAAGCCTTATTTTAGTGCGGACACATTAAATCATAGTGCTGTTTCTCTTTAAACCATCTGACATCTTCTCTAATCACTTATATGTACAGCCAAATAGTGTTATGTACACATTCAGGAGTCTTTTACAGCCATCGCTCTGCATTTACACTTTTGTCAAAGCTTTAAATTCTGCGGACAACTGAAAGATTTGCGTTATTTATATATGTTCAAGTTAGTTTCAGGACTGGGACAATTTTATACTACTATTTTTTTTTCCAAACTAAAGCTCTGACTTTTGCGACACTTACATTTTGTTTGCGGATTGCATTTAAATGAATATAAGCATGCACTTAAAAAAGCGGGGTTAAAAATGAGCCTGAAAATGATGCAAAAGTAAGGGATTGATGCCTTACTTACAATATGTTAAAGTGAAAGCAACTCCAGATCAATACTTGGGTGGATCAGCCACCTTAGAAACTCTTCATCCTTTCCAAAGTGCATTCTTTTCTAATATTTCGGATTGCAAAAAATAGTGCTCATGATTGTACCGACTGAACAAAAAGCTTTACCTGTACAGCATGTCAGAATTCAAAGCTCAGTCCTCGGCGTCCTTCATTCGATCTGCTCGAAGTTGAGCACGTGGCCGTCGAAGTGCGTGAGGACGTGCCTCTCGAAGAGCTGCTGCTGACAGTTGAGGGGGAACTGCTCGGAGCAGATGGGACACACCTTCCAGTGGCTCTCCACATGCTGCTCGAAGCTGCGCTGCTCAAAGTGTGGTGGGAAGATCACCTCGCACAGAGGGCAGCGCTTGTGTACGTCACTGCTGGGGGGGGGGGAGAAAAAGATCAAAGTGGAGGATGGTGAGTGGTGGATATCGCTTTGAACGTAGATGTTTAAGACAGGCTGAGACAAGAAAAAAAAACATGGGATGAAATTACAGAAAATCACTTAAGAGGTTCACAAGTGATAGGTGAAGTATACAGACTCCAGGGCTCAGGCGCAGTTCATCTGGATTTTTCTCACACACACTCTCCCACAAAATGTTGAAACGCTTAACTGAAGGCCTAGCATTACTCGAAGGAATGCATATCCCCCGCAGAATTTCATGCTTCATCATTTTATGATGAGAAATGGCGGAGCTGTAGCTGTTTAGGTCAAACCTTGTAAACAATGTTGCGTACGATCTCCTGCGAGACTTCACAAGATGTGCTAGCTCTCAGAGCATATGTTGGGAATGACTCTCGGCTACTACCACAAGTTTTAGCTCAATATGTGTAAAACCGACAGAGTTAGAGTTATTTATGTTTGCTAAGGTCGATTAGCTGCGGTGGCCACCTTGCATTAGGGTGACTGCAAATGTTCATTAGTTGTTGGATTTACATCCAATGCCTAACTTATAAGTCTCATTAGTTTCTGTCCGGGTGTACATGACAGACAAACAAACATGCACACAGACACACCCAACGACACAATGCCTTTGTGTTTGAGTGCGTGTGCTACCTGGAGTCAAAGCAGAAGCTGCTCCTCGCTTCACTGCGTCTGTTAGACTGATGATCACATGACTGCTGCGCTCCATTACCCACCTTTGACAAACAAGCACACAAAAAAAGTGAAAATTATAGCTGGTTATATATATTTGCGTTTATTCATAAACACAAACACTAATAAAAATAAAATAAAAATGCATCCGTTTCTATGCCTCTTTAATTAAAATCAAGTATTTTTTAAGTTTCTATTTAGGTTTCTCCCAAACAACTGGCTAGACTTTGACAGTGAGAAACTGATCTCAGGTCTGTCCTTATGCAAAACCTCCCCTAATTACTCTCCCAGTTCTCATTATCTTCCTCTCTCTTGAGCTCTGAGGGAGTGACATTAATTAGAGCTTTATGCAAATGAGTTCAAAGCTTCATCCTTTAAGGGCAAACTGCATTTCCCTCCAGTCAGCAAGGAGGGGGCACACCAGAGACGGAGTCAGACAGAGGTGCGGTAAAGGAGGGGTTATCATGACATGAATATGTTGGCTGCAACATACAAAGGCAGGGTAGGAAAGCAAAGTACAAAAAGGAAGTCAGACATTTCTGCTGCTAAAGTTTTATAGAACTCGGAACATTTCCTTGGCTTTCTAACATGTACAAATAATTGATTTCTTTATCAAGCATAAAGGCTACTGTTCGTTTATTTGGAATAAAAACATACCAGCATAGATGGTTGCGCTGCTACCTACTTTTCGTGCCTCCTCTGGTGGATGCTCAGTGTTCTCGGGGGGGCTGGTGCTGCGGGACGGCTGGATGCAGACCACCTCTCGTTTCCAGCCTGGTGGACACGGGCTGGGCGGTGACATGGGGGGAGCGCAGGGAGGCGCGCAGGGTGGGGCTTCGGGTGGAGGACGGGACGCGCCCTCAGGAGACAACGGTACGTCCACCCGATCTACAACCACCCGATCTACGACCACAGCAGATATAGTCCAAACAGAAGCACAATTTAACAAAGAGGCAGACAGAAGCCGAGCCACGGGGAGAATAAATGAAGGGCTGAAGTTCACCTTTTGAGGTCTCTGTGGAGTAAGGATTGCCATACTGCAGTTCGGCCGGCCTCTGTGGCACGAGTGGTGGTGGGGAGGGGTTCTGGGGGTAGGGGAGAGGGTAGCGCAGCACCATGGGCTGCCTGACCTCAGCACCCTGAATGCCAGCTTCCATCTCCCTCTGCCTGGACACATATCGCCGCAGCTCCTGAAGGAAATACAGCATCCATCCCTGAGAGGCAGCTCTGAACTCCACCTTAATTTTCTCACCATGTATTTAAGCTAAAATATGTCCTACATGCACACGCTCATTCATATTACATTTTACTAAATACATAAATGCTTTAAGCTCAGAAGAACCACAGTCATCATCAGCCTCATTAGTTATTCAGCCCACATTTTCAACGTCTAAACCAAGAAGTGAGAAACTACTTTCAATTTACAGTCAAGTTTCCCTAAACACTGTTTTTGCCCTTTGTGATTATATCTGAAGCAAGAGCATTAGTATCCTACTCATTACTGTAATGGGTGTCAGACTCTGGCTCCCTCTGCTCTGGCTGCTGCTGATAAAAAACAGCTTATGCCTCCCCTGACCTCCTCTCTTGATGACTTCATTAGCGTGCTGCTATCAAGTTTAACATTTAAACCAGGGTTGGGAAGGTGAAACAGACACGTAGCGTGGCATTTGCACAGTCTAATGGCACTGTACCGGTGAGCGAAAAAAAAATAAGAAAGCAAGTATAGCTGTTTAAATTAGTGGGTGGGGGAGGGAAGAGAGAAAAGTTACTGAAAAAGATCAGAAGGCACAAAAGCCGCCGATAATTGAAACCAACGATACAAAAAGTTGAGTTTGAAGTCCACATTAGCTGAAAGTTTGCTCTGAGTTGATATTAAAATTCAGCATTTCCTGACATCAAACTCATCAACATGTCTTATGACACTAGATGAAATACCCCTTCTCTTGTTGTTGGGAATTGCAGCCAGCTGAACCCTGTTTATGGGAGCAGTGGTGTGACATGAAACTTGTCCTGGGACCGTTCTGTGGGGACGCTGCACCCGCTCTGGCTTCAACTTCCGGGTTCCCATATGGAGAACCAACATTTTCTTTCATCTTGATGATCAAACTATATTCTTAAAAGACTTTTTTTATTTTTTAAGTGTAGCTGCATGGAGTATTTATGAGCAGTCAGTATTTTACCTGCAGTAGACACCAGTTAGAGCAATCTCAGTTTGGAGAATCGGGAAATTCACACGATGGAGAAAAGCTAACAGAGCCATTCATCAGCAAAACTTAACAACAGTCAGGAATTTTACAGGTTTAAATAGCTTTATGCTTATAATGAACTGTAAAATCAAAAACTACTTCATTATTCCTTTACTTTTCTTGGATTGCATCTGATGAGGTACATAATAACACTTTTTTAATGTTTTGTGATACAAACACTCTGCATTAAAATAAACTGAAGTGAATCTGATTATTTCAGATAGCTGAAATTAGCTCCTAAAATGAAACTGAAAATACCTCTAAGACACTTAAAACTTACTGTATGTACTCCACTGAACTTCACCTAAAAAAAAAATGCTTATAAGACTTATTAAATTTTCAAAACCTCTTGTTTTACCCTAAAGAATCAGTTTAGCAGCGGCTCATTTAAAACAAACAATCCCAGCTAAAAGAGTCCCACTGAAATAGAACATCTTTATCATGTCCGTTTTACCTCCTGAAGCTGCTCCTTGTCTTTAAGAGCCTGGGCGAGGTTGCGTTTGAGTTCAGTCACCTCGCTGGTTCGCTCTGCCATCTGCACCTAGTGACAGAACACACGGTAACATCAGGAGAGTTCGTGATCACGGACCCCAAATCAAACTATTTACTTCTGCAACATAAAAGGCTTTTTTTTTAAAAGATGTGGAGTCCAAAAAAAAATCCACATTGGGGAAAATCAACTAGAAAGAACATGTTAACGTATCTTGCTGATAAGATCTCGTTTCCTGCTTCAGGCTTATGTCAACTGATGAAGAAGATCAGTGTGCATGCCCACAGGTGAGCAAAGTGAACAAAATATTTGTCTTGCATTTACCCTCGAGCATTGTCAAGTGTGTGGGGCCTACTGTAAAACACATCCGTAAAGCCAAAGAAAGCAGGTCTGTGTTCAGTGGGAGATGAAGCGGGTCAGAGGATCGTCATAAATCCCTCACTCTCGAACAGAACTGACCCTATGGGATAGTTTACATCACTAGCTGCTTGCTCTTCTCTTATTTCACTCCATTTCAAAAGGTTTCAAATCCCCCCGCTGCTCTCGTGGCTCCTCTTTCTGCCTTATGTCTATCTGTCGGCCCGGATTTCATCTCTCTTAAATTCTGTCTGCTTCTTTCTCCCGCCTCCCTAAATTGTCTTTCATCTCCTTTTTGTCTACTCCCGGTCTCCCCCGCCCCCCTTTCATGAATTTACAGCTCAACCCCCCCCATACACACACACACACACACACACACACACGCTTGTGTCTCTCTGTGTGTATCCCTCTCCCTCTCTCCATCCTCCGGCTGATGTAAACAGCCGTAAAGCACGGAGTTCTGCGCCTGCCTCTCTCTTCAGTCTCTGGGGCCATTAGCAGCAGCTCGGGCCCGCGGGCGATCGCCTCAGACAGGAGACTCTATCAAAGTCAAGGGAGAGCCATATTTACAGCGCAGATAAACACACACTCACTCATCAAGATTAAATGCCAGTCGGTACTCTGGCAGACGTCTGCACATAAACGTTTGCTCTGTTCAATAACGTCCACACAGGCTGCACAAACAGGCTCAGTTTGTCGTATTGAAGCAGTAGAAAATGTACAGAACACATATGTAGCTGCGGTTTTTCCAAGGTTTAGCACGTGGCAATTAAACTGAATTAATGCTGAGTGCCTTAAAGTGGAAAACAATTATAAGCTTTACATACAGGTAAACACATAATTATTTCTCATGCATTTTGTGTTTAGGTGGTATGTTTTGTGGCAGAAGGAAGAAGATGAAGATGAACTGTTTGTTATTCTCCAGTTATCAGGGCGATCAGGTTGTCTAATAAGAAAGCTTCTGGGTGGATCTGAATTGCTGCAGCCAGAATTCAGATAGGAAGTTGGAGGAAATGTCATATGTTTGCTGTATTAGCTTCTCTGCAAAGGTTTGCTGTAAAATCTAGAACAAAATTTTTGTATGCTTTATTTCACAGTTGTTGGACCGCAAGGAAGTATTTAAATTTTAAGTCCAGGTTTGGTTGGAATCCCATGCGTCTCATCCTCCAACATGAAGTCCATCTGTGTGCTGAGTGTCTTACTCTGAATCGCTCCTCCTCATCAGCCAGCCGCTGTCTGAGCGTCTCGTTGATTGCGCACTGCTCCCTCCACTTCTCCTCCATCATCGCCAGCTCCGCCTCCACCGAGAGCGTCTGCTCCTTCTCTGCCTTTTCCAAGCTCCTCCCTTCTGCCTCCAGCGGCCCCTGCTCCTCTGCACCGTCACTCGCTCGCTCTGCCGTCAGTTCAGTTTCTGCTTCGTGGTTCTCCTCTGTGATCGGCCTTTCGCTGCCCACCTCCACCCAACTCGTCATCCTCAAGCTCTCCTCAGAAAGGCTCTCCTTCTTCTCCTCCTTGTCGCCAGTCTTGTTTCCGCCATCTTTCATCTGTTTTACGTCCTTCTCAGCCTCCAAATCATCCTTTTCTTTCGGGGACTTGTCTCCCTGCTTTTCCTCAGTCTCTGTGCTGATGTGAGCATCTGCAGATGTGGCTCGCTTGGTTTTGAGTTCTTCAGAGATCATCATCTCTGCAACTTCTTGTAGAACTGCAGCAGCAATATTTCCTGAAAAAAAAAAATGAAATTAGCTAAACAAACTCTGTATTGCCTGGGCTGCAAATTGATTATGTACATTTCAACGTAAGGAGCTGTGAAACGAAGGTGAGTCTTGATAGAATGATGAGCAAATCATTCACAATCACCAATCTTTGTTTATTGCATGCTGCCAAAAAAAGGCGGGTGATCGTGTAAATCGCCTGCATCTGTGTTCGTTTGTCTGTTAGCAAAATATTTCACAAACTCGTGAATGAAGGTTAATGAAACTTTCAAAGTAATTACTGGAAGTACATCCAAAACTGATTCACGTTTGGAGTCAACCTGATTCAAGATGGCTGCCATGGTTAATCAACCACAGAGAAAACACAAAAAAAGTCACATATCTCAGTCAGTTTTACAGATATTGAGCTTAAATTTAATGTGGCAGTAGCTGAGCACCAACAGATCTCTTGATATAACATTTCTGGTACATTCAACCATAGACGAC
>JAOXNZ010000177.1:14533551-14545162 GCA_028566095.1 Kryptolebias brasiliensis | reverse complement strand
AAGACTCATCACTTGTGGTTGGCAGCAGTATTAAGAACAACCACTACTACCTTATCAGCTTTGTAAGCCAACAACTCCTTCTCCAGACTGTCCCGCTGGGCGACACAGACTCTGAGCCTCTCCAGCTCCTCCTGGAACTGGGCAATGGTCACCTCCCTGTTCAGCTCCACCGCCTTCAGCATCTGAAGCTCTGCGCTCAGCTTAGTGTTCTCCAGCTCAGTGCTGCGCAGGTGAGCCTACACAGATGTCAAAGGAGAATGACAAACACCCAACTGGAGACAGAAACACAAGTGTTTTGTCCATCTTTTGATGTATAAAGCTTTCTCTTACCTTATAGAGGTCTCTCTCATCCTTCTCATTCTTCAGCTGGCCCTCGAGACTGTCTCGCTCTGCTGTCAGCTTCTTCAAACGGTCTCGCAGACTGCAGATTTCAAAAAACACATGTGTTTACTATCTTTCATCCTGAGTAGCCTTATCCTGCAAGTTCTTCAGCAATTCTTACAAATAAACACACAAACAAAAATCTTCTGTCTGGTTAGACAGTAATGCGTGTCAGTTTGATTCAGTGGACAAAGTACACACCCTTAACAAGAATTACTTGTCTGTAATGTATACAATCACGTCAGTAAAATTTGTTAAAAGGTTTGGTTATAGGATGTATACAAACATATTTTTAATAAATTTAACATTTTGGGAGGCTGATGTCCAACTTAGTCGTTTGACTGCAGGTAAATGAAGATGATGTTGAGAACTTACTCAAACTATTAGAGCTTCACAGAAATTGATCGGTAACACAGAACACTCTCCAACCCACCAGTCCAGCTCTGTCTCCTTCTGCAGGCCTCTCTGAGTGACTCCCAGCAGGTCCTCCTCCAGCTGGCGGACCCGGTCTTTGGCCTCAGTCAGCTTCCTCCTTACCTCCTCCCTCTCCTCTGAAAGTCCTTGTGATGAGCGCAGCAGCTCCTGCAGGACACAGAAGTAGCCAATCACAGCAGCCAGAACTTGGCAGGGCAAAATAAATACTACATTTTGATCAGAGTTTATGTAATCATTAGGATTAGTAATAGATATATGTGCCAACAGTTTATGTCTCACAGGTTTGATTTATACCTTTTTATATGATGCCAGAGAAAACTTTATTAAACCTGTTTTCACAGAGGTTCAGTTTCTGTTAAAACTCATACATGTCCAGATTATTCATTTCTGCATATGTTCATTTGCAAAGATGTTCCTTAAACATTAAATCTTTGCTATATTTAGCTAGGTTTTCAGTCATGTTTTTAAGAGCAGCTGTGATATACGATATCCCCCTCAGGGCATCTGTAAAATTTGATCTTATCGCTCGTAAATCACCCATTACAAATTGTAACTCGTGAGGTTTTTGAACAAATGCAAAAACCACATTCACTAATTTCAAGCTACTGAAATATTCTGCAGGCCTAACTGAACAAACAGTTGTTGTATGAGGCGAGGGCATGCAGAAAATAACCAGTCGCTGAATTCCCAGAAACAGACTTCTGGTAACAGGACAAACAGATAACATGCAATGTGTTTCCTGCACATGGTGTGTGCCTGCTGAGGAAATGTTCTGTTTGAACATGTTGCTCATCATCTCTGAATGACATTAAATCATCTATAGCTAATATTAGATGTGACAGAACAGCATACCTTCTACACACGCCCTTCGTTCTGTTCGCAACAGGCACACAGAAGTGCTCACTTTCTTTCTCTCTCTCTCACACAGACAGAAAAAAAAAAAAAAAAAAAGACTGACACACAGACACAAAGCTGCACATTAAAGGACATATAGACAGTCAGCAATCAATCCAACATAGATAAAGGTGAAAACATGGGTGCAGACTCAGGCCTGTCTCCCTCTGGGCTTGGCTCTGCATGGATTGCTGTATGATTTTTACGGCTGGCATTTGGGAAGCACTTTAGCAGTGCATAAAGACCTTATAAAAAGTGTAGTCGTAAAATTAGCAGCCAAGAAATATGTACTTATGTTTTCATGTTAAACTCAAAAGGATATTTCCATCAGAGGGTCATGAGTTGACACACCCTCTGTAAATAATCTGCAACAGACACACACACACACCCCTCCACTCACAAGTCGTATATCCACAAATGGACATGGCTGTTGAATGAAAGGCACCATGGTAGTAATAGTGCATGTATTAGTAATATTTTCTCCTTCATAAAAAGATCAGGGGACTAACTCAAAGCAGCCTGATTTCACTGAATACTTAGCTGCACTAGGGGGCGATATGAGACAGGTTTAAACTTAAAACTTCTGGCACGCTTCAGCATTTCCCTTCTCTGCCAACTCCCCTCTGCTGCTAACACTTGAGCTTGAGCTGAACGCTTTAAGCGGTGTGTGTCAAGCTATTAAAATGAGCAACACATAAAACACCCCAATCTGAATATGACTCATCCTGCTGAGAGGGAAAAATTCAACAAGGGTCCAGGTTTACTCATTCTACTTACTCAACGAGGTTTTTATATACATTTTTATATAAATGAACTTTGAATTGACAATGTATTGTTTTTAATGCCTATAAAGTATCTCTGAATCCTGAAAAAGAAAGCCAGCAGACAGACAGATAGAAAACAGTGAGAGAGCAGTGAGAAAGCAGTGAATCACTGAATCGCGTGACTGAGTGGTGTTTGTCCCTGAGGCTGGGCAGGGCTCTTTTTTTCATAAAGGCGGTTTTGTGGACAACCCTCCTGTCATTCCACACGCAGACTAAAAGGCTATGCAAGCGGGTGGCATAATGAGCGTGTTTGTGTTTGTGAGCGCTTGTGCACAGGCAGAGGCACACTAAGAGGGGCCCCCGTGGCGTACCACCTGAATGCGAGTGTGGCGCTCGGCGCGAGCGCGTACGAGCGTGTTTGACGTCATGTTTGTTCACTCTGCGGTTGCGATGGCATCGTCCCTGACGCCAGATGCCCGAGAAAACTGTGTCCCAATTCCGTTCTGGCCCACTGAGTCAGGTCGTTAAAGACGGAGGCGAGAGGCTGGCGTGCGCGCGCAAAACGCACACCAGGCAGCTTTTTGTGCGTCTGACAAACATGGACACAGATTATTCATCAGTGTGGGCCTTTGAAGTTCTCAGCACTGTGATCGTTGATGAGGAACCGGCTCCATGTGTGTATGTGGAAAAATCTAGCTGCACACAATCAGACTGAAACTGTCTCACCTTCAGTCTCAATGTTGAACAAAAAGCCTGTTATTCAAAACTAAAGACTTAGGCATGTACAGATGCTCCAGCTACATTTTTTGTTCCAACAAACTATATCGAAAACCTTAGTTTTGCTTGTATGCTTGTGCAGACTCCAGCTCACACCTCCTCTTTCTAACCTGGTTGTGTGTCCGCAGAAGGCAACACGTTTCCCTCTCCTGCTCCCTTTCCCTGGCCAGTCGTTTCTGCTCCTCCTGCAGCTGTTGTTTCTCCTCCTGCAGGAGGCGCATGGCCTTCAGCAGCTCCCTGCGCTCCTGCTGTGCCTCCTCCACACGCTGCCGGACAGAAGATAAAAATATATATGGTTTTTGAGACGCTTGACATTAAAATCGCTCATTACCCTTGGCCAGTCAGTGTTAAGACACAGAAATAAAATCCATTAGTAGGGGTGTGTGTGCTTGCGTGTGTGTGTGTGACTCAATGTATGAGCATGTTGTCTAGTGTTTTGAGATCGTAACCTCTAAAGAAGTGTAGATATCATTTTATTAGAGTTTAAGAGCACAATGATATTGATCTTTTGTGGCCTACCTCCAGTAAGCCAGTCTTTGTGGTGACAACCAGTATGTCTGAGTTGCTATCATCCTCAGTCACAGTCAGCAGCTCTTCGGTGGGTGTAGCCGGCCTAAACTGGAAAGGTGTGCTGGCTCCTCTAATATCACCGGTGTGAGTGACGTAACAGAACTGGTAAAACTCCCCATCAGACTTAGGAACGTAATAACCTTCAGCGGAGGGGGAAAAAAAAGTTTTTCTCTTAAACCTGTGTTTTGTTTCTTGATATCACAAGTCTTCTCAACACACCATTTGTTTATGCTGACATGTCAGGCAGCCCATATTTACTCGGAACTAGTGCACCATATTCAGATGTGCAGGGAATAAGTACAGCGGATCCAGCAGCCGATCGGTTTTACTGACTCCTAACACACCACAGCGTGCTCTCATATCTTCACTGTGTAATATTTGACCATTCCAGGGCCAGTAAAACCAGTTTGCAGACCCTCAGCTTTAAGTGTGTATGTGGATATGTGTGTGGTATGAGAGGTGCTCAGGTCCCAGGCCGTCGTTTGCGGTTGTGTTGCCTTATTAAATAAAAGTGCTGGTTTTTATGTGCACCGTAAAATGGAGGAGTAACTTTGGAATACCCTGGCTCTGTATAGTGTTTTACGTAGTGTGCGTGAGTGTGTACCTTGAAACACTACAGTCCTGTGAACAGTAGTTCCTGGTTCATAGTTTTCCGGCATGGGAGACCAAAGGAAGGTGTAGTAATCTCTGGCTGTGCTCCAACCCACCTGAAGAGATGGTGTAAACAAACAAGCAAACAAACAAAGAAAAAAACAACAACTTTACAATGAAATATACTGGCAAAATGGAGAGTGTACAAGAATTAAACATAATTCTGAAACGTTCTAAATTTCATATATAATTTGAATTAGCACATAAGCCTTAAGCTTGTCATTTTTAAAAAAACATTTAAAAGACTCCAAAGGATTCGAAACAAGAATGGAAACACTTAAAAGCACATTTCTCTCACTGAATTCCTCCTCCTTTTGGACTAACAAGAAAGGAGTAGTGAAGGTGTGATAATAGGGTGGGTTGGTGGGTAGGGGTATAATCTGTCCACACATGAAGTGGGGGGGGGCAGCCAAAACCAAATGGAAACGAGTAACGTGGCAAAAATAAGAGTGGGAAAGGTAGGTAAAAAGGTGTCAATTTTACACAAAATGACAAGGGACATATAATTCTTTGAATTTCAAGTGACAGATTATAAAATGTTATGAATCTCTTCCTGTCTAAGCTACACACACAAACTTAATCGCATGTTGTGCAACAAGGTGTTTAAAAATAGAGAGAAAGGAGATGTGAGTGACAAACTACTTTTTTTTGGAACATTGCCACAGAGCAGTCGTTTCAATTACAAAGTTGGCACTTTCTTTATTATGCAAAATAGGAAACAAAACCCGAAAAAACATTTTTTTTTCTACCAAAAATTAAATAATGCCAAGCCTGTAAACCACACAATATTTATTAAATATGCAAGCCAATAACAGTTTTCCTAAAACTTTGCTTAATTTACTCAGAAAATTAGAGCACAGGCCAATCCCAGTAACAGCTTTTCCAAGGTCTAGGTGTAAATCAACTGAGCTACTCAAAACATTTGTCAAAATTTCAGGTTTGATAACATTATAATTGCAGTGTCTCCCCCGCCCCCCCCTCCACTGAGCCATTACACTGAGCATAATGCTGTTCGAAAACAAACAGTAGTAGTTAGCCAACAAGTAAACCTGGGCCAAGAACATTCTTTCCACCTCCAACAGTATGACAGCAAGGAGCTCGCTCTAGCGGACTCCTGCCAAGTTTTGCTTGTGTGGTCATGTGTGTGTTTTTTTTAAGACAGAAAAGACATCAATAATTTGGCTAATAGCAGAGTGAAGTTGACTGACATTTGCTTAGACACAGTGTGGCATTCCAGCACAGGAGTGATGTTATAAAATAATCACAGGCAAGGCAGCTATCAATCATTCAGCTGAAGTGCGAGGGGACAACATGATGACACTTTAATTATACACTCACGCAACGGGTTTCTCCCTGCCGAACCAACCAACATGCCACAACCTAGTGTTTTGGGGTTTTTTTGTTTTGTTTGAGGCAGTTCTGTCTGTGCGCATGACATAAAAGTTATGGATGCATGCATAAATTAAAAATCCCCTTTACAGCAATGCAAAGGAAAAACAAAACTACCGTGCAAGAAAAACTAAAGATATACTAGACAAAATTGTTTTGAATGTACACTTCTTGTGTTTGCTATGTATACTCAACATGTGAGTACTGCTTGAGGGCACTGCCGTCTCAGCACAAGTTTGCAACACAAAAATCCTATCATTCTGCTGTACATGAACATTTTCAGCCACTAGGTGGTGTCTGTACACAAGTCAAAATATTCCCGCTTGCTCTGAGTCATCCACACACTGAGCAGGCTTTCCTGCTCAGTCTTTCTCCCTTTAAGCTGATGCCTAAAAATGCAACAAGAAGGAGTAAATATTTGCTCCCTGAGTCATCTACCCTGCAAAAAGGTTTTTGCTTCTGGCAGGGAAAGCTTTTGCTTCCGAGATTACATGAAGCCTCACATATAAGACTTGTATTTCGCTTTATGCTGAATGAGAAAGTGAAACAGAATCAATTGTTTATGATTTTAACACTCAAAACAAAACACAAGTTCATTTTTGTACAACTGATAAAAGCACATAAACAATGACTACTTGATACTGGAATGAGTTCATTCTCATGAGATTTACCAACTATCAAATAAAGCCAAAACAAGACAGGCATGTACGTCAAAGATTAAAGACGCATGGCTTACTTGCACAGCTCACTAACCATCAAACAGGTTTCATTAGCATGGATTAACATAATTACATTTTCCAATCCTCCTTTATTTTCCAAATAAAACCCGGCATCTTTATTCCTTTTTAACTGAGCTGGTGGATTTGAAGTCAGTCCTTAAACAACAATAAAATGCCCGTCTTTTGACTTTACGAGACATCAAGTTTCCTAGCTCACATTTCCTGTTAATTACGTGTGAGATTTGATGGCATGGATAAAAGAGACGAGCAGAGAGGGGGAGATGGTTCTCAGGAAGCGCAGGAAAAGGCTGATGGAAAGACTGAGTGGAGCGAACATGTGAAGTGAAGTTCTAATAAGTATCAGAGTGGTTCATAAAGAGTGCCAAATGTGCATCCCCCTCCCTCTTCAGCCTGCCATGTACACTCTTCCTTTTTCTGCATCATGAACAACCACACCAAAGCTTGTGGTAGGTTTTCAGCCATGTAGTGAAGAGCTGAGCCATTAGTGTCAGGGCAGATGTACGTGTTAATGTGCTAAGTGCAAACTTCTGAGCAATTATTAAGACCCTAAAACCCAATTAGTGTCACAAGACATGTGTAATTACTGTAATTTCTACATATCTAATGGTGACAACAACTACTCAGATTAATAAAATCCTATCCCAAGTGGTGTGTGTGAGTGTTACCTTAAAAATGCCCACCCAGTCTTTAGGGTGGGGAGTAATGTAAGGGGTCAGGGTGTAACAGCACTCCAGTGGTGCCTGGGGCAGAAAACTCTTTCCCACATTCTGGAAGATGACATGGGCAAAGTTGGACATTTCCATGATGCTGACGCTGCTGCCAGGCGATGAGTCCACCACCTGGAATGATGACATTGTCCCCTGTCGGTCACTTCATTTGTCTGCAAATGGGAAACGGCAAAGAAGTCAACAAAACATCACAGGGCACAGGACACACGAAGGTCTGGGGCAGCGAATATGTACAAAAGGGTTTACTTATACCAGTCATCAGTATGTGTGAGGGTGGCAGAGTAAATCAACAAATATTAATGTTCAAATATCCCATGTCATCTGTGACGTTCACTAACAACTGGAAACTTCTGCCATACACATTTACCCCTAAAGGCTTTGCAGCTTCTCAGGAATAAAGCATCGATTTAAAAAACAACGCAAAGTCTGAGCAGCCTCACTATAGCCTGCAGCCATCCATGTTTGAAGAAGGATAAAAATAGTTTAACAGGCAATTAATTTCTATAATATTGCTAGTCAAAGTCAATTCACCCATCACAGTAAAAAGAAATTACCTTGCAAGAGAAAACTGCAGAGCAATTTGTCTTCTGTGGCTCTGAAGGAGCTCAGTCAAGCCAGAGACGGTGATCTCATGGTGACATAAAACTCTGGTTTCTGACCAGGCAGTGACACCCTATGGAAGGAGAACAACTTTATTCATTTTATGCTAGTTTAATTCCCTTTTTTCTCCTTTTTGTGGCTAAAGTACACAAGAAGCCAAAAAAAAACAAAAAAAAAAAAAAACTAGGCAAATGAATACCTAAGTGATTCTCCAACTATGGCTTGAAATGTGAGACCTCCTGAACATGTCAGATTTTTGGCACAAGTCCTAAACGCAAGATGCTTTAGGTCATATTTAAGCAGATAGATCTAGGGTTCACAAACCTACAAGAACAACAATAAAGGTCTTTGCAGAGACTGTCAACTCCTCAAACAGAAAAACAGGTGAAACTGTGCATAGTCATCTTGCCCTGAATGAGTATGAAGGTAAAACAACAAACCCACAAATCACTGATTTCATTATGATTATGACTCAACACTAAGTTAAATGAGAAAAAAGGATGACTACTAAGTTATAATTGCAAACCTACTGGCATAAACGCCCATGGTAAACATGCAACAAAGAAGCTAAGCTACTCCCCTGTCGTTTGTAGCCAGGTTTGCTTGAGGTTTATCTTATTAAAGGAGGCTAAAGGAGCTAATATTAGCATGTGAACAGGCCATGGTGTGACAAGTCACTAGCTAGCTAACCATCATTTAGGTAGGGCCACGAGCTCGCTGGCACACGAAACAATAAATACAAGCGTTAATGTCGCGTGGAAGAAAAGATTACCCCTTCAAGTCATCGCCACTTGCAATTATTTCTTCCTGGTATGTCGATGTTTACTCCACTGACTGTCTCAAGGATCTGACGGTAATGCGTATCTTCTTCCTGAGAGAAAATGATGCTGAACTTCCGGGATGCTGAACAGAACCAATGATGCTCTGAAGGCGGCGAGAGCAAGAAGTCTCGGCGACTCTAAAATGTGTCAAAGTCGGACAAAAATCATCCCAAACTGAACATATTGGCTGTTTTAATTCATTTTAACCTAAACACTGCATAATAACTGTTCGCCTACTACGCCGGTAGTAACTCTGCATCACTTATTCTCAGATAAAACACGCAGAAAATGATCAATTATTTTATACTAAATTTACCTATATTGCCGTGTTGTCAATTAGAGTGAACAAAAATAGAGAGAACGTCAGCAAAAAAAAAAAGGGGGCTTTAAAGTAAAATCACAGGATGTCCCGCCTTTGCTTCACTCCTATTGGCCCAGCTAATTCAGCCAGTGCTGCGATTGGTCAAAATGGCGGTCAATCATATCATTCCAGTTTAGCTTTCCTGGCTTGACAGCCTGTCAACGTACACCGAGGTCGAGAGGAGAGAAGCATGGCTGCGATGATGTTTAGAAGGTCTCGAAATGTATGGTTCAGGTGGAATAAGCACTTTGCCGTCGGTAATGTATTCGTCTGAGTTGTCATATGGCTTGTGCGGCTTTTTACCCTTGCAAATGAGTTTTGAGTGTTGAATGCAAACGCTGTATTCTGTTAGCTCGCTAGTTAGCCCCAAGAAAGTGTGAGTTGTACCAGTCCATGTGAGTAATAAAGTGTTGGAGTCTGAACACACTGACCTGCAGTTTATTCTGAGTCTAATAAATGTGGGCACGCTGAAATATGAAGGACGTGTCCAGCAAAAGCTCATTTTAGCCGACTTGTTTCCTCTTCAGCTCTCCTATGGACTGAGATTTGTTGTGTTTTAGGTGGCAGCTATTAGTCTCGGTTATCACTGCACAAACCCACTGATTAGCCTTTGATTGCATTACTGCCACAGTGACTATTAAATCCAGGACTCCCCACTGAGCCAACAGCTACAACCACAGTTATGTTTCCTTTTTTTCTCAACATTAAACCTAGATGTGATTGATTTTGCTGTGTTCTCACTTACAATTTAAAACCCCATTGTAAATATTGTGTTCAGTCACTTCAAATGGCTTGCCTGTGACTAAAGGAAGAAATTGTCTTCAAGTAACATTGTCAGTGTTTTGAAGAGGTTATAGTCCAGTATTTATTTATACATATACATCATCTTTATCTTCATTAACTGTGTAAAGTAAAAATGTGACAGAGTTGTTATTCAAAGAAATTAATAAGGGTTCTAACCTAAATTTGAAGTTAGTGCTCTTTTAGTTAGTTAGTAGTTTAGAGAAATGTAATAATTAGTCACTCTGTGCTAAAAACCTCTTTACTTTTTCTAAACAAGTGCTTTATTTAAAAAAAGAACTGTTTGCTCAAACAATAATTGATGGTACACCTTTACAAGAAAGTTATGTTAGATGTTCACACTCTGATTTAAAGGCAAATTCTTTGAAATCAACTGTAATTCAGAAATGGATCAATGGATAATATGTTTAAATCACTATATGCAGTTTGGTGCATTTAATTGCATCCATATAATGGGATGCTCCTAAAAAGAGATATTTAATAAGAACATTAGGTCATGATGTTTGCTTTTTGAATTGTTTTTGAGATCGACGAGGCAACCAGAAAGAAGTGTCTGTGAAACCATTTTTTATTGCATCCATTATGCCAGTGGTGTCCAATCCTGGTCCTGGAGGGCCACAGCCCTGCATGTTTTAGGTGTTTCTCTGCTTTGCCACACCTGATTTGAATGACTGAGTGATTAACAGGCTTCTGCAGAACTTGAAGACCTGCTGAAGAGCAGGGAAACAGCTAAAACATGCAGGATGGTGACCCTCCAGGACCAGGATTGGACACCACTGCATTATGCCATGGCATTAAAAACTCCTCTTATTAGATGTTTATCACTGAAGCAAAAGCTACAGGGTTTCCGTGGGGTAGTAAAAGGTAGTAAATTAAATGAGCTCAAATTAAGGCCATTAAAAGGTAGTAAAAGGTAACGAACAGAATTTGACTTGGAAGTAAATTTTTCATCACCCCTTCAATATATACTGACTTTTCCATTGATTCTGATTTTTTGTTTTAAGTTCAGGACCTGAGCCGACGTTGATAGACTCGATTGGTTCCGCTGTCCGATCTGCTGTGCGCATGCGCGGTGTTGGAACCGCTTAATATGTTGAGACTAGCGAGTCATTTTGCGCCTCACCGTGGGAAAATGTAAGTTTTCACAACTTTGTCTCAATGACCCGGCATTCAAAGACTGGCTCGAGCCGGTCATGGGGAATGATCAAGAGGCGTTTTGTAGTGTGTGCAGAAAAAATATAAATTTGATCTGGAACGATGTTACGGTGATCAAATCACACCGAGCATCCACTATTCACCAGCAGCGGATTCGCGTGCGAGGGGAGCAGATCCCTATTTCGTTATTTGGTGCTACACAGAGCAATGCAACTGCAACCTCAAACTTAGCTACGAGCGCAAGTATTGCAGTTGTTGCACCGTATTCTGTGACCACCATATATTGTGACCTTAGGAGGCGCTGTTGCGTTTTTACACCATAACTTGGCCTCGAAGAAGAGCGTGTTATGCCAAGAATGTAAGCTTTGGAGGAGAAGAGGGGAGTGGAGGTCGGGGCGGGGACAAACGCAAAAGGGGAAAGGAAAGAAAAAGCCGAGCAAACCAAGGAGTTAGTTGAACCAAACTGTTTCTGCTGATTCTCTCCTTCTTCCAAAGAATAAAGAGTAACATCTGACCACTAATATCATGGCTTTTATTGAAATAT
>JAOXNZ010000177.1:14401011-14413185 GCA_028566095.1 Kryptolebias brasiliensis | reverse complement strand
GAGAAGGTTGGTGGAAAATTAGCGTCTCTGCCATTTTCAGCCCACATACAAATATGTGCACTGTTGGGGAGCAGCAGCAAAAAAAACAACATGTCGCTATTTTTCTTTTCTTCTTCTTCTTCTTCTACTTCTTCGTCTGCGAGGAGGTGTTTTATTTTCTCAGCGATTGTAAAAATCAATCAGTCATGCAATAAGAAGGACACACGTTTGCAGTTTTCTTTATTGAATAAAAGACAAACATCCAATTTTTTTCCTTCTCCATGTCAAACATTCCACGCTGCTCCGGTTCGAAGAAATAAATAAAAGAATTGAAATGAAAGCACATCTTTCAGTTTTAATTTAGACTTGGCTGTAGGAGTTCACATAAATCAAGCACAATGCAATTTCCTCAATAACACACATAATACACATAAATAGAATTCTAGCTTTGGTATTGTTTAATATCAATTAATGTATTCTTTATTCTATAGCATAAACTCCTAAAATAAAAATACTGTTATAAAGAAGCTTTAGTTTAATTTATTTTTGCGAAATCATATGTTGATTTTACTTCCAGACAATCATAACAACTAATATATTTTAAAAACAAAAGCTATCCACGTTTAGTATCAAACATTAAATAAAGGCTACTCTTTTTCTCTCTTCTTTGCTTCAACGTAAGAAAAGAAAAAAAAACACTCAGAGGGTGGCCCTCTTCTCTCTTCTCATCTGCGTGGGTACATCCATAATAATAAAAATGTCAGTCGGGCCCTTGTGGAGGTCCTGCAAGGAGACAACAAGCTAAATGAGAAATCGTTTAAAAAATAATTCACTGATACGTTTCAGTCAGTCAAATGCGCTCAGAGGATTCAGTGGATAAACTGGGATCATAAAGGAGCTTATTTGTTTGATTATTCTGGACATTTGCAGCGTAAAGCCAGATCAGCAAGTACCTTCATTATTTGATGGCTAAAGGGGGAAAAAAAAAGTTGCCAAACAGCTAAAAACACCACGCGTACATTTTCTGTTTCTGCTAAAATCAGAAATATTGCACGCAATACTTATTAGTTATTTTTGTTTATAATTGCATTATGACTTAACAAAACGCAATGCGGGCCCATATGGAGGTGCAGTCTGCAAAATGCTGAAAAATGACGCACAGAAAATTACAAGCAAAACACATTTTTTTGCTACCAAAGTTCAATTTGATTTTCAAAGTGTATTATTTTCCTTCAGTTTTTCTCTCTTTCTTGCTTTTTTCTTTATACTTGACTCATTTCCAAGCCGAGCTGATGGATTTCAATGGGCACGGACATTACTGGCCCTGACATATGGTTAGCAGGAGAACCTAGAACAATTGGAGCATGATGTGTCACAGAAAAAAAAAAAAAGCTGATGAATTTAGTATTTCTGCATCCAACACAGACACACGCCCACATGCACACGCATGCACAGCAGCATTTGACCCGAACACAAATAGCACATAAATGGGGTTTTAACTAAAATAGATCTTTTTTAAAAATAGACTTTTATCCGTGAGAGAATCGGTCGTAAATCAGTTCTAGTATAAAGATAAGTGTGTGGGACATGCTGAGGTCCTCTAAATGCCGCCACCTACTACGCACATTAAGCCTGTGCGTAATTCCAAAACAGCCATCCGTCTTTTCCCTTAGCAACTCTTCACCTCTGCTCAACTCACAGACATTCGCGTCTGCTAAAAACGAAAAAATAAAAATAAAACCTCCTTTTGGACATTAACAGTCAAAACATAAGAAAACCAGGTGGGGAAGCCAGCTTCCACCCCCATACTCACTGTTGTTCTCAGAGAGGAAATGGTCGCATCTTGTGTGACTGGATTCTTTTTTCCCCTGTCTTTCTTCTCTAAAACATCCCTCCAGCGACAAACCCGACCAGAAGTGCGAGCAGAAACTGGTTCTAATCTGAGTGGCCAGTGTTTCTCGGCGCTTCCTGGCTGCATTTGATCCGGGGGAGAGTTAGAAGCCTTAAATGTGTTGTGAGGGCACCGAGCTGTCAGACCTTTTGGCGAATAAGATTGATCGCGCGCAGGCTTCCAGGACTCTTTGTTTGGTATATAAGCAAGAAAACTGAGAGAGGCCTTCCACTTCTTCTTCCTTCTGTTACTCAATAAACCACACATATATTTTTTTTTCTCTCTGTGTGAATCAAATGTGCTGCCTATTTAGGAAAAACAGTCCTGAATGTGGCTTTCATAAATTATTTTGGAAGAGCAACTCACCCTGAACTGTATAATAAGGGTACAAATGTTATAGCGGGTCGATTGTAACTGTGTTGATGTTTACTGAAAATTCTGGTGATAATAGAAATATAGAGGGATTTGTTTTCCCCACTATTGAAGTCAATGTCCTTCCTATGCATTATGGTTGTGATTTGACGAGAAACCCAGATATAATAAGGCTAGGATGCTTTTTGCAAAAATAATACCTCTTTTTATTCATCAAAAGATTTCACCTTTTGGAGTCACAAGAATTACAGCTCCTGTTTTGCCATCGACCTTTATTCAATGTATTGAACAAAAAAAAGTGCCTTAATAGTTAAACTATACCATGTGAGTGTCTGTATCCAAGTTTCTGCTCAGTGGTTGCACGAGTTTAGCTACTCTTGATCCAAATTTGTCATATCTGTCAGTATTTAGTGAATGCGGGGGCTTTTATTGAAGTAGATGCACCTCGTAAGTCACTACTACGTATCATTTGAAGCTCCCATGTACTCTGGTGTCCACATTCAGAGAGGACTGGTTGGGTTTCCCCACCTTAGAAGTCTTTGAGGTTTGCCTTTTCACCTCAAAAAGTCTGCCTAAATATGAAGAGCTACTGAAATGTGTGAGTTTGTGTGTGTCTCTGTGTGTGTTTGTGTGGTGGGGGGCGTTCTCGACTGACATCCTCAAACAATACGAGAAAAGAGGAGTGCACGAATCCGCGCACCCTAAAGCTGGGCTCCTTCCTTGTAACAGGGAGCGTCAGCCATTCTTTTAAAAAAACACACACATTTTGTAGCTTAGTGGAGCGGACTGGAGGAGCGAGAGGAGGATAAACTGAGCGGACAAAGATGTAAATAAAAACAGTCGTGTCCCAGCTGAGGCGAGGCGATCTTCCACAGAGTTTTTGGATCAATCAGGAAGACAGTGGCTCCTTTTGATTAAACCCCAAATTGTCATTGGGCAGAGGTAATCATGTGACAGGCAATTCGGTCCAATTTCAACCTTGTCTCCATGAATTCAATAGTTTAATGGTAGCTCGGTCCCCATACGGCCGTAATCAGTGACATAGAAAAAAACCCCAACAAGATTATTTTTTTTAAATGATTTTTTTTCTTTCTCGTCCTCAGTGAGCCGCGACATTTATAAAAATACGCGCGCAAACTTTCCTCGGCTCTCAGGGAGCGGAGATGAATTACGAATTCGAGCGAGAGAGCGGTTTTATCAATAGTCAGCCGTCGCTTGCTGAGTGCCTGACATCTTTCCCCCCTGTCGCTGATTCATTTCAAAGTTCATCAATCAAGAGCTCGACGCTTTCACGCCCGACACTGATTCCTCCTCCCTTCGAGCAGACCATCCCCAGCCTGAACCCGGGCAGCCATCCGCGCCACGGCCGGCCCAGACACAGCCAGGATGCGGGGTGCAGCCCGCTGCCCACCGCCTCCCTGCCCCCGGAGTACCCGTGGATGCGGGAGAAGAAAGCCTCCAAGAGGAACCACCTGCCGACCTCCACCGCTACCACCGCCATCTCCAACGGAGCTGTGTGCTTCTCTCCGAAAGGTGGGTGAAAAGAAAAGAGAGATACATGTTTACCACTAGCTGTTGATGTAACTCACAAAAAGCAAAAACAACAACAAATGTGCTTTTCTTCTACTGGGTCTGTGGTTAGTATATTGCTGTGAGTGCCTAAAAAGTTTGGCGAAAGTTTTTGGTGATGGAAGATGATTTATTCCCCATCGCCGAAGCAGAGTTTTGATGTGTGACAGTAATGAAGAGTGATGGAGTGCTTTTGCCGAGGAGGGCAGCTGGAGCATTCATTAGAATCCCACGCCAGCATGGACCTCACTGTTAGAGCACTGCTCATGTTGACTGTTTTTTATTATTATTATTTTATGCAGAAAATAGTGGAGTTCTGCGTAATTTCGGATTAGATTTTGGATAAAAGTGGTTTTCAGCGGCCATTTTGTTGCAGCCTGCTCTCTAGTGGATTGAGAACGCCCTCATTTACGGGCACTGGGGTTATGTAATTGTTGTGTCCTGCGTTTTTTAATCCCACTATGCTGTTTATTCTCCAGGCTCGCCTGAGATTGTGGAGAGCAGCGGCGGTGGCGGCGGAGGAGGAGGGGGCTCCCGCCGGCTGAGAACCGCATACACCAACACGCAGCTGCTGGAGCTGGAGAAGGAGTTCCATTTCAACAAGTATCTGTGCCGGCCGAGGAGGGTGGAGATCGCGGCCCTGCTGGACCTGACCGAGCGGCAGGTCAAAGTGTGGTTCCAGAACCGGCGCATGAAGCACAAGCGGCAGACCCAGAGCAAGGAGAACCACAACGGGGACGGAAAGGGCCTCGGCGCCGAGGAGGGCATCCACAGCGAGGAGGAGGAGGAGGACGAGGGGCCCCTGCTGTACGAGCAGAGCGGGCCCCTGCTGGAGAGGGATACCTGCTCCTTTCAGAATAACGCGCAGCAGCTCCACAATGGAGAGTCGGCGAGCTTTGGTGCCGCCGCGCCGCTGAACAGCAATGACAAAAATCTGAAACATTTTCCCAACCCGTCACCCACTGTTCCGGGTTGCATATCAACAATGGGCCCTGGATCGGCATCTGGCCCGGACAATGGGGACAGTCCCTCCGCTCTGGATGTTTCTTTACACGACTTTCAGCCTTTCTCCTCGGATTCCTGCCTGCAGCTCTCAGACACAGCCTCGCCGAGCTTGTCAGAGTCTCTGGACAGCCCCGTGGACATTTCTGCGGACACTTTCTACTTTTTCTCGGAGTCTCTAACTACAATCGACCTGCAGCATCTGAACTATTAACTCAATCACTCACTTTATAATTTTCCCTTCCCTTTCTTTTGTGCGAATTAAGGCTACATAGATATAAACTCTGTTATTTGTAAATTCGGCACATTATTCTGTTGATTTTTGACTTGTCGATTTATAACAAGGTAAGGCTGAAATGAAGTCACTGAAATAGCTAAAGTAGCTCGTAATAATCACCATAACTACTTGATGACATGGAATGAAAACCTTGAGTGTGTGTGAGAATAATCCAACAGTATTAGCCCTATAAAACCAGGTCAATCTTTTTTATTTTTGTATAGTTTCTTGAATATTTTTGTTAGAATACAAATAACTTGCTACAATCTTTTTTCTGGTGTTTGAGTCCTTTCTGTTACTTTTAAATAATTATTATTTTATTTGTCTCCATAATTAAACTGGAAACTAAATTAAAGAGGCAGGAACGGAGAGAAACAGGGTATGCAAATTAACAACAGGTTGGTTATGAATATAAATTATCTAGTTTGCATTAAGTTAGTGAGGGCACATTAATATAGAAATTCAAGTCAACATAATTTGAATTATTTAGAAAAGTTTCTGCATCTATTATTTTTTAATTAAATGCATATAAATACGTTTAATTTTTTTTTAGGTAAATCTTTTAAAGCATTTAAGATATAAATAAATCGGCAACAAATTTATAGTGCAAAACAAAATCCTTTGCTTTTCTGGGATGTTTTTTTTTTTTTTTTATAAATGATTAATATGTGCCGAAATGTGCCGGACTAATTTTGTTGCGCACAGACGCAGTATGAGTTTTTTTAATTATTTTTTTTCCCCCAGCTTATGAAATTATTACCTTTTAAAACCGAAAATGAGCTACTGTGCCAGCCCGGATCTGAGCATGTAAGGGGCTCTTAACACTGTGTGCAAGTTGCAGGCAAACACCCGAGCTATGTTTGCCTTCAGGAGCTCATAAATCACTCCGTGGCATGAATGAGACGGACATTAAAGAGACCAATTGTGGTGTAATGTGCACAAATAAAAAAAAAATGTGTGTGTGTGGGGGGGACAAAACTCCACTTGCGTTTTCATACGGGACTCCCTGAATCCTAAGCTTTTAAAAAAGTGAGGGGGGGGGGTGTCTCTGCGTGCGTTTGGTAATAATTCATTTTTATAGCTTGTTTAACACACGGCTCTGACTCGGCGATAACAGCAGCAGCTCAGGTTAAGAGCTTGCACTCACTCTCAGTATGTTAGTCCAAACTCAAAGCACACGGCTCGTGGAATAGTTGGGATTCATCACAGTTAATCACAAAGAAAAAGAAAAACTTCCTAAAGTAGGATATTATCACTTTGGTCTGTTTAACAATAAAGAGGATTTATAATGAGGATTTTACAAAGACTTTTACAATATTATTGAAGAAAGAGGTTTAAAGCCTCTAATTCAATACAGGGGATTATGAAGAGTTTAGCTCTATTGTATTGCTCTTGATTAGACTTCTGGGAATCAGTTATTAGAACTCAATAGTCCAAACTAATAGGTCCGAGTGGGAAATAGCCCACTGACTGGAAACAACCACCAGTTGCGATGCGAGCTGGCGTGGATCGATTCAAACAGTGTGGAATTCAGCTCGAACCTTTATCGAATAATCTGGAAGCCATAAGCAAGTCATTGACTGGAGAGTGAGAAAGTTGTGTGTGTGGGGAGGTATGTTTGTGTGTGGGGGTAAAAGCGGGGGCAGATCTTGCGCTCTGACTGAAACCACGGGGTCTACTTTAACTGAATCATTCCGGGACAGCGCGCCTTTTCACAAACAAAGAGCCCACGAGAGCTCCGAAGTTTCTTTCCACACGCAGGCGAACCACGCAGGATTCACTGCGCCCACTCACTGCAGAGGCAGCTGGGAAAGACAGACAGACAGCCAAGAGGGGGAAGAGAGCGAGAGGGAGAAAGATGTGGGTGGGGGTATTGAACTCAATGCATTTTTTTTACTCCTCTCCAGTGCAACATAGCCCAAATTTTTTCAGACTTCATCTCATTTAAACTCCATCATTAAAGACAAGGAAGAGGAAGTTCAAAGCAGAAATAAAAACGTTTTCTCTCCGAAATATATTGCAGTAATCGCAAGAAAAAAGGCAGACTTTTAAATGCTTTTTGCAACTAATAACATGCTTAAATTAGTGATGTTGTAAGTGAAACTAGGAAAAGTTCAGTTTATTTAAAGTAAATTTAAGTATTCCCCACTGGCATGTCGTGACAGGAGTATGGGAAATTGAAATAGGCTGAACAAAGTGCTTTAAAACTGTTTTCAAGTGCGCAAAATTAAAACTCACACCGTGTTAAAAACACTAGGAGCATCTATCAATATGTTCTATTCGTATTGTCAACATTTATATGAGTGTTTGAATTCGTTAAGCCTGTGGGGGCGCTCGTTCTTCTATGACCCTTTCCTTTTCCCTCCCTCCCTTCCCTTTACTCTTCTTCTCCTCACTTTTCCTTCCTCGGTTAGAGGTTGGGAATCTGCTGTTGCAGTTCACCCACACACAGTTGCTCCCTCCCCACTCTCTCCTCTCTCACTCTCTCTCTCTCTCACTGCTGCTTTCCGCGGCCATTAATTTCCCCGGCAGCTTTATTTGATGAACTTAACAGGATAATCAGCCCACACTCGCACCTCAGGCTACATCTGCGCATTAGGGAGCCTTGCATTATTATATCATTTGATCACTGCGTAATGAATACATGCGGGAGTGAAACTATGACCCTATGACCTGAAAGAGAGAGAGAGAGAGAGAGAGGGGGGGGGGATTAAACGACATCATCTTAATGTTAAATGTGCTGTCTCTTCATCACCCAACATAATGTGAAAGAAACTGTGTGCCATTTTACGCACTGTGAGCTCTTTTGCGCGTCATTTTTGCGACGTTAAATGATCTGGTTCAGGTTAGGAGTACAAGTTTAGTTTGGGGTGACATTTCTCCACATCACATGGCGTAAAGTGACAGACACAGAGGATGTGTTGTGACGCCACGCCGCATGACTTGGCACACCGGTTGCACAGAAAGCTTGCAAACATCCTGCAACCTTCAGAGGGGAACAAAGTTCTGAGAAAAAAAGGGTCTGTTTGATGGAATGAGTGTATTTTGGGTTTGTATCAGGGGACAAATCTCCTTGCGTCTTTCTCGCTGTCACACTGTGACAATATTTGCCGAGAAAATCCCTTAATGTTCAAGCGTGAAACATTTCGCATTGAAATGAGACATTAATAGTCCTCAGATAGCCCGCGGCTGTGGCGCGCGCACACACTCAGCCATCCATCTATCTAGACGAGAACTACACGGGTATACAAATGACATCACGGCGCGGAGAACACACCAAAGCATGGACTCACACACATGCACACACACACATACGCACATTCACGTACACACACCTCTATTCCAAAAATAGCGTACCTGAGGTCAGAGTGCAGGGTCGTCCCTCATGGTGAGATAGCAAAGGGTTCATCTCTCCAATGTATGAGCGCACAGCAGGGGTTAAAAGACACCGTGTTTGCAGTAGCTACCCCCGCTCCTCATGCGACCCCGGAGCTGTCCACCGCCTTCTGCCTCCCAGCTCATTGTTTGCTCGGCCAATACATTAGCGGCGACGCGCGTCACCTTGATCGACGAGCGCTTGGAATTTAAATAGCCTCTCAAACACCAATCTGTCACCGACTGAGAGGATAAGGACAAGTGCCTCACTGGCTGACCCGTGCCCACGTGACAGCACCCGTTCATTGATACCTACCCCCCTTCCCCTCCACTGATTGGGACAGAGCATAGGTAAAGGTTGGCACGGCCACAGGGTGAGAGTGAGATCAGAGTGGTGTCTGTGGAGAGGACGGGTACCGGGGTCCCAGGAACACGATGCTACAATGAGCAGCTTCTTAGACTACTCGGTGATGAGCACTGAAGGTGGCTCGTGTTCGATCAGGGCTTTCCACTCGGACCACGGGATTACAGCTTTCCAGTCCTGCGGGGCTGCCATCAACAGCTGCGGGGCAGATGAGCACTTTATGGTAAACAGGACTTCTCCTGACAGCATTACTCACCAACCGGGGTCATACCAGTCCACGGTATACGGAGCCCATCCGGCCTGCAGCTCTAACTATGGCCCCCAAAGTTTCTGTGCCACTTACAATCATTACACACTCAACCAGGAAGTAGACTCTGCAGCTGCATTTCCCCAGTGCAGTCCACTGATGTTTTCGGGGAATATTTCCTCCTCCATGGTGTCTCAACATCGCCATGGTTACAGCGCCACCCCACTGGGTCAGCTGCAGTATACACACCCTGCTTATGGCGGCGGGCATGAACAAGCACCCTCTTATTCTGGGGCCTCTAACCCGCTGTCACCTCTGCATGCAGCTCACCTGGAGACCTGCTGCTCACCTCTGTCTGAGAGCGCATCTTCAGCGCAGACTTTCGACTGGATGAAGGTGAAAAGGAATCCACCGAAAACAGGTGGGCGCAAAATGTCTTTTGTAAATAATATATAAGCGTATGAGAATTGATTTGCAATGGCACCAAGTTTGTAAATAAGCCTGGTTTAAAATATTTTAAATAGCATAACATTGGTACTTAATCTCAGTGTCCACTTCAAACATGCAATTTTAAATTATTCCATATTCAGTATAGGTTAAGTCTGTATTAAAAGTTTATTATATTTAAATATTTATTTATATTTAGTATATGTAATATTTAGTTTTTGTATAAGTAAAGGTAAATAAATTGACTGCGTAAAAGTTGCTCTAAATGCTTAAAAGTCTCTCAAAATTCGTAAACGCTGAATAGGCCCATGATAAAATGAATAAGCCCTGTGTTTTCCCTCTCTGCAGGACGTTCTGGTGAGTACGGTTATGCTGGCCAGCCGAACACAGTCCGGACCAATTTCACCACCAAGCAGCTGACAGAGTTGGAGAAGGAATTCCACTTCAACAAGTACCTGACCCGGGCGCGCCGCGTGGAAATTGCCGCCGCGCTGCAGCTGAATGAGACTCAGGTGAAAATCTGGTTCCAGAACCGGAGGATGAAGCAAAAGAAGCGCGAGAAAGAGGGGCTGCTGCCAGCTAAAGTTTCGTCCTCGGACCCGGAGGAGATCATTCAGGAAAAAATGGACGATGCAGCATCCGAGAGGTCCACCTCAGCCCCATCCACCCCCTCTCCTTCATCCTCCACGGTGTCCTCCACGGGTACTGATAGTTACACCTCTAACTGAGGGCTAGCTTGCCACTCTGGGCCACGTATTAACACCTGCATATGCCAAAAGTCAAGTGTATCAAAACCAAAGTGTTTGTTCGTAAATGACATTTGTGTGGACATTTATAAAAGTTTGTTCTCTATGTGGGAACGCTTGACTACAATGTGGACCACTCTTGGGCTTTAGATTAGTTTTAATTTGTGTAACGTGTCTGCAAGATCCATGACACTGTTGTTCAAGCAATCATGGTTTAAGATGTGTACATTTGCTTTTGATATATGGGGTCAAATTTGCAAAATGTTCAGTTTATGTAGAATGAGTGCCAATGACTACTGCTGCTTAATGCAAAATCTGCAAATAAATAAACAAAAATATCTCAAATGTGCCAAAGTTGTGCATCCGGTCAGTCTGAAGGCGCAGGATGCTGTTAATGAAGCATCATAAAGTCAAGGAGATGACCTCGTCTCTTTATGAATAGTTCCAGTGGCTATAAAATCACTTTCACCTTTGTGTTTATAGGTCTGTGAGTGTCGACTGTTTGAAAGTACTTTGTGAGATTTGCATGATGCCTCCAAGTATCTGCTGAGGGGCGCTGAGTTTTATCAGTTGAATTCAAGGCTTTGTGAGGCTTTTATCTGCTATTTATTTAAGTGGAGCACATGCAAATTGTTTTGTCTAAGGAGACGTTTACGGGTCAATCATGCGTATTAAAGTGCGTTTATCTATAAATCTTTTCCTCTGTGTCATGTTTTTTTTGGGGGAGGGTGTTGATAAAGACATGAAATGTTGTATCGAAGCTGCAGACAGAAGCCCAAACGTCTGTCTGAAGAGGTCTGAGAAACTGCAGAGACTTCACGTGTCTGTTCAACTCATCCAATCTTTCAATGTATGCGTCCGTGCGCGCTCCCGTCCCTGGGGGTGAAGAGTTATTGGCATAATAAAGGCCTGTTTATCCGCGGGGAAGATGAGAGCGCGGGTGTCAGCATCGTTTGTGATGGCAACCTTATCGAGCTTTCGGCTTATGGAGGGAGGGGGAAAAAAACACTCTATTGATCGAAACATCGAGGTTAAGCTATTGACAAAGATGGGAGCCCCACCGGTCCTGTCAGCGTCAGCTTCTAAGTTCCCCAAGTTACATGGAAGTGTCATCATGCCAACCTGACGTCTGGATGAAGTGTGAAAACGTGCAGCACTGAATCACACACAGTCAGCGCAACATATATGCACAGAACCCCTGTAAAAACAAACAAAAAAAAGTTATTTAAAATTCCCCCAGATTTTACGCACCATCAACATGTTCTCTTGTGATTTAAAAACAAAAAGAGGGGCGGTATTTGACGCCCTGGGAATGAGAACAGGTCGAGGTTTGTTGTTTTAATTCCTGGTGTGCAGGATGCGAGTCCATCCTGCCTTAAAAGGACAAAGACGCCGAAAAGTAGCATGATTAATGAGCGGCATTCACCTTTACCTTGGATCCACCTGCAGGAGCTGCCGTATTCGAGCTGCAGAGACGTACTGAGGCTGCAGCTCAGGCCGCTCCAGCAGGCACGCAAGAGGAGAGTAAGTTGTACAAAGAATTTCTCTTGTCTTTTTATTTTATTACACACTGCGGGTCTATTTATTTCGATGTATGTTGTTTTGGGTTTAAATACTAGTTTGTGTGGAAGCTGGCGTGGTTGGTTTGATATAACATACGCCCTCATTTTTTAATGGTTTGGGTACAAATAATCAAACTGTACAGAGTTGTTGCTCGGAGGGCCTGAGGCCACTCAGAATTCAGGTGACAGTAAAAACATGCAAAATAACCCTTGTTTTAAGCTTTAGTTGGTTTGTGTGAAAGAAACATTTGGTTTCAACACATGAAATTCTTATAGAGACTATAGAAATGTAAACATATAGGGAAACTATTATGAACTATATTCAACTAATGTTTAGATATTT
>JAOXNZ010000177.1:14368431-14381162 GCA_028566095.1 Kryptolebias brasiliensis | reverse complement strand
GGTCGCAAGTCCATTGCAGGGCCACATAGAGACAAACGAGACAAACAACCATTCACACTCTCACTCACACCTAGGGAATATCACAATATTTCAACCAAAATAATCATATAATGCAAAACTTACTGCAGTATAAAGGTTTACAAAATAATGTTTGCATCAATTTCTGAGTTTTTTTTTTTTACTAGAGTGATTTCAGGACAACTGTAATCCACTTTGAGCTTCATACCACTCAGACTAGCCATTAGCTCGTCAACCCAATCATAATTAAACTATTTCTCCAAACTGAGGTAATTCAAAAACATATCTAAAACAGGTAAGATATCATTTGTTCATAACCTTTCCACAGAATCCCAAAATGTAAGAAGAAACCCAAAATGTAAGTATATTACTGCTATCAATAATCATCACACTTACACACCAAATAGGTGTGCTCTATTAAAATTAGAGGCTATACTATTGTTTTTATTCTCTCTACCCAAATAGATTTACGGGAAATTTTAGATACTTCTTAAATCAGACCAATTTAAACAATGTAACCATAAATAGCAAACGACAAATGCACCATATAGCCATAATGCAATAATACATACAACCCTTTTATATTCTCAGAAACCTATTCCTATTTTTATATCTGAACAATCAAAAACATTTTCTAACACAACAGATGCCCCTGCCTTTCTTGTGCTGGAATGTTTGATTAGATTAAAGTGGAGAGTGTTGTCTGAATAGGGTGCAAAGTTGATAAGACGTAGTGCATAAGGTAAGCTGTATTTGGGTAGCTTGTTTTAAAATGAGTCCTAAAGTCTTTTGTTGTTGCTTTGACATCAGCCCTGACAGAGTAGCTGAGGTGCCTTTAACAAGCACATGTGTCCAAAGACCTCTCTCTCGCTTTCTCGTGTTTGTTTTCTTCCAGTTTTGCACCTGTTGCGTGATAGAAATTCCATCAGCATGCACACTTGCTCATCGTGAATCCTCAGGTACTTACGCACATGAGATCGATTGGACAATATGTGAACTTTGCAGAGGTTAGCTTTCAAGGTGAACTCAGAGCAATGTCTGCTCCCAATGATTTAGGATATTTATGTTCTCACACACAGCATAGCTCAAACAAGTTCCATGGCTTTGAGCAAAAACGGCTAATGAGAGAAGTTTCATGTCTAAGAATTCCATTTGTGAGATTTTTTTCTCAGTGAGGTTAGGCTTTCTTTGAGAGATTTGGTAATTATCTGTGCAGGTAAATGCAAAACTGACAGATGAGCAAACAAAGGTAATATAATGTTTCTTTTAAGAATTATATTTTAAAAATGTTACACATTCATATGCTAGATTGTGTTAAGTGCAAATCTTGCAGAGATTCTCTCATTCACTTCAAGTGAGCCTCAAGTTCTACCTTAAATAGTGTTGCATTTAGTCATGTCAAACTTCTTCTATTGTTTTCGGGCCTGCAGGTTAACTTCTCCGTGGTATGACAGGTCTTAGGAGGGCATGACCCATCCGCACCGTGAGCAGGACAAACAGGACTGAGGAGCTGCAAAACGGCATGGAATGTTCCTTTTGTTCTTGTTTTACTGCACATTTTTTACTCATCATCTCATTTCTCAGTACTTCACTCATGTAAAGAATATATATATCAGTACTTTACCAGTGTAAAGAATATATAAGCTGGCAAAAAGTGAGTCAGAATTCACATAAGGAACATTATTTGTAACAAAATCTATAAAAGCTGAAACATAGATCGGTGTTTAAAAATATTCTTTCTTTTTGTTTCCTTTATGACTGATGTTTTACAAGTTAGATGTAAATGTGATTCATTTTGGGATCCGTACTTGAACTTATATTTCTGTCATCATCCACATGAACTTTTGTATATTTTCTGTAGGTTGCATACAATATATTTTCACTTTCTGTGCCTGGTTCATGTGGAACCAATAGTTTCTTTAAAAGAAAACAATAATAACGTGAGTGATTAAGAGGGTGTCTGCTTGTCTGCATTTATTGGGTGTCAGCTCCCCTTCCTCCTGTCCTCAGTGGCTCAGAGACAGCAGCAACAGTGGCAGAACAGAGAAGGCTGGTTTTGTGCAAAGCTGCAGCGCTCCTAGTGGTGGAAACTCAGAAGAGACACTTCTCTTTCTGCAAAATCAACCAGACAGGATAAATCAACTTCTGAACTTCATAAGTCCTGTGTGGTATAGTTTCTGTATGTTGTACTCTTGCAGTGACAACAATATGTGCGGGCTTGTGTCACTGTTGTTGAATGCTGGAGCACGGAAGGATACATGACTTTTCAGCGTCTGTCTCATCACACAACAACAACAAAGCATGTGCCTCAGTGTGTATGTGCATCAGTGGAGAAAATTGACTGCAGCACTGTGTTTTTTCAGTGGCATATCCGGGCTCGGGCTGTGTTCATTTGACCCTTTTTTTATGTATGAAACAGTGTGCATGATTTGTAAATGTCAGCGAAAATGGCATGCCAGCAGAGGTTCTAGAGAAGTGTTGTGTTGTGTGACAATAAAGGACATACATAACTTGGAGGCGGGTCGGAAACAAACATGTGAGGGCCAAACAAACAATGAAACCTATCGGACTCTGAAACAATCTGCTGTTGCATTCCATTTTTGATAATAGACAACAAAGATGGCAAGATGAAACCTGTATGCCTCAGCATGACGAATATTTGACAATTAAAAAAACAAACAAAAAAATGTGCATAATTTCAAATGAATCTGCAAAATGTAAAACAATGTGCAATTAAAAAAGGAATCCTGGAAAAGTCTGGTATTCTTGTGATGTTTCAAAGAATTTGCAGTAACATTTAAAGGTTTCTATGACAAACTTACAGTATGCAACCAAGATTTTGTCTCACAGGGTCTAAAAATGCATTGAGTAGTGGACCGTGACCTGGCCATATAGAGTCAACTGAACCTATATGCTGCACACAGTGGGGGGGGGGGTGACAGACTTCCTGCGATATAGAGTTCACCAGAGGGTCAAAAGTGTCACCACATACATCACAGCTGCAGCAGAATAGCACACACTGTTGCCATGGTGATCAGCCATTTTTTCCCTCCTGCTGTGCTAAGCCAAAGATTAGTGCCAACATACAAAAAGAGACAAAAAAAAAGGAGTGTGGGCTCAGTCGTATAAGTGTGTACGTAAAGTCAGCATGTTTATTTGGCCAGGTGTAGCCCTCTCTAATAGATACATGTGTGCCTTCCTTGTTTGATCTGACTATCAGTGGTCTCAGCTGTGCTCATCAGGAGTGCAGTACAACAATAGCCAACTTGGTGTGGCGGGAGCTGTGCCGCGTGATATAACAGGCAAAATGACGATGTCAGAAGCTCCACTGAGCATAATCAGGCAGTGGTAGATGGGCTGTGCCGTTGGGTTTAGGACCATAAGTCTGACGATTAAACATGCATGCGGCGGATCCTTCATCACGGGATGAAACAAAGCCGCCCTGCCCTTCCCACGTGCTCCAACATCGCCATGGAAAAGCCTGTTTCCTTGGCAACCAAACTGGCTCTCTTTGTCACAGGAATGGGGAAGGAGGAGGTGAGAAGGAGAAGGAGGGGAGGGCAGAGCAGAGGCATGACACTCCACTCGCTGACCTCCAGCTAACCTCTAGGTGAACATACCGTACGGGTTTCCTGGTTTCCAGCAATGATGTCTTGTTTTTAAATCAACAAAACAGACTTCTACTTCAAAAAATAAAAATTTTATAGGTCTTAAAAGTCCATTTGTATGTGCAAAATATCAAAAAGAATCAAAAGAACTAGCAAGCACATTCCTGAGATTTACATGTGCCATCATGTGCGCCATGTTGACAAACTGTTGGGTCTGAATGACCATAATTCCTTTATTCTACTGCCCCCAGTGGCGAAGCATAGAGGCTGTGAAGGTGAGGCAGAAAGGCAAGAAAAAGAGCAGAGTGAAAGAGAAATGACTCAAAGCGGGAAATGGAGGATGCAGTTCCCAAACCATGGTGGTCACAGGCACACAGGCAGCCAAACAAAGAGAGGAAGGGCGACAAAGTGAGACGCCGCTTTTTTGTCAACCCACAACTGCTCACATAGAAACAGGCTGGTGCTGTAGCTGCAATGTTAACGTAGTGTTTCCCTAATGGTCTTAATGACATATGGAGCACAGATTGCAGCAGAAGTCGGTTTACTTTGAAACCGCTGTCGCCTCCCTCAGGGCTTCGCAGGCAGAACATCAGGAAGACTTTGCGACTGAGTCTGCAGGTCATGTAAACGCTACATGTTCCCAAAATATAACTAAATAAATACTTTTTTCATGACCTGGATCTGTTTAAATCAGACTGAAAAAGATTCTAAACGAGAGTATTTCTTCTTCTGATTCTCTAAAGAGCATGAATAAAATGTCGGGGATCACTTCCTGAATGATCCTTATCTCAGGACACTACATGATGATCGTGATCTTGGGTAAAATCTCGTCATTGGCTCGTATGACATCTCCTTGTAGGCATCTGCTTGTGGCATATCACCTGCCATTTTGTTTCAATTTGTTCACATCACCAATATCTTTTAGATTCCTCGGCTTCTTCACTCTATCATCTTCTCACTTGCCGTCTGGCCGTCATCCTCTCTTGGACTGTTACCGATGATATCAGCGTGCTTTCAGTTTAACAGCCGTAGAAAGTGAAGCTAATGGGCTTTCAAACGCTTCATTGTGAATGCAAGCTGTCAGGAAGGGAAAGATAAAATCAGATTTGATTGGGGGGGACAGCAGCAAATAAAATGTACATCAAAACTGAGGGAAGTTTGTTTTTTGCCTTGTCTTTTTGTAAAAGCGAAATAGAAACTGAATTAGGTATTTGTATTACATTTGCTGCCTTTTTCCCCAGCCTTATTAGATGCCACTGGGTCATTTTTTATTTCTGGAAGTCTTCAACCTTGCTGCCATTCTCCTTTTTCAATTTCTATTTCCCATATGCATTTCTCCTCAGCAGAGCAGAGAGCAACACTGCCTCTTTTGGCAAAATGAGGTAAATGTGTTCATCTCTGGCAGATGAATGATGTCAAAGAGACATATTTATATTCATTTAGGTCTGAGGAGGAGGAGAACCCATCTGTAACGGATGGGAAAGGAACCGCTACATGTGAACGTGCATTGTAAGGTGTGTGTCTATGTGGGAGTGTATACGCTCGTGCGTGTTCGAGCATGTGTTCCAAGGTATCCATCGTTTGTGATAAATGAATTGCGCTTTTGTGTGGGATGATTCCGAGTTTGTGGACGTGTGTGAGTGTGTATGTGAGTGTAGCAGCTTGTGCATCTGTGTGTGTGCGTTTATGCACAACGAGTATGTGTGTGCGCGTCTGCGTGCAAGCGAGGTCATTCCCCGGTCACTTGTTCAGGCTGTGTGATGAATGAAGAGGAGAGGTGCCTGCGAAGCCAGAGAGAGATTTGGGAGAAACATTGTTCCATCGGGTTAAAAATGGTCTTGTGTTGTGCCAGAGGCTGAAGGAACGTGGAGAAAAAAAGACGGCAATTTTAAGTGGATGTTCATCATATACAGCGTTTAATATCAATCTCACCAAAGTAATAAACTAAGAGAGTATCAATTTTAGCTAATTGACTTGCTCAATGAGAGATTTTCTATGTAAATAGGAATCCAAAATCTGCCCCAACTTGATGTCCATTGCTTCTTTCCTGTAGGAAAAATATAGTGGAAGTGGATGTGGTTGGTTTGCTTGGCAGGTCGTAAGCGTGAAAGACATCTGCCTCTATCAGGAAGTATCATGTTGCAGTAGGCAGGAAGTAGGTGGACCAAACAGGAAGGACTTATTTTGCAGAGTAGACTACTGAATGCCAGAAGGATTCGTAGTCATCAGTGTCTGTCAACACATGCATAAAAAACAGATCCCCCCCCCAAAAAAAAAACAAAAAAGAAAAAACACATTTGCAATCTAACATTTTGGAAACTTGTAGCAGATGACGGGACATATTTTTAAGCAAGTCATCAGAGCAAAATAGAGCCACAGTGATGCTGTAACCATGTTGGGGGTGTTGAGATGGTAATCATTTGTTTGGTTCTAGTCTTGATGGAGGTCACCTCTTTTCTGAGAAACTATGTCTGCTTGTGTGAGAATAGGTGCTCAGGACAGTGTGGTCAGGCAAAAGTGCATTGTGGGATCGATGTCCACACACCTTGTCCTAAATTATTCATCCTGTCAGCTACCCTGTCCACCATCGCCGGGGAAACCGCTGACCAAGAGCTTTGCCACAATCCCCATGGATTCACTTCTTCATCCTATCTTCGGCCCTCACTTCCTTCTCGAGCTCTCTCGCTCATTATCTCCTCCCTGATTCGGTCATTTACAGGCTCTCCTCCTACTTGCAGTCCTTAGTGCTCCAATCTTTTCATCTGTCTTTCTTCTACTCCCATTATTCAGTATATCTGTCTTCCTCATTAGTCCTGAACTCCTTCTGACTCACCTGGGCTTTTTTTTTTTTTTTTTTACCTCTTTCCACCTCCAGTCTTTCTCCACGCTGTAGTCGTCTCCTCTGCTACTCCTGTGTTGCTGACTAAGATTCTAATGCGTTGGCTTTGTACGATGTTTATGTTTGTGTCTTTGAAGTCTGCCCCACTGGCCTTTGGAAGACAGCCATAATCCTAGCGAGCCGCCAGAGGTTGTTCTGGGTGCTGCGCGCGTCTGTTCATCCTCATGCATGTGTGAGTATGAGCGTGCACACAATAAACACTGAGTGCAGTGTGTGCACGTAAGCATGCGAGTGTGAGTCAGTAACTGTGACATGGCTCATACATCATGGCCAGAGCCCGTTTGATTACAAGCGGAGGGGCCCAGTGATTAATTGTTGGATTCAGCTTCCTGGCCCGAGTTGTGACACCCGGTCACAGAGCATCTGTACTGACACACCCCCTTAGCTCCCCCCCAGCACCAATATACCCCTATACCGCCTACATGTCTTTACACTCACATATACCCCCTGCCTTCATCTCACTTTCAACCCAGCACCTCATTTCTTTCTACCTTCTCACTTCAACACCCCTTACCGTTCTCTCCTTTTTATTTCACTGCCTCCTGTTTTATCTCTCCCAACCATCTCATTAAATTCTACCTCTTGACCTCTTCCTCTTCTCCACCAAACAATTTCACCACTTTCCACCTCTGCTCTTTTACGATGCTTTTCTCTACTACTAATCTTCCCTTTTCAAGTCAGTCTATTCAACCCACAACTATGCTAACGTCTTCCACTAATAGGATTCTAATTCCTTTTAAATTTATTTTTAAAAAGAAATCCACATTTCTTGCCAGAGTTTTCTCTATAGTCAGTTCAGCATCTTATGCTCTCTCCAAATGCCGCTGAGGTGGTCAAGTACCTCCAGTGGCTTTTAATCTACAAATGAGCAACCTCAAAATTTGGATGTTTAAAGTGGTGTTTTACAGAGTCATTATCAGTAATCTGTATCGTTCCTGCTGCAGAAATTGCTCAGATGATTCTACTTTTGGAATATCAAGCAGAAGTTCTCCTGAAATGAGCCTACTGCTTGATTGAATGGGGCTGAGGTCAAAATAGATTTCTGCCTACTTAGAAGCAGCTCCTATTGCAAAAACATTATAGGAGTTCATGCAAATGCCATTTTATAAACCTTTGTACTGCTGTCAACTTGCATTAGATGTTTTTTTTTATTCGATTGTATGATTATAAACACTGAAGACCAACTTGACAGCGGTATGTTGCTAGTAACATGTGAAACTTGTGTTGAAAAACATGTTATAATAAATATCTGATGGACAAGCTATAAAACTGTTTTGTAAGCTGCATTACTTTAGGAGTACCTCAGAACTGCATTTTACTGAACAGTGCTTCAAAAAATCCAAACTATTCCTTTAAGACCATAAAGTAGCCCTCATGTAGCTGTTACCTAAACAATTAAATATATTTATATAGCTTTAAAACAACAGCTTGGGCTTTAGTTTGAAAAGTAATCCAGGCATGCATGAGCATTATTAAAAATTCATGCGTACATTAATTTTTAATTAAATATATTTTATTCCTTCTACTAGAGAAGTACAACAACTGTAAAATGATAATAACACAAGAAATAATAGTAAGAATAAATTAAATAAAATGTTGAATAAACAACTATCCATTTAAAGGACCAGCTCAAAATTACTCATTGTTTTTTTTTGTTGTTTTTTTTATTTCAACAACTACAATAAAAATACAAAAACCAACAACAAACCCACCTTTAAAATGCTTTATATAACTACCAAATCATATGGGGCTGCTCGCTCTGAGGTTTTTTTATGCTTAAGTAAAAAGTAATCTTGTTTTTAATTATTTTTCAAACTGTGTGTCTAAGCCAGCTTCATTAAAGCAGGAGTAATTAACCTATTTTCTGGGGACAATTTAGAAATAAATATAAAACAATTGGGGAAAGAAAAAAAGCTACTGTTTGTGTGTTTTGAATAAAACATGACATCCAATGCAACTATGCAGCTCCATTTGAACACATCTTTCACTCGGCACAGCCCTGCATAGAAGCACAATGTTTCAAGTCATAATAAAGTTTATAAAAAGAAAGGTATATAAAAAAAACACCCACAGTTTAACTGTGGGTGTTTGATGTAACAACTATCTGATGTAACAGGTTGTGAACGTGTTTATTTCTCTGGTAAAATAGTTTTTTTATAATCATTAAACTCCTTGGGGGACTTTTATGCATGCTTTTAACATATTTCTTATAGCTATAGAGGGCTGCAGCACAGCTAAAAGAGATATATAACACGTTAGGGTTGGTTTTCAACTTTTCACCAGACTGCCGGCAAAAAGAAAATCCAAAATATAGCCATAAAATTTAAAACACAAGGGCAGATAGAAGAAATCTAATACAGTAAAGATAGAAAGATAGTGTGTAAGGAAACAAGAAATGTAGGATACAAATTAATAGGAAACAAAGAAAGAGAAACTGCCAGTGTGCTCAAGCAAGCTGGTGTAAGGCAAGGACTGTATGTGTGTGCATAAGTGTGTGTGTGTGTGTGTTCCCCTGGCTCTCACCTCCATGCGGTATCAAGATGAGGAATGGTCCTGCCAGTGATCAGCCCAGGCCTGGACTAAAGCTCGGCACAAGGATTCCCTGCTGAAACCATTAGTCTGGGCATTAAACACCATTAGGGCACACATGCACACATCCATACACACAGACACACGCATAGTTGTTTTTCCTGTCTTCAGAAGTCTTTACATTGACTTACATTTAATATTCTAACTTTAAACCTAACAACTACTAACCTAACATTAACATCAAAACGTGTCTTACCATAAAAACAAGTAGCTGACATCATAAGCACTTGCTTTTTGTCTCATGTTCCTGTAATGTAACTGTGTAAAGGCATTTATCTCCCTACAATATGAGTAATAATGTACCAGAACAATGTATTTGTACATAAATTTACACATGTATGCACACAATTTTACAGAAACACATGTAAGCACACACATACATCCAATAGTTTTACCACAGGTTTGTGTACAGATATCATACCATCAGTCACACCTTGGACTTCCTGGAATCACACACACACACACACACACACACACACCCCACACACACACACACACATGCACATACACTACTGTCTGCCAAAGAACTGGATAAGGCTGAAGGTAAACGAGCAATAGCAGAAAGGGGAAAATGAAGAATAGGGTGGATGGGAAATAGCACAAAGGGTAAAGGGGCATTGAAAATTCACTTTTACTTTAACGTCTCATTTCTCTCGCTATCATCTACTCTATTTGCCTTTTTTAATGTATGATTAATTAAAGACAAGCAAAAAATTAATTTCCTGCATGTCTTCTTTTTTAAACCAAAGCTTACCTCATCTTTTCCTCACACATCTTTGGCTATCTCATATCAGCATGCATTACTTGCCTCAGTCCTTATGTGTGTGTCTGTGCCGGAGCGTGTGAGTCCCCAGCGATCCAGGTGTAATTGGGTTAGTGACAACCAGGACAATGTGACACCTGCAGGTTTCAGCTGTGCCTCTCCCTGCTGAACTGGCCTGAAGTCAGCTGGAGCTCTGTCATCTGGACTGGGCTCAGCTGAAACGGCTACGCTGGGACCGTTCCAGGGTTAGAGGCTCGGCTGGGCACAAAACAAATATCGGTCTAAATTCTAACCTTTTGTCTTTTAGTCTAATAAGTGAAACACATGAAATATATACATATTTAAAAAATGTTTTAGGGTATTCAAATCAGTGGCTGAAAAAGTCCCTTCACACTGTATAATGACCTTGCTACAACACAAAAGAGTCTTTGTAGGGTCTTGGCAAGTTCTTCAGGGGTATATTAAAGACACAGAGGGCTCCCTAGTATCCAAAATTATTCCATAGTGAGGTTGTGATTCTTTATCATTGTGGTGGCAGCATTGTGGCAGCAAATTCATGGCATGGGGTCCTTACGCACAGCCTTAGCTTGGTCACTTAGAATTTAAAGCAGGACTGGCCACCCTGACCTCATGCCTATAGGCTACGACTGTGAGTGTGACAAGGTCATGGAAACAAGGAAGGAGATGGGACACCAGTGGCAATAACGTCCAGCTTGCGATTGTCTAGCATGTAGCTGCATCTTAATGTGGTCTGAGAGAGTGGTGCCCAACACAGGCACTTATATGGAGGCTGTTGAGGGTTCAGAAGTACATCTCAAGGATGTGGAAAAAAGCAAGAAAAATCTTGTTTGGCGAGTACTGAAAGCATATATTGTCATGATTGGCCTCACACTGAAGCAGTTTTTTGAGATTTGCCATGATTCAGCAACATTCTAATAGGTAATGTAGGTCATATAGAACATGGAGGAGTAATATCCAGTGAGAAGGGGGCCTTAAGAAGAAAATATTGTAAAACATGGATGTAAAGTGGGTTGTTTGGTGGTTTACAGCTTTAAAAACAATTGTTTGTTGTGTTTTATTCAAAATGAAATACCTATTCAGAACCTTCTAACTCATACTAGGCTAATTTTTTTTTATGATGTATTCCTTCTGCCTCTTTGTATTTATTTAGTTCCAAAAAGGTTTCATAGGAAGAGAGTCTTTGTTGTTTTGTCTTACTGTGATATCTGTGACAAAATATGTTTAGAGACTAATCCTCATCCTTGGCTTTGCATTTGTGAAGAGATAAAATAGTGGGAAATCAGGAGAAAACTTGAGTTTAATGAATATTAATTATTATATATTATAAAAAGGAGAAAGAGTGCTAGGCTCATGCTAAAAAACAATTTTAGCAAATGTATTTTTGTTTCCTCTAACTGAGTGCTCAATGCACGTTGCAGCTATGTTTGCAATTAAATAGCTTTGAAAAGAAGTTCTTCTGAAAAAAAAAAGGATATGCTTTTGTTAAATTTATGAATATGTTCAAAATTTGTAAGAAATAATTTGGTGCTTCTCATTAATGATGTAGATTGACAACGTAGGCTGCCTTTTTTGTGGAGTTATTTCACTCAAACGCTAAAGTAAATGCTAGTTCGCTAGTTTGCTTAGCAAGAAGTTTTCAAAATTTAGGTTTATTTGGATTAACTGGTCATTGTCTCAACTTATTTTTTCAAAACTTTACGGAAAATGCACCAACTTTTCATAAAATACTATAAATACTCTACTGAATATAACAATTTACTTAAAATGTACAGAAAATTGCTAGATGTCAACATTTTTGAGGATCTGGTTTTCTAGATAAATCTTTCCTATTCAACACCAATGATGCCTATGAAACCAAAAACTAATTTGACATCAAGAAAAATGCAAAATTGTGTGTGAAAAATGTCCTTCCTATGGCATATGGTTAAAAAGAGAAAGGAACGAATCTAAACAATGACAAAGTTTTTTAGTGGTGACTGAACTTCCTACTCCGACTCCTCCAAATGACTCGTCAATTGCTTTTAACAAAGAACAGTCATCTCAGTCAGGCCAGTTGCAGGTTTACATACATTTTTGCACAATTTTTCACACAAGGTGCTGAATAATGTGTGTGCTATATGACAAGAACAATGATTTTATTACCCTTTATAAATGCAGTTTAAACAACTAAAAAGTATTGTGGCTTTCATATTATTGCCCAGTGTCACTCATAGATGCTTCAGATGAACACTGCTGGTCTTTGACAGTTTCCCGAATGCCCTCTTCCTCTCATCAGGCAAAATTTGTGATCACAAACTGATATCATACCAACGTCTCTTCCTGTCACATCAGATTTCTGCTTCTTATGTCAGAGAACTGTCTCTCTAGGCTAGAGTGGCGACGGACCATGCTAACCAGCACGACGCCATCGGAAGCTAATAAATCATCTGCAGTTTTATTTCAGATTTATTTGGACCGTAATGAAGACGCGACGGGCCCCGAGCTGTAACCGATGGCGACAGGATGACACTGATGAATGGCTGAAGGTGTCTACAGTTGGAAGGAGAGGGAGGACTGTCAGGCTCTGTGTTGCCTCACAGACCTGTTAGATCACACAGTTAGACTATAAATAGCTTATTTATGTTACATATATAACATATATACACAAAAAGGCTTAATACCAGCTACTTTTTCATCAGCTTCATCATCCTCATCATTAGCAGAACATTGTGCTGTCTCAAACAATAATGGGATAAAATCATTGTGACCTTTAAAAACTTTGTATGTCAACATCAATATATTCCTAAGCAATTATTGCATGATTATCATCGCTCTAGAATTTTCAACATCATTA
>JAOXNZ010000177.1:14318660-14335939 GCA_028566095.1 Kryptolebias brasiliensis | reverse complement strand
GACTTGCGACCTGTCCAGGGTGTCCCCCGCCTCTCGCACAGTGACTGCTGGAGATAGGCACCGGCTACCCGCGACCCAGAATGGAAAAAGCGATAATATAATATCTATCTATCTACAACAGGTAAGCTATTAATTATTCATAAACTTTCCACAGAACCCTACTTTAAAAAGTTCTCAATTACCCATTTAAAGAAAATATCACATTTATCATGTTAAATAACAAATAAACTAACATTTTACATTATATGTTGTTCCCTTTTAATCAAATAATAATAATCAGATAGTTAGAATTCCTATAAAATTGAGGACAATCTGACAATCTGTCTATATTGTTGCCTGTGTAGTCTTGTAATTTATGAAATTTATTGCTGAAGAGTAAACAGGAATAGAAAATCTACTTTTTAATAATTTTTTTAATACAATACAGTTCAAGTTCATTAGTACATTGTATTTGATTGATTCCAAAACTTAATCAACAGTACATCCAGTAATTAATTTCTGAGAGTTTCATTTAAATCTGCCAAGTGGTTTGTGGGATATTTTGCCAACAGACAAACAAACACACACAAACACACAGACACAGGCAATTACATGATTTCCTACTTTCATGATGGCAGTAATTCTGAGTCAGGCCAGCAGCTGCCAATTGCATACAAGTAAAGAGCGATTTTAATAAAGGCAAAAATCACAGAAGAGAAACAACACTATTTACATGCAGAGGTTTCATATACTGTATGAACGTGAATTTAAATGACAGGAAGTGTGCTGTCCATTTGATTGATAAGGCACACACTCATGCTTGTTGCTGAAGTGGTTGGTGAAAAGCAATTAAAGTACCTAGTTCTACAAGTAGAGGTTTATGTTCATTGTGGTTGGCACATAGTCAGTCCTGATCACAAATTATTTTCTTTCTGTTCGTGGCTGAATTTAGCCTGTCAAGCCCAATTAACATCCTTTATCACAAAGGCAGCTTTCAGATAATCTGTTTACTCTCCGCATTTCTTCCAAACTTCTCTTATGCTAGCAAATGGTGCTTGCCTCTTTGTTTTGTTTTTTATTCAGTGACTTCCTCACCTAGTTTGTAGTTTATCATGTCCTTTTTTTTAGTCTATTTTTCATCACCAACTAACCCAATGAGCATGTCTTTGGAATGCAACAGAAAACTGGAGTAGCCAGAAAAAAAAACAACTTGCAGGACAACGTGCAAGCTATACGAAGAAAGAATGAGAACCATCATGCTGTGAGATGACAGTGCTAACTGAGAGATTGTAATTTCACAACAGTCTGTGTCACGCTTGGTTTGATTGTTCCAGAACATCACTCAAACAAGGCATCAAATACAAACTCGTAGCAGATTAAATCTGACCTTCTGTATGATGTAACCTGCGAGATGCAACCAGATGTAACTTTTAAACACCCCAGGAGCATCATTTCAATTCACATACCAGCTACAGTAACTTTCTAAAATATTTGCAATGGAATAAAGTGTCATTCATTTGCTTCTAACAACATTTGAGCTTGAATCAACTCAAGAGGCGATGCACTTGCTAGTATTGTCACCTTACAGTTTACATGGGTTTTCTCCATCATGTACTCTAGTTTCCTTTCACAGTCCAAAAACATCCATGTTAGGTTCATTGGTGATTCTAAATTGACAATAAGTTTGCATGACTGTCTTGTATGTTTGACCCTGTGATGGACTGGAGACCTATTTAGTGTGCATATAATAATACTACATATGATATGAAGGTGTCAAACTACTTTGACCACTGTAGTGCAGTGATGCTATAGTGATCTAACATATAGAAAGAAGAAAACAGACACATCTAGCAGTATAAACTACAGATTGTAACTAACTGAATACTAGTCACTTCAACTCCACAAGAGCCTAAGAATCAGAGATGGGAATAATCAAGCTTGTAACTAGAATCTCAAAGCTCATGTGCATGACTATATACTGATGAATCTGCAAAACAAAATTAGGATTATGCATATTAAAACGTTTGTAGTTTATTTTTATGAAATTGTGGATTTGTTGGTTGAAATAAAAAAGAATTATAACTGGAGAAAATGCATTTTCTATGAAATTCAGTGTGACTGCTGAGTGCTGAATGAAGCTGAAACTAAAACTAAGTTGTTAAAGACAAAAAAGCACCTGCTAAAAGACAAAAGTAGCAAAACACTAGGTAAAACCTTAAAATAATAAAAGGCTAGCTAAAAGCTAAATGTAGCAAGAGGTTAGCTAAAAGTAGCAAAATGGAAACTAAAAGCTAAAATTAGCATAAGAAGACAAAAACAGAACAAGTCTGCTGAAACAGATTTCAAAGAGGATGTTTTTGAAGGAATTGAAGAGATTTAATGTCTTTCTAATTACTAAAAATGACTTAATTATGTAATGTTAAAAATTACAATGAAAAAAATACAGCACAGTAAAATGTATCTACTGTCATCTCTTTATGAATGCATTGTACTTGTATCTAATTGTGAAACCAGCTAAGATTGACTCCTTAATTGGTCACCATGAAAACCCAAATAAAATTAAAAACACAGGTCATGTCTGTAGAAACACAGCAGTGCAGCACGACTAAAGACAATATCGTCATTTAAATTGCTTGTTCAGAGTATCAAAACACTACAAGCAAAGCATTACATCCATTTCCTACTTTATTGTGATTTTTTTTTTTTGCTCATAAAATCATAGCTATGAATACTTCGCTGCATTTTTGCTATTAGAGTGTCCCAAACATGGCACACTGAAAATATTTTATAGTTTTTGACAATAACTGAGAACTATGACATCATGGTTTTGACAGACAGTTCTTGTTAAATCTGTGGCTGTTTTTTATATATAGATTTTAATTTTATAGGATGTTAAAAAAGCATAATTTTGTTGTTATCCTTGAAACAATTAACAATAAACCTTGCCAACAGAAGGCAGTTTAGCAGTGAGGTAAGCTCAAGACAGTAAATACAGTACGTGACCAAGGACGCAGAGGTGAAATGATACATTATACGATGTGTGAAGCAGGAAACAACATGAGGCAGGAGAGCAGAGAGAAAGAGAAGGAGAGTGATAGCTCTGCAGGGAGGAAGTGTGAGACCATCTGCTGTTGCCTACCTGCTGTTCCCCCCTCTTCCTCTACACTTCCTTCTTTTTTCCCCCTGTTTCTCCTGCAGTCTATAAAGGTACTCAGTCAGTTAGTGTCAGCAGAACCTGTGCATACACACTTGGGACATCACACACATCACACACAAAACAAAGCAGGCAAGCAAGACAGTTTCAATCAATTGGTAAGTTTAAATTTCATATTTCTACTTTCCAACATTGGCATTGTTACTGTTCCGCCAATATACTTGCTACTTTTCCTCTGTGCCTCTTTGTCACTAAACAACCAGACATGGCACACACACACAGAGACTCAACAGACACACAAAACATGTACACACCTACTGTGAGAGGACCTCTCTAATGGATTCTGAAGATTCCAATTTCCCCTCTGCCACCAAAGACAGAAAACCCTCTGAGCTCAATTACCCCTGTCTCACACACGCCAGACGAGACCAGCGGCATGCACACTCCCGAACACACACCCAGACACACACTTGGACGCATCTTTAGTCGTAATCATAGATACGCACACACACAAATCCTTGCACACCTTAAACTGCTGTGACAAGTTGAGAATCACACAATCAGAGGCACGCAGTCAGACTGAGAGGAGTATTAGTTTAAGGTAGATTTTGTGTGATAGGAGATAACAGGGTGAGGGAAGGGAGGGAAAACTGAGGGGTTGTTGGGTGCATGAGCGGGGGTGAGGTTAGGATGCAGAAAAAAAAAGATGGAACAACAGAAGAATGCAAGATTAGTGGATTGAAAGATGCAGAAAGAAATATGAGAGCGAATGAAGCTGAAAAGCCAAAGAAAGATGTGAAGGAGCTACGAGGGCAGGGTGGAGAGGAGGTGCAGGCCTCGGGCTTTTACCGAATCCACTCTTCCAGAAACCTTATTAAATTCTACAATTAGCTGAGCGTCTCAGGCTATAAATAGGTTCACTTTTCCCATTCCGCGGTGTCAGTCAGTGAGCCAAGATTCGACTGTGGGGGAAACAAAACAATTTAAATTATAGCGAGGCTCCCTCTTTGTCTGGCCACCCTTTTAACGGGATAATTACTAGTCTATTCATTCGCGCTCGGCCAGGGCGATATATCACCACTCTGCACAGTGGCCCAGCTTTCTGTGATAAACGTCTTTTACTGAGGAGGAGGGAAGGAGGGGGAGGCTGAGGTGTGCCCGTTGATATCAGTTTACTGTCAGCTGATGGTGTCCACCAAAAGCCTCGTTGACGTTATTGAATAGCCTCCTGCCAGATTCAGGCGAGCACAAGAGGCAATGCAACTCGGTTTCTGGAGTGACACCTTCCTGTGGGCTCCAGCTAAGAAGAAATGAACATGAGAGGGGGGGAATGAAAGGGAAAGAGAGGAAGCGAAAGGCATCTATTATTCAGCATGGCCTCGATCCCTGCACACGCACGCCATTAAAAATAGGAAATCCATAGCGGAGACAAATGGCTTCTAAATGAAGCGCTACAGGAGGAGAGCGGAGATAGGGACCCCTGTCACATGCGCTTTAATTGTCTCCCGGGGCGATAAGGGGATTTATCAAATTCATCGTGCCAGTAAGGGCTGTTAGGCCTATATGACGACTGGGGGCTAAAGGACCAGTGCAGCTCATGATTGTTCGTTCAAAGATACGCAGCTCGAGTTGGAGGTGGTGAGCAATTAGGGCATCATAAATTGTGTGAAGCTGCAACAACTCAAGTGTCAAACTGACTGTAATAGTTAAATAAAATCTTACGTGAGGTCTGTTTGTAATTTGATAAAAAATAGTTATAAAAACATTGTTCAAAGATGTTTAAATAATGATGGTGACTAAAATTGTTTGTTTGTTTTTCTTTTACTTATGAGGTATGGAAATTTCTGAGAGAAATGAGAATTGCACATTGGTCTGACTAACATCAAGCAAACATCACCATATATGCAGCCATCATTTGGTCAGAAGTTTGATTAGTTGCATCAGTTCATAAATGTTAGTTCAACACGATTTATTTTCTGAGTGTAGAAGGTAACTATAGTCTTTCCACATGCTGCTGATTTTTAATTCATACTAATGATTCTTATGGATTCTTTTGCCACAAACATGTAAAATTACCTTTGAAGACACTCACTGCAAAGTCTTGAAGACTGGTCAAAAAGGAATTCATAAAGTAAGAAACAAAAGTTCCACAATTTTCTTCTCATACTGATGGTTAATGTGTCCTTAAATTACAAATTTCTTAGCAAAATTTGCAAACGGTTGCGAACTACCACACGCGTTTGTTTACCTAAGGAAACAGCCGAAGTGGATGTTGTCCATTGAAGAGCAGTTTGGGAGTCCAACATTTTAATGTGTTGGTACATGTTTAAACTCAGATTCGTGGAGTAAAGTCTGAAGATAAAAACATAGTTTAGAAATGTTAAACTCACTGGTCTAGCAAAGGTTTTGCAAAAGCTGTGTGTGTTTGAATGCTAAGATCTGACTTTTTGGTTGTCCACCACCTGGCTTGATCCACCATATTTATTCTTGAGAGCTAGCTTACTAAATCGTTCTCTTTTCATTGGCGTTTAGCAGCAGATACAGTCTTATATTTCCACCTAAACATCTTCTCCAAGATTTTACGTTTGTCTAATTCCACTATATTTGTTTACCTACACAGGCTATGACCAGCCTAATGTAGGTTAACCACATCATTCAAGCGTCCTTGTGATTTTTAGTGGATTCAGTTGAGTGCTTTGTTTATATTAAGTGTGGACCTGCATTTCAAAAATGCATATCAGTATATCTGGAAAACTACTAAACTCTTTCAAACTGTATCATTTGATACAGTTCAGGATAACCTTTTTTATGTTTGATTTCATAGTTTGCTATGAGAATATTTAATGTTATGTACCAGTAATATGTCTATATTGAGAGCTATCTTACTAAATCGTTCTCTTTTCATTCATTGTGTTCATTGTGCTTTGTTAACCAATACTATATATATATATATAAAACACTAAGTGTATGCAGTGAAGGAGGAGAATCGGAATCAGGAAGAAAGAAACCAAGACAGTTAAAAGCCCAGAATTTAAAAGTGGGTTAAACAGGTAAACAGTTAGCAGTGAATATAAATAAGGAACAAGCATGGGAAAAGTAAAGTCCCTCAACAAGTTTATGGCATTAAAAAGTAACACTCTGTAAATAAATACAGACAGTCTCTTTTATATAGTATTTAATTACAAAGCTCAAAGTGGGAATGAAGTGTTTAGTACATGGCCCTGTTGCATTTATGAGAATGTCGCTTGTGTCCCTTGCAAAACTTGGAGAGTACTTAAATTATTCAGGCACACTGATTTGCAAAACTTTGTGCTACACAATTACAGTTCCAGCATCCGCATTCACCAACAAACATGTCTTTTAAGCTTGACCTTGCAACAATTATTGCTGTGCAGGAAAGTGTTGAGAAACATCAGCAAATATATAAGAGATATAAGAGATTCTAGGTCTGTCTCATTTCATTTGGATTAGCATTAAGAAAGGTTTGAAAATACAGGTTGCAGTGGAGCATTACATTGCAACTAATGTGCATGTCCTGTAGTACCATAAGTCATGCAGTGTCTCCTGCGCCAAATCTTTTAGCATCTTCCCAAGATTTGTCTGTTTTTTTTAATAGTTTTAATTATTAATATTATTATTATTTGCTTTTCTGCTTTGAAGAATCAGCCATAAGTTGTGCAGCTAGAAGGTTATTTTCATTTACCCCTGCATTTCGTTTCTGCAATGGTATTAGTTTATTGTCATCAAGCGTGACTAGTATCCAGTGAAAGCTGACTGTTGGGTAAGTCCAAAAGGGTTTCCTTAATATAGTTAGTTGGTTACATTTTAGGATTAAAAATGTTACTTCTTATATCATTTATGTTCTCATATTCTGAATCATAAAAACAACGTATATCACAAAACTCATCCTAGTATAAGGCATGATGTTTTAGGTTATTCTGTCTGTTAGAACAATTATACTTATGCCTCTTTCTCTTAACTTTTTTTTTTTTATGGCAAATTTGACAAATGTGTTTTTTTTTATTCTAAGTCAATAAATATGACAACCATATCCACTCACCTTGCTTTTAGACATACAGGTTCATTTCTGTCACCATGCTTGTCTAGAATTTTTATTTACTCATAGATAAAGTGGCATGTACCCTGCTGTTGGTTTCTAGCAGAAACACCAGTTACACCAGGAATCTAATTTGCGTCATGCTGTTTTTATTTTCGATTGGGATAAATACACACACTCGTTCGTCCATGTTGCGTTTTTCCAAAACTCACAGAGGCATAGCTGCATACATGCTTTTGTTGTTGAGACGTTATAAATGACCCCATTAAAATTGATGACAAAAGTAATTAGCATTTAATTAGAAAATGAGCACTTTTTATTATTGTTATAATTAACCTCTTCCAGTGTTACAGCTGACCCTCGTTGTGGAAAAGATTACAGCAATGTGAAGTTGTGCTTCGAATAACAGGACATTTCTCCTCTGAGATTATGCAAAATGCTGTAAATCAGATATCATTTACTATTATATTTAAGAATAAAACAAAAACCTTGCAGCTTGCTGCTCCCATTTAAATTTATTTGAAGAGAAATTGATTTTTTTTTATTCTTTAGTGATAATTAAAAGTAAGATTTAGGACAGTGAGTAAGAGAGAAAAATGCATCTATGGAAACCAAAAGGATGTTTTGTCTGAGTGAAAATGTAAATGAAAGCACAAAAAAGGTGTTTAGCTTTGTTTTCCAGATAGAATGTGTGTGTGGGGTGGTGTGTTTGTGTGTGCTGTCTGTTGTGATGGATGAACGACAGTCAGCATGGTAGCTCATCTCCTCTCAGGCGGCTTGGTGACAGAGAGAGATGTTACAGCGCAGAGACAGTACAACCGCCACACTGGCAGCCAGGTGTCTCACACACACACACACACCCACTCACTCACACACATTTATGCACACACATATGTCCAAAGCATGCACCTGAATGCAACATCAAGACCCCCCTTCCAGTTTTTCTGGCTTGCATCTGCCCTCCATTTCACAACCCTGCCACCTCTGTCCAGCACCTCTGTCTACCTGTCTCCTGTCTTCCCTCCTCTCAGTCTCATGTTGCCTGTGAGGGAGCTGTCTCTTTGTGGGCGGCGGCCTCCTCGTCTCCTTCGATGTCTCAGACCTGCAGGCTGTCAGCCAGCACCCCCTCCTCCTCCCCATTCTCCTCCCAATATTTCCCCATCCCCAATCAATGGGAGTGCCATGAATATTTCACACACCTCAGGCAGGCATGGGGGAAACAGGAGAAGAAGGTGTGTCCTGGTTGCAGGGGTAGGGGGGTGAAGAATAAATGGAGGTGGGAATGAGCAGGGGATGGAGGGTGGAGGGGTGGGGGTTAAGCCTGTCAGGGCGCCAGTGTGGTGAAGAGATGGGGCTTCTCTTCCTGAGTCCGACAGAGCCAATAACTCATTAGAGGGAGAGAAATGTAGAGGTTAGAATGTGACAGGAGGAGACAGAGATGAGAGGAGTGCTCCTTTCTTCTTTTCTTTATTTCAATTTTTTTTCCTTCTTCTGTCTCTTTCTCTTCTGCCCGTATCCTCCTCATCTCTCTTTTTTAATAGCAACCATCCTGCACACGCACAAATACACCCCCTCATCCCCTCTTTCCCTCGGCAACTCCCACTAACCCTCTTCTCTTCCACTCCCCTTCTCCTCTCCTCCTCCTCTTCCCTCCTTCCATCTGTCTTTCTTGCTGCAGTGCCCATGCTGCCAGCCAGTATAAATCACATCTCTGGGCTTGGCTGCAATGGGCCTGAAAATAAAAAGGCATAAAAGTGTCTGGATGAGCTACGGGCTGGAGAGGGGGGAGAATTCCTTTATGATGGGTCTAAATCCTCCTCCCACCCTGCTTCCTTCCTGGTGCACACACACAAACACACACAGATTGCTTGTAGACACAAGCCCATGCACGACAGAGTGAGGCTCTGAAATCATCCCCCCTCAAACCTCAGCAGTTTGGATCTCCCCCTGCTTCCTCACAGACCACCTGTACAATCCTCCGAACACACACACATGCACCTCTCCCACATATCATATTAAACTCCGTGATAAGAATTGAGATGTTTCCACACCGTGTTTGCTCTTTAAAGGGACAGTCTGACTAAACCGTAACCCTGTTTCTGTCATCTCTTCTCTGCTTGTATTCCTCTACAAATAATTTCTGTGGCACTGAAGACAACTTGAACTTTTTTTCACCCTGAAAGAGCAGAAAGATAGTGTCAAGCAATCTTCTATTGCTTCATTACATTTAAATTGAATGTGCAGAAGCAGGATGAAAGTTTAACCCTTTAAAGGGATATTTTAGGTCTTTTGAAGTGAGGTTCTTTGTTATGAACATTAAAAGTTTACCTGTTGTAGATAGTAGGGGTGTAACAATATGACTAAATCCCAATTTGATACATAGGTTCTTGGTTCAATACGAGTTTGGTACAGAAAAAAACCCAAATGCTAGTTTTAAATTTGCACTTTTTTTTTCATGCTTTTGAGCTGTCAACAGCTTTCTATAGGTCATGTGTCAAACAAAAAGTTTGATAAACTCCAGAAAGGTATTTCTCATTTGGGTTCTGAAAAAATGAAAAAAACAAAAACAAGGAGTGTTTGGTTCAGTTTGTTTGACCAAGACTTTATATAAAAAAACGTAAACAGACCTCAATAACATCCTCTGATATGAAAGTACAAAATAAATAAAATTGTAAACACTCACACCAAGTTTCTCATTTATCATTGCAGTTGATAAAATGCAGTTAAATAAAATGTGCGCCCATTTCTAGATGGTAACATTGATCACCTGTTACTAATGTATTTATTGTCTAGTTCACAGTACCCATCAAAAATACCTGTTTCATGATGGTTTGTTACAAATACATTTACCCATACACCCCTATCTATAACAGTTAAGATATTAATTGTTCATAACCTTTCCATAGAACCCCACTTCAAAAAATATGAGCCATATTTTTAAGTAGTTTGGCTCTTGTTATCACTGATGCATTTGAGGTGGGGATAAAGATCAAAAATGGAACATCTGTCTTACAGTAAATGTGAACCAAGTCCCTAAAAGCATTCTTTACTATCTAAGATGAATTTTACAAAAGGTTTTTACCTTGGGTTGTAGCACAAAGAAGAGTCACCTCTCTGTGCATAATGGTAATTGTGGACAATTTATGATCACTCGGGCCTCCATCTATGTATCGTTCTGAGTAAATAAACCAATAAAAGATGATTGAGGTGGCCATATTGGAGTGAACCACACTGACAGAGATGCATTGTTAAAGTTATCCAAATGATTATGGGAATAAAGATGGAGGTGAGTGAAAGCACTGTGAATGGTAAACTCCATCACCTGCTAAAATTAACCTATAGCTCTACGTTCTCCTTTAATCTACGTCCTGATGTGCACTTTGTCAATTCTATTAGATCACACTGTGTGTCGAATGAACCCGCAGTGCATACACATCCATGGAGCGATGATGATAATGGTGAGCGCCTCCCCAGGTGAAGTCTATTCAGTCACAGTGGGAGCCATCTCAAACCTAATTATGCTAGCTTTGGCGTTTTAACTGTATTGATCAAAACACTGAAACAAACGAGAAATGCTTATCAAGCTGGAAAAGAGGAGCCCTCAGGAATTGTGTGTGTGTGCTCTCCACAGGACTGAGTGAGTGTGATGGCATGGAGCTGAGAGGTTGTGAGATATTGGTGGTTGTAAAAAAGTGCAATTCTGAGGTTTTGAGTTATTAATTACAGCTTCCCCTCCTTCTTTAACAGCCATTAGAAATACTGCCACACAAATTATTACACATATACACTCACACGTGTACACCTCGGGACATACACACAAACATACACACAAAGTGTAGGATCATCCACACACTCCCTCACACAAATTAGCTCATCCATAGCAGCACTAAGCTTACAATACCCTGCTCTGATGAGCAAGCTCCCGCCGACCTTGGAACTCTCTGGAAAGACAATGCAAGGGGAGGCATGCTGCGAGTGAGAGGAGGAGGAGGAAGAGGAGGAAGGTGTGGTGGAAGTTGATAAGATGGAGGGAGGGAGACAATAGATGAGAGGAGGGAGGGATGGAGAGAAAAAAGTAAGTGAAGCTGTTCGGTGCTGGGCAGGAGGGAAGCCCTCCCTCGCTCGTCTCCATCCCTCCTTCCTCTCGATCTCAGCTCATCTCGAATGCAAATGTGGTTTCTATACGGTTCCTTTGTGTCGCTTCTAACTGCTCCGGAGAGAAGCAATTACAAATGCTCCATTCGCTCAGAGAGAGAAAGACACGCATGGATGGAGAGGAGTAATTAATAAAGAAATAGGGGGGGGTCTATAGAAGAAGAGGCGATCACGTACCTGTGGAGGGTCTTCTAGTAGGATATTGATTTTAAAGGCAGTTTTGCTACTGACACAAACCGTAGCAATAAAGCTGACCTGGGTCATAATTACTGCATGAAAGGTCAAAGGTGAGAGGACGTTAGTATGACATCAAGAGTTGTATATAGAGTGTGTGTAATGCAATATAAGGAGGTAGCTCTTAGTAAATATGTCACATCTATACAGTCACAGTGTCACAGAGATGCAGCTTGCAGGATTTATTTGAATCAGAAGTCCATCCAGATATGAGATCACCCTCAATACTTCTTTTTATTTCTGTGAAACGACACTCGGACAGCCAGTTCTGTATCCTGCTGCAGTCACAGTAGCCAGGCAGAGCTGCAAGGTATGGTGGGGAGCTTTTATGGCAGTCATTTGGGCCGCTAATATGTCATCTCCATTAGCTGACTTTTAACACTCTCAGATGGATGGCCTGGTGACATTTATCTGCGCACGGGTCATATTTTAGCTGCTAAATGGCCAGTGAGTGCGTGCAAAATGTGCGCATGTGTATGTTTTAGACTGGCGGTGGCTGGACTGGGGAGAGAAACATTGACGTTTAATGATGCCCAGCACAATAGCACTTAAGAGAAAATAATCCAAAAATACAATGCAAGTTGTCACCTTTTGACCCTTAAAAACACAGACAATTGCACAGCATACATACACAGACAGAAAACCAAACTAAGAGGAGGCTGCAAGGTCAAGACCCAGGCCTACTTTCTCAACAGTTAGACAGCTGAGGCATGGTGAGCCAGGGTCTGCAGCATCAGCAGTAAAACATATCTAAGTACAAAAGAGAACAGGTAATTAACTTAGCAGCCTATAGAGAGATAATGAGGGCTAGGAGAAGAAGAGAAAAATGGAGGGAAAGAGTGGGAGAAGTACCAAATGGGCAGGGAAATAAGTGAAGGGGCAGGGTGAAAGCGACGCAGGCTAATTGCTCATATGGATTTTACCATTGTTGGGTTTTGTACGGTCAAGGAGGTGAATCCATTCCCCGTGAGGTGAAAGTCTAAATGAGCTAATAATTCAGACTCATAAACTTAAACCAATATTGACGGTCAGCGCGTATATTGAAAAGCATTAGAAAGATTCTGACCATAAAACAGCTGTAAATATGATATACTTTCTTGTCATTTAACTCATCACATTCATCTCCACCTTTCCTGCCCTGCATGTAAAAGTACCATCCACTTTGCTGCATTAAAAAGCTGAGAATTTGTTCTGTGGTATTTTATGCACTGCCTATAGGCACTTGGTCACCTGTCCAAAAACACTGAAGTTGACTAATGTGATAGAAAATTAACAATTAAAAATATCACACGGGCCCAGAGCCATCGCAACGTGGACCGTTCACAACTCAGTGGACACCCTAATTGCTTTCAAATACAATTGGGTTTGGGCTTTGTTTGGTGTTTTGAAGGTATGAAGCGCATCAATGCACACTGGAAATTGAGTTATAAATTACTAAGCTGAAATAGACATGTACCGTGAATACTCAATATCCAAATGCTGGATGTTTTTCTCCCCCCGCACCTTCAAAAAGGCAGATGTGAGCATGTACACACACAAGCACAAACACCAGATGCAAAAAACACTTGCAGTTGCATTTCATTTTTGTCAGAAAATTGACCCGCTCTGAACCAAGCAGTGTGTGTCATACTGTACGCCTGTCACAGGGTACGTTGATAAGGTCACCCTTAACGGCAAACAGATTGAGAGCTCCAAACACAAACCAGTGGGACCGAGGAAATGACAAAGGATGAGAAGAGAAAATGTTCATTCATGCACAGCTTTCACCCGCATGTGTGTGTGTGCTTTCACAACTGTCAGTGTTTTCAGATATGCCACTGTGTGTACGAACGTGTTTGCTGTGAAGTCGCTGACAGCTTCATTATGGCTTGTGCGCACAGGGAGACAGCACGATCCAGGGGAAGGAAAGAAGAGCACAGACACAGGACAGGCCAGGTTTAATGCTGGGCAGGCCATACATCGGTCCAGCGGTTGGCGGGGGAGAGAACAGCTGCTGTCTCTTTTAATGAGCATTTGCCTCTTTCACCAGCTTTCAATTTACAAGGGTGTCCAGCACTTCTGCAAAGCAAACCACACATTCTTCTGACAGTTTGATGTTGCCTTGTTCTTTTCAGGTGATCCCCCAAGAGCTGTCTGATAGTTAAATTAATTTGCCATCCATGTCTTTAGACCATCTCACCTGGGAGAGCTGAAATGTAGGGCTGAAATGTGGGCAATTCTTTATTTAATGCTAGCAATATTTAGAACAAAATTTAAAAATTGGTATAATTTTTTACTCTTTAGGTAATTTTGAATGAAACTGCAGGACGACGGTAGCTGGATAATCCTGTTCGTAATGGATATTGCTTAGGGAAAAAAAAAAAGTTTCCAACATGACTCTGGATGAAAGTTACAACTTTGAGTCACTGATTGTGCTGCCTTGCTCAAATAAATTGAAGCCCCAGCATTCCTTGAAGCAAAACACATCACCTGCTGGCATTCATGCCAGAGTTTTAGGCTAAGATCTTATGTTCAGAATTGAGAGTTGTAGCCTTTTTGGACAAAGCCTAAAAACTACCCGCAAATCTCACATTCAGAAATACATTGTGAATGACTCGCCTACAACTACACTGATTTTTACCACAAGATCTGTAAAATTGACTGAGCTACAGGCCTTTTTGTGTTTGCTAAAAAATCAGTTTTCTGTAGTGGCCATCTTAAATTGGGTTGCCTTCAGAAGTTAATCACATGTAGATGTACATCTAATAATTTCCTGAAAAAATTCATTAAAATCCATTCAGTGGTTTATAAGATACCTATTTTGTTAATAGAGTTGACTACAAACAGTTAACGGCAAAATTTTATATGAAGATCTTGCACAATCTGTTCTCGCTTAGAATGTGTGTTGTGGAACAATCTCAGCTACTACCACACTAAACTTTAGGTCGACATCTGTAAAGTTGACTGTTATAACCATTTGTGGGGTTTTTTGGTCAGTTGGCATCCATCTTAAAACCAGGTTCACTCCAAAGGTTAGTCAGTTGCAGATGTACATGTAACAATTACTTTCTAAGAATTTCATTAAAATTTGCCCAGTGCTTCATCCCTTACAGAGGAACTGCATGAACAATTTCATATCAAACCGTGATATCCACGTGACATTTGAAACATGTTTTGCATATTTCGCGTGTGAATTTGAAACAAAGATGTGAACTTCACATGTAGAACACAGGTTCTGCAACTTTCCTATGTGATTTTTGGAACATTTTCATTATATCTATGTGATCACATGATCCATGTTTTACCACATGGGAAAAACTGTTTTTTCTGTAAAAGGACTGAGATAGTTTGGTAACATGCAAGCACACAAACACAGATGGGCAAAAACATCATCATCCATCTTTGCCTTTTGGCAGTGAGCAATAAACATTGCCATGCTGATAAAGGGACTTTTTTTTTTTTATTATTATTATTCTTATTATTATTATTATTATTATTATTATTATTACTACATCTTGGTCCTTGTCTTTTGACAGCCTTCATGTACTTCAGATGTACTCAACTTCAAGATACCATGTCTACACTCCCTCTACTGGAGTGTTAGAAGAGTGCATGACTCGTACAATCAAATGAGTCCAAGAACATCAGGTAAACTGCTACAAAATTTCCATTTAAAATAAAATCCTTTTTGATCCTTAAAGAATTTCTTTATTAAATAAGAGTATTGTCAAATATTTTTTAAAATGTTTACAATACAAAAACACATTCATAACTACAGTGCAGCTTTAGTGCTATAAAATACATATTTAAGAATTCACCAGTAGATTTACTATACAATTTATACACTTAAAAGATAATCCTCCACCCCTTTAAGTATGTACTACTTAAATGACTAAAGTACACTGAGTCAGAGTTAAAAAACAAAAAAAACGTGTCTAAATGGAAGAATGAAGTCATGAAAACAACATTTTGCAACTTAATAGCAGCAAGAACTCAGAAGATTTCCCAAAACGTTGATACAGAAATCCATGTCCATGTCAAGAGGGAAGGTGTGGTGCAATTTCTGTGTCAATGCTCAGGAAATCAAAAACAGCTCAGCTACAATTCTTTTTCAGGGGAATGGAGGAAGGAAAGAGGACTCTCTCGCATTGTAGTGTCAATACTAAGACCCAAGCCTGATGATGCAGAGCTGCCAAGAGAAAAAAAAAAAAAACAACATGAATGATAGAGTTCGGCATAAAATAAATAAAGACATACAGACAATTAAGTAGTTATTATTCAAGCCAGGTCTCTTACCTTTCACAGTCTGAGTCGCAGGAGGTCTTGTCCTCTAGACTACCGATGTAACCACAGCTGGAGCACTGAATGGCTTCAGCCACTGTGTAGCTGGTCTTGCCAAGAGCACATTTTTCCATTTTTGAAATGCTGAGGTTGGACTGGAGGAACAGATGGAGCCGACTGTCAGACAACAATAAGGGATTCGGAAGAACACTATGGGGGGGAAAAAAAAACAAAACAAATAAACAAACAAGCAAAAAAAAAAAAAACCCAGCTTAATCAAAAGGCATTTGATTGAGATACCACAAACTGGCAGTACTATAACTGGACTGCACAAACAGCTTTTACTGCAAAGCGACTCACCCTTCTAAAAACTCCTGCAGGCCTTTCATCCTCTGGTTAACTTGCTCTTTTTTCTTCAGACTAAAAAAAGGGTTCCAAGCTGGCAGTTTGGGCAATTGCCTGTGCACAGTAACAAAACAAAAACAAACTACAAGCTGGACTTATTCAGTGAACGCTAATAGAAGTGCCTGGGGTTGAAACTTACATCATCAGAGCATTTCGCTCCAAACAGTGACGCAGCCAAACAAATTCACTGTAACGGCGCCTCACACAGGAACTTTTCTTACGAAAACACATGCTATTTGTCTGTGGAAATAAATACGACTTAACACATTACCTAAACAAATTTTTTTTTGTGCGTGTGGGTGTGTGTGTATATATGCTGAACTTACACGCAGGCAGATCTCATAGTCGATGTGCGTGTGCCATAGATCATCATTGTAAAGCCTTGGATCTCGAACACAAACACTGACAAATTGCTACAAAATTCAAACAAAAGTCTAAACTGGAGCTCGGTTATAAAAAAGATTTTTAAAAAAAGTGTGTAAAGTGAAAAACAGATCAACAGTTTCAGCTACACAAATATTAAAAACAGGAACATGTGTAGTCAAGCAGTCTTGAGTACTTACAGTTGAGAGATTATCCAGAATAATGTCCATTTTGGTAACAATTCTGAGAGATGCAAGAAACATTTTATTGGACAAAATGTTCCACAAGATTGAACAAAAATGTGACCTTTTACTTGATTTGTTATCTACGGAGTATAAAGACAGCATGTGAATGCATTGATTGGGAAGGTTTCTGAAAACCTAATGTGTCAGTTTTTAGAGGAAAAAAAAAAAAAAAAAAACAGTTTTGTACAACAAAGTTTTACTGGTAATTAATACAAAGACCCAACCGCATAAACAAGGAGCTGATCTGGTATAATGCTGATCAAAGGGCAAAGGAAAAGAGTTAAGCTGGCAAGGGGGACAAAAAAACACTTTACAAGTGAGTTTTTGTCTACTACTGAATGGGAACAAGCCAATTAACTACTCTTTTGAAGCTGAATAAGAGTTTTTATTTATTAGTTTTTATTTATTATAATAATAAATAAAAACA
>JAOXNZ010000177.1:14283701-14304423 GCA_028566095.1 Kryptolebias brasiliensis | reverse complement strand
TCTTGGCCATGTCTACATGCCTAAATGCATTGAGTTGCTGCCATGTGATTGGCTGATTCGACATTTGCATTAATGAGAAGTTGGAAAGGTTTACCTAATAAAGTGGCTGGTGAGTGTAAATAAAACTGACACTGACATTAAAATAAAAATAAAAAAACTTTCAAAAGATGATGACAGTAATGCAATGTGTAATATTTTCAACGCTTTACAATCAATAAAGACTCATACCTCTTGTTCCAGTGTTGAACTGTGAGCCAGCTGAGTGATTGGAACAGCCTCTTCCTCCTCTTTAACCTTCGCTTCATCCACCTGGCAGATTGAAGAGAGGCAGATGGGAAGATCGGAATGATGGGATTTGGGATCACAACAGTCAGGATTTAGCACAGAAGAAGAGAAAACAAATGCCTTGTTAGCTGCCACCCAAAATCCTCTTAAAGGTCATTCCAATTTTAGTTCATTGATCTCAATTTCGGCATTCCACATAATTAAGTAGAACATGTTTTTTATGTAAAGTAATTCTTTGTGTATGACAGCAACAAGATTTGTTTTATTAACCTGTTGTAAGGCCAGAGATGACCTGATACACCTCTAGCAATGTGGGTCAAAAAGCTGCCACAGATTAAATTTACACCCAGACAAAAGTCATTTTGATGCTGAGTGAGAATAGACGAGGACTGCTCCCTTAGTTTTTGTGTTAATCCTTGAGGCGAATATAAAAGTACACCCTCTGCCTCAGCTGGTTGAATTCCACTTGGGTTGTTTTGTCAGCTTCAGCTAGTCTTGTTATTGCATTTTCCTTATTGACTGTAAAATTTAAATATCACAATCACAACTATAAACCTCTTATTTGAAACAGCAAACTTCAACAAGCCTCAAAACTAATTTGTCAAACCCCTAAAAGGTAATGTATTCCTGTGTGGACCACTGCTTTTGTAAGCAATTAGGGTGTGGATCTCAGCCTTTACTTCTTCACCTCCAAGGCCCACAGCTGGTGGCTGAGTCTGAAGAAAGGTGATACATTTGCACAATTGAAAACGTCAACTGTTGCTAGGACATAACATCCACCCAGCAGCTGTTTCTGCTCAGGGCTAGAAAAACCTGATAACTGGAAGGACTGAACACAAAAGGCTGCGACTACTGTGTTAAAACGCAACGCTTCTCTAAAATTACAGATGTTTTAGATGTAAACTTCTGAGTTGTTTCATATTTTACAATAATGAAAAACAGCAAACTGCTAGACCAATAGATTCACACAGTCATCGTTACAGAACACATGATTTAAAAGCTGCTTTTTTTTAAGTTAATAACGTTGACAAGTGAAGTAGTCATGGTTGACAGGCGCAGCAGATAGTTTGCTAAATGCTTGTGATGCCTGACTGTCATGATAACTGGTTATATTGATAAATAACTGGAGTGGTTAGGTCAACTAGTTATCAAAAAGTCAAATACTGATGAAAGCAAACTCTTTTTAATAAACTAAACAAGCTCTGCAGTTTCATTTTCAGGTCTGTGATGAAGGTCAAGGTGTGCCAGAGCCATGCATGATTAGAAGGTGTGTGCTTTCTAGTTCCAGCCAACAGTTTATCTTGTTTTGTTTCCTGGTTCACCAGGAAACAAAGTAACATTAGTGCAAAAGTTGGGAGGGTATTCTTATTCGTACAACATGGGCTCGTCCAACTTAAACAAGTCACAGCAAAACTGTTTAACCTCATGCTAATCCCTTTGTTAGTCAACCTTCCTCAGTTATGCTGCAGCTTAGTCAGATGCACAATGCTTATTATCACATTACAACACTTGCCTCTTGAGGAAACACCCAGGCTCCAGCACCACCAGGCCCCTGTCCCAGGTCAGGACTTGTCTGGTCCACTGCTCGGCCTCGGACAGCCAGGTGCTCACTGCCGTCTCCTGCTTCATCTCCAGGATCTTCTAACCCTGGGCTGGAGTCAGTGTTATCGCTGGTTGAAGGCCCGTGCTCAGCCTTGTCAGTGGCAGAAACTTGGTGTACCAGCCATGCGTTCAGCTGCGTGGGGAACCTCGGGGACCCGAGGCTCCTCACCTCATCCAGCAGGCGACGACTCGCAAAGAAAGAGTCCAACTCAGGACATTTCGGGTGCACACCGTTTCCGTCAAGAGTGTCTCTGAGAATGTGAAAGGGTGTCTGGATGTAGGCTGAGCTGGGACCCAAGTTAATCTCTGCCAGAGGCGAATAGTAGCCGGTCAAGTAACTATCGATGTCTACTCGAACTCCAACCAGACTAAGTAAGATCGTTAACTGAATCAAGCCTTCTGAGAAGTACTTTTTCGCGATCTGCATTTTCTAAATACTTCCAGAATTGAAGGCGGCAGTAAAATCCTGACCCAACAGTTCCCCTTTCCCGACAGCACAAAAGGAAAAGCTAACAAAAGAGCACGCCTTCCCCTGTCAGACAAAGAGAGGTCTGCCTGTACCGGTGAAAAACCGTCTGCGTTAGCTCTTAGCTAAGCTACCAGCATTATTGACCGGCTAACGGAAACCTCGACTGATAAACATAACAAACACTTAGCTCTTCAATACCTTAAAGCTAATTAGTCGCTCGTCGACGTAGCCTAGCTGTCGCAATCATTCAAGGGGCAAAAATTAAACTGAAAATGAAAGATGCAAATAGCTCAACCCTGTCAACCGTAAAGTGTTGCAACTCTTTTCAGAATCTGCATAGCTCACGCTCATTGGACGAAAGCGTTCACTATAACCCAATGTGATTGGTCAACACGACTGTCCTTATATTCTGACCAATCAGAGCAAGGGAAAGTTGCCCACTCCAACTGCTGGAACCAAACCAGCCTTCACCCCAACGTTTATAACCCACGTTATGTTATTTTTAGTCAGAACAAAAAAAGGAAGCTCTTATCACTCCAAAAGTACATAAAATAACAATAATTCCCAAACTGTCTTTAAATCATTCTAAAGTGAAAGAAACACGTCTTTAGTTAACTTCCCTTTTGTTTGTTTTATTGACCTGCTTTTGTCCAGATGTAGCCTACTGGTGAGAGAGTAAAATACAGTTTGAACTTGTGCCTACATTTATCCAGCCAGCAACAAGGATGTAAACAAAGTATGGTGGACATTTAAATCAATTGACAAAATGTATCTTCCCGTTCATCTATTTTATTGAAAATAAATAGGACGAGCAGATCATTTAGGCAGAGTTTAAGTTTGTTTTTCCTTGACAGAGTCTCCATACACTCTACAATAACATGACAATCCTGAGGCTTCTTTGCATATTAAGCCATTTTTTAAATAGACTTTACATTCATTATTACAAAATATAATATTATAACAGGAAAAGGAATTTTACCACAACGTGTAATTTGTGTAATCTTTGCATGAACACACTGTTAATGAGAAAATAGAAACAAAAACATAACTGGATCGATATTTCTCACTTCAGACAAATAATAATGATGTGACATGAAGCAACAACATGATCTAAAACCTTGTTATGTAGCTACTACATGATTCAAATGGTGTTTTGCCCATGGTTTTATTCATCAGGATGGTCTTATTGTGTTTAATAGCCTTTTCATTTATATTGTCAGCATTACACAACCAACAGTCATGTTGTTCACTGTTGATCTCAGTGTGCAACCTGTCAAATTTTTGATGCTTTCTGTCTTTGTAAGACGCTTCTGCAGAGTTAATCTCCAGCATGCCGATAAATAAACAATACATGTTTTAATCCTTCCAATCTTAAGTCACAATGACTGCCATGAGCAAAACAAATGATAAAGGTTTAAAGTCATGGTTTTGCATTCACTTCAAGGCAACATTAAAGGAGTTCAGGGTTGGCTACAGAATAACACTCGTGTGCAGACACCATGTTATCCAAGGCCTGGCTTGTGTCAGTGGAGTGATTAGACAGCCTTGACTCATTAACAACAGACACTGTATTTAAACAAACAGTGGTTGCACCTTTTAAATACATTTGGGAGAATTCATAAATTCATATATGTGGTATAATAAATGAAAGAATCAACTTGTACATGGGTACACTTTAAAGTGTTGCTCTTCATGCATGTTTATGTTTTTGTAATGCATTCATCAGTGTATATCAGTATCAATAACCCTGATTTTATTGACCAGCATTATAAGTTTTCTAAGTTGCATTTTTTGTTCCTTTTCAGAGGTACCTGTTGTACCTAAAGGTAAAACTCAGAAGTACCAATAACTCAAACAAACTCAGCCGGAATCAAGGGCAATGACAGAATAACAGACTCACATTTAATTTTTACTGCTATATTTCTAGTAAAGGGTTATATTAAACAACCTCTGCCGGCTGTAGTAATGCTTTTGTTGTTTGCTTGTCTTTTATTTTAATGTAAAAGTTGTTTTTAAGCGTCTTCTCTTCAGCTGACAGGTGTGTCAGTGATCCACTGCGACCCCTGCTGTCGAACAGTGGTAACTGCTAAAGTACACTTCTGTTAGTTTTTTTTACTGAAATTAAAGGCAATACACGTTTAAATGGACACACATTCTCTGGGGTTTTGATTGGTTCAGTTGAGTTAACCTTTAGAAACCGAGGGACGTTCTGTATTTTGAGTTAATAATTACCTGAGATGATAAGGTGATATGTTTTATTGCACTGATCTGAAAGTTTTGAACTGATCCCATGTTTCCTTAAGATTAAATGAACGTGACTTGTGCAGCACGTGTGAGTCTGAAATCTTTTTTCTTGGCATTACTTTAATTTGATGTGTAACTAGAAATGAAAAAAAAATGAAGAGCCATACTGTTTAAGCCTCAGTGAGGCTAAAATGTTTCCATACATTTTCAAAGCAAATATCTTTGAGATCATCTGTTGTGTGGCGACCTTCATGCACCATTATTCCTCAAAGACGCCCTATGTTTTTTAAATATAACCAAGTAAAGAAACATTTTTTTTAGTGGTTCAACGTTCAAAATATATGCTGCCAGCTCGCATGCCAGAGTCAGCAGACAAACACAAGACCCAAATCAAGACAAGTGCTTTTGGTTAATCTCTTCCACACTTACTACAATAATATATCTGAGATTTCCATAACTAAAGGCTTACAGTCCTACAGTCCATCATTTGGGAGAAAAAAAAACGATGTGTAACAAAAGTCCTAGATAGTTTATAGGACGCACAGGGTCATAATAGTTGTGATTAAAAACAATCGGGGAAAAAAATTGACAGCAGCATGAAAGGTTTGCGGTTCGCCTCATGAAAACGTCACAAAAATCCGAAATTTAAACGCTCCCAATGTTGTCTCTTTAAAGAAGTTTAAACCGATCGGCTCCAGCTGATCGGACCCCACCGCGCATGTCCGTTTTTATTAATCCACAAGTATTTTCATAACGACGCGAAACACATTCACATGAACTTTGTTAACTTCAGACAGATTTATTGAGCTGCAGCTCTTAAATCACCGCCACGTAACCATCCTAGGACACGGCTGATTGGTGGAGATGGACGTGACGTGTCGTGGAGTTGTGCGCATGCGTACTTTAGTCTTCCAAGCTCGACTAACTTGGAATAAGCGGTGGAGTTTTTTTTGTTTTTATTTTAGTGGGTTATTTGAGTTCAAAATAATTTCAATGATAAATCTAAACTATTGTTTATATAAATAATCCATGGATTTGTATAGCTATGGTTTTAGAAAAAATATACAAATGAAAATATATTACAGTAAATAAAATCAGATCTTAAAATTATTCCATATGGATACAAATACATTTATTTATGTATTTTCCCCCCCTTTTAAATTGATGTTAATTAAAATAAAATAAGCGTTGAATTCTCTGAATAGAAAATTTAGTTACTTTTTATTTATTTATTTTTTATAAAGTAAAGGCAATTTATTAAAGCAATGGTGCAGCATTTAATCAAATAAACCTCAAATAATAGGCTAATTAATTTACACATTTTAATTTAAATCAGTTATAAAATATTTAACTTATGTATTTTACTTCATTACATATAAATGCATTTGAACTCCGCAGTTTGGTGAAAGTGTGTGTGTGTGTGTGTGTGTCGCTCTTTGCCGCGGAGCTCCGTCCTCCGGAGAGCAAAACAACAGACTGTCCGCTCTCTGGCTTCCAGACCCAGTCTCTGCTTGATTGACACCTGCTTTGAACCAATCAAATCAAGAAGCCAGTATCCCGGTTTTCCATTGGTCCACAGCTCCAACTGCTGGCTCCCATCGGCCAATCAGAGAGAGGAGGTTCTGGCAGACTCCGTGGCGCCCCGCAGCGGGAGCATATGGAAGACATTTTACAGCCGTTTCGTTCCCTGCAAATTGACTCGTTTTAATGAAAAATGCACCGCTCTGTCCAAGTCCTTTTCTCTTCCCATTTTCAGCACAGTTACTGTTTTATTGCTGATGGAATGAACAGACCTTTCTGAGCTAGGCTATGTGTCCCTCTGGTCGGCAGGAAGCTGGCAGGAACTGTGCTCCAGTTAGCGGTGGTTCTGCTTTTCCCTCTTCTGAAGTAATAAATCTGCTATTGACAGTATTATAGGTCTGTCGTTGCTCGTTGCCACTTATGTGAGTCCCAATTATTCCCATTTTTTATTGCCATTTTCAGCATGTAAGCTTGACGTAGCTACTGATTTGCCTCAAATAGTGTCAAAATATCTTTGAGCACCAGAGGGCGCTGTTGTCCAGGTTTTACCTAATTCCAAACCTTTTGTAGTTTTTTTCTTCTCTTTACAGAAACTTGTATTCATTATTTAAAATTTTGCTCTTGCATTTGTTGATTTATCTGTATATAGATCTACAGATAAGTAGTAGCACTTTATTCCAATTTGTATAAAATATATACTTAGAATCTAAATTCTCGTGTTCTCATTCCCATTTCCCTTTCTCTCACCATCTTTTAGGAGTCCAGAGGCTGAGAGGCCAGCAAAAGGGGTGAGGCGCTGACAGTTTTTTTTCTCTCTCTCTCTCTCTCCACATCTTTTCAGCATGAAACGCAGTTGTGGATTTGATGTCAGCGTCTGAGATGGCTGCTTTGATAAAGTTCGTCTGGCTCGCTGAGATTGGCATCCCTCTCCCTGGAAAAGAAAACAGAAAGGCCCTACATAAACAGAGTGAAAATGGCCCTGGCTTGGTTAGAAAACAGCCCTCTGTGAGGTGACCTGGATACTCTGGAGGGGTATCTGCTCAGGTTGGAGACGTACATGTGCATGCATTATTTAGCAGAGCTGTAGGGGCTAAAACTTTTATTAATTTCAGTGCATATTAAGAATGTGCAAACTTGTATTTTCAGGCCTATCTCCTCATTTTCTGTGCTTGACGTAAACCTCCTTGCATCAGGTTTGTTCCTGTAGCTATTGTGTCTGCTTCACTAATGGACTCCTCTCATCCTGTCTCCTTTTCTCCTCTCTTTCTGCGCCTCCTTTCTTTCCCGTATCATATCCATGTATTCCCCCGGGGGCTGATTAAAAGGCTCTCTTGTCGGGGGTGCAGGGAGAAGAGAAGAGAGGAGGGGTAGAGGAGAAGAGTGCTCCTTATTACCCCATATGTCTGAACAGGAGCGGGTGGAGTGGAGGACCTTTTCCAGTTAATCAATAGAGAAACCGTCCCTCTACAGTCTCTGTGTGTCTCTCTTTTTTCCCCCTCCACCCTCTGACTCTCCCCATTAGCAATAATGTGTCTGATATTGATAGTGGAAGGTCTGGGATCCATGACAGAAATACAGCTCTGCTCTGCTCTGCTCTGCAAGGCGAGTTCCACGTCAAAACTTCGTGCTCAACCAAGCAAACCCGGTCTTCGACATGCTGTTTAACCTGGCTGGCTGTGTGATACATCTTTATCGACTGTTGGCCTTTCGTTGGGAAATTCACCAATGAATCAGTGGAATTCCTTACCTTCTTTAATGTCTTTAGTTGATCAGTAATCGATTTCTGAAAAGATTTATAGACTGTAGATATTGCTGCAACAAGCATAAGCGTAACATTGTTGAGTGCTTTTTTTTTTACTCATAAAACTGATGTATAGACTTTGATCTGATCTGCCCAATTAAGTATCCAAGAAACTCCAATTTTTAAGATAATAATGTGCAGTCGACTGTTTTATATAATCAGAATCAAACTTAGTTCCTTTCAAATTCACTTTTTATTTTCCTTAAAGCATAGAGTGTTATTCTGAACAAACTTGCAAAAAAAGTTGTCTGATGAACAACAACATGTACATTACTTCCTTCTGAAATGAGGTGTATTATATTAAGAACAGTTAATTAGACATAGAGAGTAAGAGTATTTGAGTAAATGTACTTACTTACAGTCCACCACTGGACAAATACTTGTGAGTCACTGTTGTTTGTGTCTTAATGGTTTGAGAAGCAGATAAAATTGAAATATGTTTTTTTTTTTGTTGTTTGTCACTGGTTGTTTAAGTATTTTATGACTCAACACATGGTGTCAGAGGAGAAACATTTAACTGAAATTTGATATGTTAAGCCAATAAAAAGAAGAGGAACTTTAATCTAAACTTACATCTGGATCTCAAATGTTAAAGCTAAATTACATTCGAAAAAATTAAACAAACACATTTGGCATGTCAACGTTCTTCTGAGCTGGTAAACTCAAGACAGAATAGGAGACGAAGCAAAGTGATCTTTTTGGAAACTACAGTGCAGTTTTCACTTAAAGCACACCTGACTGACAGCTGATGCCTAAGCTCATGCACATATAACATTTAGAGAGAGGCATATTAAATCTACAGACAAAACGGACTGGAACATTGGCATTGTTTGCAGGAATTGTGTGTGGGGGGGGTGTCTACCCCTGGCTGCCTGAGGGTCGTGTGGGTGTTGCTCTGCGCGACCGCAGGGCTTCAGACGCAGGGCCGGAAACTTCTGAGAGATGCCTGGGTTAGCAGTGGGGAGAATGACCTTTGACATCCCTGACTTGGTAACCCCAGGGGGTCATAGAGCTTGGGAGGTGAGGGGGGGCTTGGGCCACGGGGAAAGGCTGTAATTGATGTGGGGAGTGAGAGAGGCCTGCGGGGCCCTGAGAGGCAGGACCGAGGGGAAACCTGAGGCCCCCAGAGATAGGTGAGAGAGCTGATGAGGGCTCTGGTCTGTGTCCAGGGGTCTGTGGTGCTGTTCTGGGTCCTGTGGGAGGGAGAGTGGCTCCACAATGGTGGAGCAGAGCTTTGCGTGTCAAACTGACTGATTAACCAAACAGAAATAAAAGCAAATCTTTTTTTTAATTATATAAAAATATTTAAAGTCTTTTGCATCTGTATTTAGTGAAAAAACTTTTGACTTGTATTGATAAAGCTGTAATTGGCACAAGGAAATATTTTGGGTCAGTTTTGTGTTTAAACTGTTGCAAAGACTAAATAACCCAAAGGGTTTCCATGTTGCTGCGTTTGACTGTAATCATACAGCTGTAGTCTCTTAAGTCCCAAACTTTGAATCTCGAGCCAAACATCAGTGTTATGATAACACTGATTTATCCATATACAGCCATGCAGCTAAATCCTCCCATTTTGAGGTATTTGTCAAATAATTGAGGTCTTTTTGGCAGAAAGTCACAGTTGCTCTTTCTTCAGCTGGGGGGGTCAGAGGGCAGGCGAACTGCTGAGGCCTGGGGAGGAGGAGGGGGTGAAGGAGGCAATGGCTGACAGATGTTTACCCGACTGCACTTCTGTGACTATGAGAAGCCAGAGAGATATTTTGTGTGCAGCTCAAGAAAACTCTGGAGTTGCTTAAGTGAACTCTCTCTACAAACTGATTTCTATACCTGCTCCAACCTGAACCAGTTTTCCTGACTGCCTCCCTTTCTTTCCCAGGATTCCTCAGTGCTCCGAGTACCAGCAGGTTACTCTCAAGTTACCATCAGCGTGGCGCAGATCGTGTCAAAGTTGTTATTTTAGAGGGAACTGGGTGAGGAGAGGGGGAAAATGTGCTCGGTGTTTGTGATGGAGAGTGATTCTGAGTTTCCTGTCCACATCACTGCACTCTGGAGGATTCCAGTCCTGCCACGGTGTCAAACATAAATATGTCCTCCTGTGGCCATAAAGACATGCGCAAAGAAAATAGTTTGGAGGTGGAGAGAGGTAAAGATGATCGTGGATTGATTCAGAGTTTGTTTTCAGACACAGGAATTCTAAATTTTAAAGCATTTAAATTTTTTCGCCCTTTATTTTTTACTTCAAAATTTTTTACCTGTAATGTCAGATTTCCTACATGATCAGAGAAATACAAAACTTTACATTTTACCCCTCATGATGTTATATAATCTAAAATTGATGAGGTTTTAGTGATATGTTTTGGAGCTAGATTTGGTGCATGTTTTAATGAAAGACCTAGCATTTCTTGAAGTAATGCATGACAGTGCCTTTTATGCCAGAGTTTTAAACTGAGATCATCTTATAATGAGAAGGTATGGAGTTCACTCTTAGCTACAACCACACCAAGTTTTAGCTCAATATCTGTAAAAATGACAGAGTTATAGCCGTTGTTGTGTTGGCTAATGTTAATTAGTTGTGGTGCCCATCTTGAATTGGGCTCTGACTTCAAATGTTAATGATTTTTAGGCGTACATTCAATGATTACTTTCTGAGTGATTCATTAAAATCTTTCCAATCGTCCATGGGATATTTTGCTAACAGACAGGCCAAATTGACAGTAATAGTTAATGGCAACGTTTTAAAAACAGATCTCCCACGATCAGTTGGTGCTTGAAATTTGTGTTGGTAATGACTCTCAGCTTCAACCACACCAAACCTTTGCTGAATATCTGTAAAATTTGCTAAGTTGTAGCCATCGTTGTGTTTTCTGTAGTTGATTGACTGTAGCAGCCATCTTGAACTCCGAAGGTTAGTCAGTTTTACATCTGGTGATTACTTAATGAGAGTTAAAAAGAAAAAAACCCAAATGAACAAATGAATACACGCACAGACAAGAGCAAAACACATTATCACCCTCACAGCTTCAAGATCAGGAAAAAATAACATTGACAGAGACTTAAGAGGCTTTGGAGCTGGATTTGGTGCATGTTTGAAGAATAATGGGGCCTTAATTGCCATGTTTGTCTGTGCCAAAACAGTTGTGGGAATTCATTAAGACCAAGTCCAGTCTCTGGAAAAGTAGTAAAATAAACAAACAAACAATGTTTGCATGGAAAATATGAGCACAAATCTTAAGTCAACCGTGTTTAATGCCATACTCTCCTCGTTGTTTTATGTTGTGCGTTCAACATTGATTTAAAATCTTCTCCCCGAGATGGTAAAACAGCACCCCACAGGATATGTTGTAAAATGAAATGAAGTGGAAAGAATGCTTTGCACTTCCACAGAGAGCGGTGAAAACAGAGCAGTTATAATATACACCTGGAGATGATTGAAGTGCATAAAAGAAGCATGTCGTGCAAAGCCATGTGCTCCCATTTATGTTCTTGAAAAACCAGTTTGGAAGAGAAAACAGCATCTAATAAACAAAAGGCAAAACTTCAAAACTAATCATTTGCAGTTGTCAGGTGACAAGCTGCAAAAAGCACACCCCTCTTCTCTTGTTTAAAGCAACTGATCCCCGTGGCTAATATCCATGATGGAGCATACCTTGTGTCTCTTCAGCTTTCAGAAGTGACACTATTGTTGAAGGGGGAGGCTGGGTCTGTGTGTGTGTGTGATGAGAACCCGGTGCTGGTTTCACAGGACTGTGACTGGAGGAGCGTAACACTGGCGAGGACTTCATCCAGTCTGTTTATGATGGCAGAGCGGAGGAACTGACCCTTATCCTTTCCAGACTTCTCCACTCCACAGCTCTATCTCTTTACTTTCCACCTCCTCACACAGTTCCTTATCTTTCTGCAACAATCTTATGAGCTCGCCCTGCACACACATCTGCATTTTTTATTTAAATGACTCAGACAGTGTCATTTTTTATTAGCTTTAAAACAATTTAAAGTCCACTTCAGGGACTTTGATGTGGCTATTTCACTAATGGGTATGGGCTATGTAATCATTAGCACATTATTAAGCAGGTAAAAGTGCTAAAATTAATTCTAAGTTTGGCTTTAAACCTTTTTAAAGTTTTTGTTGTGAATTTCTAACATGCAGTCAAAGAAGCGCTCAGTTTGAAAGAAATAGATCAAAATTATTCTGCAAGAACTTTACAAATAAAGACCCAGTATTTCTTACAACATTTCCTGAAAATTTCAATAAAATCTGTTCGTGAAGTTTTTAATTTTGCTAACAGAGAGACGGACGGATGGACACTGCTGAAAACATAACCTTTTTGGCAGAGGTAAATAATGGTAAACATAATTGTACGCAATATTGCAAGATCTCATGCAATCAGAGAATGGGCTGGGGATGACTCTCAGCTACTACCATATCATATACCAATTTTAGCTCAACATCTGTAGAATTGACTGAGTTATAGCCATTTATGGGTTTTCTTACATTGATTAGTTGTAGTAGCCATTTTGAATTGGGTTGACTTCGTAAGTTATTCAGCTGTAAATGCACATCCAGTGATTATTTTCTAAGAGTTTCATTAAAATCCTTCCAGTGGTTCTTGACATATTTTGCTAACAGACAGACAGGTTTGACTTCAACAGTTAAGGCAAAATCTTATGCATTCTGTAGTGCTCCAAATATGTGTTGGGAGTGAGTCTCAGCTACCACCACATCAAATTTTAGCTCAAAATTTGTACAACTGTGTCAACTGAGTTGTAGGCATTTTTCTGTTTGCAGAGATCGATTAGCGGCCATGTTGACGTGGGTTGACTCCAAACGTTATTCAGTTGTATAGATGTACAGTTTCAATAAGATTTGTTCATTGGTTCATGAGATACTTTGCTAACAAACAAGCAAACAAACAAACACAGACAAAAACACAGAAAGGGAAACAATAAAACAAAACAAATCAAATTGATCCTAAAGTGTTTAAGGACATTCTCCCTCCTGACAAGAAGCCAAAAGCAGCAAAGACGCTGGAAAGAGCTTTAGATGGACAATGAACCAAAACGGGCTGTTATCCCAGAGTTACTGAAGCTAAAGGAATGCAACACTTTGCAACGGCCCAATCATCTGCTCTCAAGCCAACTGAGATGCAGTTTATATATTAAAGCAACAAAAACAGCTGATGTGAGACTTCAAGGAAGCACAGGAAGATTTTTGATCACGTTTTAAAATAGGAGATTTTTAAATTTTTTTATTTGATTTTAAGCCGTGAAAGAAGGTGGGGCTCCACATATGAAAAGGGACATTAAACTTGATTTTGTTTAACTAAAAATGTGTCTGTGTCACAATTTTCCTGAACCGAACTTTACAGCTGCTAAAACACCTTGCCCAGTGGTGTGATGCAGAGTACTTAGTTTTCCTTCTTCATGTAGTTCGTCAACTCTCAAATCCCTCCTGATTTTTGTCACATTCAGTAGTGTATTGCACATCTTTTTTTTTTTCCTTTCTAGGAAGCCAAAGCGATGCCCTTCTCAGCCTCTCAGTGTCTGGCTGAGGCACAAATTTCACACTGATCCTCACCCCTCTGATGCCAAGCAGCTGAAGATACATGACACTGTGCAAATACTACTGGCCCATTTCTGGGTTAAATAAATTTGGCAGAGTACTCTCACATGTCACGTTTTATTACGCAGGGTGTTCATCTTTTGTTGGACATGTTGCTTTAAAAAGTCAAGATAGATACGAACAGTATAACCCTCTTCCTTTACAAATCTGGTCTCTGCTAAACAAATGTACTTGTGTCCTGAATATCCATGCATATACTTTGACTTTATGTCAGGCCCTTGTTTGTGAATAGTAATAGAGGAGCTCCTAAAAGGAGATGGAGAGGGAATAAATGGAGGATTTTCAGCTTGTTAAACAGGGCATTAGAGGGCTTGTGACTGGGAGTTGTCGGCTATAAAACCGAACTGTTCGGCTGCATTCATGTTTTAGTGCATTGGCTCATTGGCTGACAGCTTTGCTGTTAGGGTGTCATTTGGGGCTATGCCTTGGGGCATGCTTTATGCTGCTCATTTGGCACTTTCAGGACTCACCAGAGGCAGATTTAGGGAAAGACCAATCACTACATGAAGACTGGCTCCCCTGCACCAATCTGAGTGAAGTAAAACAATAAGTAGAGGAAGAATGTAAAACAAACATTCAGTGTTTTCTGGTCATTTCTGCCATGGAGACTTTATGTCTGAGCTTGCCGTCTGTTTTTTATTTATCTGTAAGCTGTCAGGTTTGAGGTTTTTAAACCAGATGTAAAGCAAATTGGGTTTGCGCACGGTACTATTTGCTTTTAAGGTTTCCAAGAAACAAACAGACACGTGTTTGAAATCTGCACATCTGAGCTCTGAACAAATCCAGAGGCATACATGTAGAGCTTTCATGCATGGGCACACAATTTTATTATTGTTCTTTAGGGCCTGGATGTAATTTTTGCAATGCTTAAATGATCTAGGCAGCCATAATGATGTTCATATGCTGACATATTTACAGTGAAGTATATTCTTGCCGTTTTCTATATTCCAACCAACGAGCCATCTGGAATAACAACATCCCTTTAAGCTGCAAATCAAGGAGGAAAAACAGATGAGGAGAAGAAGGGGAGAACGGCAACAGAGAAACCTCTATAAAAGGTGCTCAGCTTTGCTCTTTGCCTTTGTTACAAAATATTCTCACTGAGGAGTTCCTAAATTTCTGTTCCAAGTTTCTGTTTATGTCCTGGCTTTTCCATACTCAAATGTCAACATAAGAGTGCAAATTTATAGCCTTCAGCTTGAATAAATGACAAACAGATCTCGTTATAGCTCTAAGTTTGTCAACAAGTATTAGAATTATTAGGGAAATGATACTGCTGCACAATAAAAGTTAAAACAGTTTATGCTTCTTCAATAAGCTGTCCAGAATCCATGTTCCAAGTTTGGTTCCTGTATTGTTTTAATAAGCTGTATAATTTCAAGATTAAAAACTAAAAATCATGATTTAGTTTGAGCCTTGGTTGAAAGACCTTAAGAAAAACTGGCCCATGATAGATGTTTTAGCCTGAATTTAAGAAAAACAAACATGGTGTAAATTGTCAAAAGTAACAAAAGATTGATGCAGCTGCAGAAGTCTTCCAATTAAAGTGAAAGTGTTAGTGTCTTTTTGTGCCACATCACTAGCAATTGTTTGGGAAAAACATTATTATAGATCAAAAATATTTTATTTTTATATAATGTCACTGGTCTGAGTCACTTGCTTTGATTGGTGAAGTTTGTGTTTGGGTTGATCCAGCTTGATTCAATGAATATAAAGACATATTAAACTTTTTACCATATTGCTTTAGGGGCAACCTTAAATGCTCAAGAAGAAATCAGAGCTGTAAAAAACAACCAAACCACTAGATTCTTTGGGGGCATTGCCCTTGGTCCTTAATAATAGCCTCACATCAACAGCATGAAGTCCTTTTGTGACATGTTACTGTGAGCAACTATTCTGAATGCTCTGAGCATTCATGCAAGGCACTCCAAGAATCTGTGGATTGTCATGGTGTAATAACAGCCTCCTGGCTGCTTTGGCGACGAACAGAACTGTCAGCAGGCAACATATCACGGACAGAAGTGCTGCCATTCAGCAGAACAGGCTGTTCTTGACAAAGAAACGTTCAATGTCTGTGTTTGATTGGTGTAAACTGAAGATTTGTGGGGTTATATGAAGACTATATTTCCAGTAACACCAACATTCAATAACTTTTAATCAGTTACAATGACAAGATGTTTGAGATGTCTGAGACAAAACTGAGCAGTTTGAGACGTCCGCAGCAACTCTGCAAATATTTCGCTCTGACAATGCAAACCTTGATTATTATTAACTAGTATTAATTATATCCTTAAATTCTAGTTTTTCTTTAATTAGTTCAGTCAAATGCACAGTTGGACATACGCTTACGCTTGCAATGATTATCATCCTGTGTTACCCAGCATTGCTTTTGCTTCCACAAACCCCAATTTGAAATTTCTGAACTATTTACAGTCAGCCTTTTATTGAGTTTAATTTGAAACAACTGTTCATGACACAGATCTGTGAGCAACCCACTTCCACCCCTAACACTATGCAAGACAATTATCGAAGCAATTATTGAAACACAATTGATGGAAACATCCAGTATTTATTTGGCTTTTATTTTTGGTTCCTGCCTGTCTTTTCTTTTTGTGTGTTTAAACAAAACAAAAAAAATGGGCATTGTGCTGTATAAACCTATTGAAATAAACACAGTAAATTATTCACACAAGAGCTGGAACAGTTTCTTAGCTGACATTCCCTTCATCATTATTCACAGGACGGGCCTTTGTCTCTTTTGTTTTAGTGATCATGTTAAATTAGCTCGAAACAGAAGGGTGCTGTCTTGTTGCCAAGCTGTCTGTTTGAAAGCTGTGTGTGTGTGCCAAGGTAAACCAGACAGGATTTATTCATGTACTTATCTTCATCTGTGCTGTTTATGTATGTGCCTGATTACAACCAAGATGTATGCATAATACTGGTGTTTCTCTTTGGCTGTCTTTCCTACTGTCTATTTGTCATATGTGTTGATGAATGAGTGTCTGTGTGTTGGTGGTCTGCAGATGCCCTACAGTTGGTTGTTGGTAACAAGGACTTTTAGGGTGCAAAGTAGAAGGGAGGACAGCTAGTGGATTGGCAAGACCATGATGTGCAGTCCACAAGGAATCATGTTATGTCTCGAGGTACTGGTGTGATTCTACCAAGTAAAAGGTGTTGATGGCGTGTTTTTTTCATCATCCAACTTTCCACATTTAACATGTATGTTTTTTGTCACACTCACAATTTGTGCATGCGTGCTCCAAACCTGATCTTGGATGATGTCATGTGCAGCTGCTGCGTGGCTGACAGACAGTTTCCGCACCACAACATGGGGCCCTATGGTCCGCCTGTCAAGCAGACTGACAGGTGAATGACACCAATGAGAACCAGCAGTCCCTCCCTTTAGGAGCCAGGCACTGACAGCCAGTAAACAGCCAGAAAAAGCGTCTCTGAACCTGAAAGTAATCTCTTTAACTCGCTCTCTTTTGCTTTTTCTATGCTGAGCCGTACTCTTTCTCCTTTCCCCTCAGCCTCCCCTTCCTTTGCCTCTCTTTGGCTTCTTCTCATCTTCTCACCCTTTTTTCAGACCCCTCTTTCTTTCCCTCTCTGTGGGTATTTTTTTCTTGCTTCCACTAAAGGCCTCTGTCTTTTTTAACTGTGTCCCATCCGCCCCCTTCTTTCACTCTTTCCTTCTGTCTGTCATTGCTCTGTGCTGCTTTCTATCACTGTGTCACCGACTCTTAAGGAAACACTTTGACTTGTGCCTCTCAGTCAAAATTTAGATGAAAAGTGTTTTAAACTCAGTGTAAATAGTAAAGGGTTGTGTGAGAAGGACTTGAGATTGTGTATGTTTGTACAAAGCAAAAATTGGGAAAATACAGGACAGCTACAGAGGTAGTACTCCTCATGTCAAACTGTTTATCCTGGCCATAAATATTCTCTCTCCTCTTCCTTTTCTCTTCATCACATTGATTCATTCAAAATTTGGTGGTTTCTTGGTAAAGATTTATTGGCGCTTCACATTTTGAAAACATTACATGGGTGGAATAGTTTGATGCTTGATTGGCTTTAAGAAATCATCCAGTGTGTATCTCCACCCTTACCCTCTGTCCCCCCACCCTTGGCTCCATGTCCATGACTCCCAGCAGATCTATGGTTAGCCCACCCAAGTGCCTTTCAGCCTGGCACTCTGCCCGAGGCCCACACTCCCATCTGACCCATGAGTACAAGACCCAGCCCCATTTGCACCCATTGACCCATCACCTTTTGACCCACTGTCCCACGCTCCTTCTGACTTTTTTATTTTCCGCATCAGCCCAAAATCATGATCCGCACTGGCCCTCAACCTCAAAAGCTTAGAAAATAGTTTTTGTACATGTGCATTGTATTTATTTATGTGTTAACTTGAAGATTGTGGGTAAGAGGTTTATAGTTGCACTTAACAAGGACTGGTAAATCTGCTTCCTGTTCCTAGCAAGCTGCTCACTTGTTATGGCCAGCTCTTCTTCAGTTCTTCCTCCCAACCTCTTTATCACAATACGTTTGTGTCTCATTTGTCCATCACATCCATTCTATCCATCTTCATCTGTGTGGCATCTCACTCGCTCAGTCAGTCAATCTCTTTGCCTTGCAAGTGTTCATGTTGTCTCCCAGTAAATCTCTCGCTGTCGGTTTCTATCTTCTTCTTTGTTGTTTTTCTCTGTGTGCCTTCCTTTTGCCTTGTGAGAAACTCTTAAGAGTCTTTGTTGTGAGCTCAAGTCACCTCCATGGTGACCAGCACTGACTGACAGCTTTTAAAAAGATCTCTTCATTTCAGGGGCCAGGGAAGGGCAGGAGGAATGTGTGTGTGTGTGTATGGGGGGGGGGGGGGATTGACAGACTAAAACTTTTTGGGTGCTTTTTTTACATAAGAGCATGAACAAATCAACATGTGTGAGTTGTTTTTGCTCACCAGTGTCCATCCTTTTGTGGGTTCATTTTTCTCGTCGAAGTCTTGATGTGATGTTTAGCTCAGTGACATACACAAATAAACCGGGGCAGAGTCAATCTAAGCTCTGCAATCAGCGCTGAGCCGCCTAAGCTTCTGTAACTTTGTTTGTTTATCCTCCATGTTTCCTTTGAACCCCTAGCCCCAAACACACTCAGATTTTTGGTATTAGAACTTATATAACCCAAGAGAAAGAAAATAAAACAAGGGGTGAGTTAAGTTTACAGCAGAGCAAAGAAGACAGAAAAACAGTAAAAGTGGATTGATCTAACTTAAAAACTGCAAAACACTCTAAATTTCATCTGATGACCAATGATAGGGTTCATTCAGAGTCACGTCACCATATTACTTTTGTAGCTGAGCTTATTACAAGAAAACCCTGCAGGCACTATCTGATGGAGCCAAACAGAGGAAAGCTTTCATGTAAGCATTTTGTTGCAATTATTTCAGTCCTCTAAATGCTCAAAACAGCAAAAGACTATACGCCGCACTTGGTGCACTTTATCTTGGCAGGACTTTTTCTTGCAAAGGGCCTCATTACTCTCTGTCAGCCATTAGAGGCGAATATCTGAGCAGTGATTTTAATCGAAACGATAACATCAACTGCTTGGCGGAATGGAAAACAGAATTGTCGAAATGAAAGGCTAAGCTAAAACGAACTCTGCGATAACGCAAAGCAGGACAAGACACGGTCACAGCTTGACCTTTCGACAGACGGAAACACCACGTGTTTGACGGACAGTCGTCGCGGACCCATGGAGCTTGGAGAATGTCAGATTGAGTTTAAACTTCATTTTCCACATTTCTCCATGTCTGGACAAAAAGATAAAAAATATGTGTCCAAAAACTTTGTATCAACCCAAGTCAAACATCGGCACCCTTGCAGTCTGAAACCTTAAGCCATGCAATAACATGGGCCATAGACATTCCATAGCACCCAGTGAGAGGAACTATGAAAACACTCACCATACAAGGAAACCCCTGAAAATACCAGGGATTGGCACTGATACTTTAAAGAACATTACTTTGAAAGTGAGCTGAAATTGGGGATAAAAGCAGGTCTTTGCCTCCTCTTACTTGAAACTTTCAAACCACATGACCAAAATACCCAAGTGCCGAAAGAGAAGATTGTTCTGAGGTAAATAGCTGACAATCAAAGTGGTTATACATCTTAGAAAAGCAGCAGGAAAAACCATCTTGGGCTTGCGGTGGTTACAACACAGCAGATTGGTGGTCATTCCCTTTACTGTTTTACTTTTCAGCAGGAGTTTCAGCTCCAAAGTTTCAAAGTAATGGAGAAGAGAACTCAGATGGGGGAAGGAAAAGACAGATGGAGACTTGTCTTATTTATATTCTTAGACTCCCAAATTATCGTAAAGTCTTTTTGAAGTCAGCAGGCATCCTTTTGAAAAGATCCAGCGCCATGATTTGGACAAAGATGGAGTGAGAGACCGGTGACAGTTTTTTGAAAGTGACACCCCGGTGCCCCATCTTGCCCTAGCTCTCAGAGTTATCAATCTCTGAGGCATTCTAATTATCCATAATTGGTCATAATTAGATTTAATTGGCTTTGATTGGATGTAATTGGGCCGATGGGCTAATCTGATTGAAGATCAGAGGACTAGGGGTCCTGTGTGGTTTGAGAGTGAGTATTCCCTTGGCCCTTCACTGACCCAAGATGTACACATCAAACATATTTGTTTGTAGCACAGCTGATTGCTACCGGTCGCTGCCGTGTGATTTGGGAATCAATTTACAAAAAAAGCACGTTGATTACTAAAACTTCCTTGGCAGTAAAGCATGTTTAAAGGGATTCAAATCAGCTCTTGAATTAAAAATAAGTTTTTTGCTTTGTGTATGTGTCTTTGTTGCTAGTTTGCAGCCAAACAAACACTCACACACACACACACACACACACACGATAGGGCCTCAAAGAGAAACTGAGAGGGTGTGAGATGGCAGGAGAGATCATAAGTAAACAGTAATGTAATACAGCACTAATTTGAATCAAGTTTTCTTGCCCAGAGCTGCTGAATTCCTAATTGTGCGTGAAGCTGTCCAGAAGTCATGCTAAATTATAATATACTGGACAGAAAGAGAAAAGTGACTCTGCAGCATCTTGATTTGTTCTGACGAGGGACAAGGAGAGCAGAGGGAGGAAATGTGTTTGTGTTGGAGAGAAAAAAAATCCTC
>JAOXNZ010000177.1:14272700-14283601 GCA_028566095.1 Kryptolebias brasiliensis | reverse complement strand
ATCTTGATTTGTTCTGACGAGGGACAAGGAGAGCAGAGGGAGGAAATGTGTTTGTGTTGGAGAGAAAAAAAATCCTCCTGCCCTCTGCTCATGCTCTCACTGTCTTTTGTTCCCGATCTCGCACTGCCCGTTGGCTTGATAGGCAGATGGAAGCGATTATGGTGTAATAATAAACCATCGAAGGAAACCATGGGAGAGACGGAGAGATGACAGAGAAGGAGAAGGAGGAGAAAAGGAGAGTCTGCGGTGCACTCACGGGCCAGCACATGTGTCCATCGGGCCCGCGGATCAGCGCCTGTGCTCATTTCCATCACCTTGACAGCTTCGACCTACATCGAACCACCAGGAAAAAAATGAAGAGCATGTCCTCTTCATGTAATATATGCAGCTCCTCTCCAACAGATGTGAGATCTTTGATCACAGTTTTGATTAGACTTGATGGATCTCACAGATGTTTCACACTTTGAGGTCTATTGTTAGAAGATGCTCTGTGTTCTTTTTGAAACGACACAATCCTCTCTCTTCTTTCCACCATGCCATATCTCAACACTGTATTATTTAGCATTTACTTTCTTGGTTTTATGCAGCAGTAAGGGTCTGACAGTAGCCTTGTGTTCTGTCTGCATTCAGTCACAGTGTGTTTAACATCTGCCCCGCAGGCATGCACCTCTGCAACCTTTCAGCACCTATTGCATCTCCACAGTGTCCTGCCACAGCATATAAACAGCCAAGATCACTTCCATTTCAAATTTCTGTTCAGTGCTCATTTAATACAACACGCCAGCCATCATAGAAAACCCTCAAGTGCTTGTTAAATGTCAAGTCGTGACCACAAGACACATATGAAAAAAAAGAAAAACTTGAAGCACCTGCATGAAGAAGGGTTGAATAATGCTGGCATCAAGCAGCAAGAAGGTCTTTGTTGAAAATAGAAGTGGTTGGAGCCGAGGGGTTGAATGGGGGGAAGGTTGAGTGGGTTAATGTGAAGAGTGTGCTTATGCATGAATGTCAGCATGTGTCTTTATGCATCTGCATCGCGGGCAGCTGGTGTGCGGATGCAGGAGAGAGAGCCGTCATCCAGAGGTAAGCTACACTCCCTCCAATGCAGCCCTCCCCCTCGCCTATAACCTCTCACCCCTCACCCTAACAGCAGCACGATACGTCTGTTGGGGGACTGTTGTAGGCAAGGTTGCTTTCTGCTCGCATCAGCATCCTCTCTGTCCTTCAAATTGCCTGTGGAAGCAATGGGTGCCACGAGTGGGTGGCTGGTGTGCCCTGTTTGTTTTCCATGGCTGCAGCATTTTTATGTCCAACTAGCAACTGAAACATTTACGCAAATTGTTGAATTTTATAACTGGGTGCCTCAAGGAATGCTCAGAGTAACCATAAGGGTTTGTTTTCTATTTTTTGTAGGTTTAAGATATACAATGCCAAAACATAAAGTCCATGCAAACAATAATGGTTTTTCAGTAAATTTCGAATAAAACCAAGAGCACATAGTTAAAACATTTGTTACTCATTTTGTTCAAAATAAACACAGTTGGCACAATGATTGTTTCTGGCAGCTAGTAAGTTTAACAACAATAGGCCTCAGTTCACTAAATATTTTTTGAGTATGAAGTCAAAAGAACTAATAACAAGAATATATTATATCACTTAAATTCATCAAGGTTTTTTTTGTTTTCGGAAAAGGTGAGATTTAATGACACTAAAACAGATGTAAAAATAAAAGTCTGTTTCTCAGCTGATTCAGCTGTCATATTTTGGTTCTGATGTTAGCTTGAGTTGATCATCACAAATTTTTTTTTTTTAATCCTTCTCATCCCATCAGTTTCACAAGCACCACAGAAACTTGTCAAAACCAAGAAACTGTCTCTGGTCTTTTTTTGAAGTAGGTCTCTTCTACCACCTCTTCAACTCTGACTTCTCTTTAGGCTTTTGAAGTCATTTACGCAATGGTGCATGGAGATGTGGATATACTCTTAGTTCCTGTAAAGGTTTTAGTAAGCTGACAGTTCAGAAAAGTATTAGCACATTGTATCAATGTAAGAGTCCTCTGCCAAGTATAGCTCACTCTAAAAAAATGACCAATAGTATTTAGACACTAATTATTATCACATGCTCAAGTATTTCTTCAGTCTGTTTAAAATTGTTCTGATTAGAAATTAAAACATAAGTCTTTATATGGATGCTATAGTTAGTATCTCATTGGGCTGTGACTGTTAGAGACTAGTTGATTTTTTTGCACAATGTGGACTTTGAGGAAATGTGAAATTAACATTTTTACTGAATTAAGAACTATTTAAATGGATTTCTGATCCCAAGAATCAGAATTGATTAACGTGATATCTAAAGTGTAAATCTCCAATAAGAAAAGCCTTTTGTACAAAGAAACAAAACACGAGTGTCTAGAATTACAACATTTGCAGGGGTTTTAAACAGTGAAACGTATTACCTTTGACATTCATAAAGGCTGATCCTTGCACTCATAGTTTAACTTTGAATTTCAAGAACTTATAGCAGTCATCACTTTAAAACAACCATGATTTCACCCAATAGTTCTGTCATGTTTCAGCATGCTGTTTATTAAAATCCTTTAGCCAGCCAGCAACCACACGGCACATTTTATGCTACGGCGCACATAAAAACACTCTCTCACAGCTCAACTGTCGCCTCCAATCTCTGTCTTTTTGCCTGTTTTCATGCTACAGCTCTTATTTTCCCTCCTGCTGTCCCAGTGGTGGTTTTCTATGAATGATATCATCACTCAGTGCTTGAGTGAGGTCTCGATGACCCATGATGCACTTTAGCATCATAGCTTCACCCGAGTTTGACTTTCTTTTTTTTTTTTTAACAGAACATTCAGAGAAAATTTTATTTAGGGGTGTTGAGTCATGAACTAAAAGTTGTGTGTATTTTTGTCACATATATCAGCAAGTTGTCCATCACTGATGGCAAAACAAAACACAGAGGACCAAATCTCCCATTCTGGACAGGATTCTGTGGTAATTGGCTATAAGAGTAGCTCAAGACAGCAGTATTTTTTCTTTTCACAGTTAAATAGATGTCCGATTGGCACAAAAAGCCACAGAGGCCAACTATACAGCGTCAGACAGGCACTTCCTGGAACAGTGTTTTCTTTCAGCAATAGCAGCCTTAAGTCTGATTAAAGAACAGCAGTTCCAGGAAGGGACACCTGACAGCAACAGTAGCTAATCAGATGGGAAACTTGAACACCAACACACAAGCAAGTTCACTCAGAGGGAAAGTTAGCATGTCCACGCATGCTGACAGCACCAGCAGAAACTTACAACAAGCATACAGCCTTTAATCATGATGTTACACTTCTCCTGTCGAATGTTTGTCAAACAATGGCGTGCATTTGTGTGTATTTCTGACAGGCCATTTGGCTGAGCTTAATTTTCCCAAAGCCTGCTGCTCTGGATACCACACAAACATAGCAGTGCCTCTATTGTCTGCCTCCCAAGGAATTCCCTACCTCTCTCATCGCTTGATTAGCTGCTTATCCGTTTGCCTGATCCTTGGTTGACAGTCAGAGTTTCCCCTTGCTGAAATAAAAAAAAAAAAAACAACAAAAAAAAAACACCTGTTGTTGTAACACAGCCCGGATTACTAAACCTTGGAACAACTTGTCCTCTCATTTTCTCCCCACACATAAACAGAACTATGCAGGAAAATCCAAAATTCAAGGAGCATATCAGAAGTGGAAAGGAACACAAAACTGATTTGCATTTGAGGACTTGCAGTAACTAATGTCAACACGCCAAAATTTTTGAAACGACTGTGTACAAACGTGCAAATGTTTTAATGAAGGATTAGTTTAGACCAGGCTGCATTGGAAGTGCTACAGCTAGCTGCTACTATTTCCACTTGCAAAAAGCTGTGTCATGTGAAACTGGCAGCAATGCAAAGGCTTTTTAAACAGTGTTTGTATGAACCGATGTGAAGTTTTTAAAACTGAAGTTGTTTTAAAACAGCAGCTACCCACTTTGGTCTTGGTCACACTCAGACTAGCTGTTAGCTCATCAGTCTGGTTAGAATGAAATTCTGTTTGTCCAAGCTGAGGCCATTGAAAGAGCAATCTAAAACATGTAAGATTTTTTATTTTTCATAACCTTTCCATAGCAGCGACTATGACTTTAAGCAGCTTGTGTCCCTGTAAACTCTACTGGATTAAAGCAATGGAAAAGCTCTTTGGATCGAAATCTGTACTTAGTTCTCCAATTTCTCAGTGTTACTTCATTCTGTTGGCTTTTATATTTGTCTTCTGTAATTGCAATTTACACCTCTTACTTTCAACTCTCACTTGTTCCATTCCCCCAACCATCTGGTGCCTTTTCTCTACAGAGTGAAGTTCAATGTTAACAACCCACATCTGGGCTAACACACACGCACCCACCCACACACACACACACACATTCATTTATTCTAAGGTTAGTAGAAATAGCCAGCAGCAAGTGATTCCCAAATCTATCTCTCAAGTGTTTAGCTCAAGAGACAGGATGGCCTTAGGGTTGGGGTGATACAGGTTGGTGTTGTTGCAGCATTACTTAGGTCTTGTCGAGCACTGATCGCTGGCAGATGCTGTTTGTCTAATGGCAGGAGGTCATAGTAGGGTAAACCAGTGGCAACAGGAGCATTGCTGATCTGCCGAATGTAGAGTAGATGTTACCATAGCCGAGGCCAGCATGAATAGAGAACATAGAGCAGGTTTCTTCAGTCACAAGCTTAGATCCAAACCCTGGTTCTTTTTCCTGTCAGGACCTGAGGACTGGACACTGTCAGCCTAATGTGGCGCATGCAGAGAAAGTACATCTAGCTTGATTGAGTTCTAGTTGTGAACTCCCACACCTCTTTGGGTTGTTTCCACAGATCCAAATCTAACATGTCACAAGGCCAGAGGATTAATTGGTAATCTTAACAGCTGTCATTATCTGGGACAATTCTAAATTATTTCACTTTTCACCTTGGCAGCACATGTGGCCTGTCAGCTAGCCTGTTGAAGAGATCCAGAACATTTTCTTCCTCCCCTAACTTTACCTTTCTTCTTACCCTCACATTTTTTTCTCTTTCTTTAGGACTCTGTCTGCCTTCTCTTGCTTCCTGCAGCTAATTTTCAGAATGATTTCATGGCCACAGAATGTCCTAATTATGGTGAGCTGGTCCACTTTGCTGCAGGGCCACATTTTAGGCCTGGTAATTCAGAGTGTATGTGTGTGTGTGCGTTTCTGCAATTTGTGTGTCTGCTCAAAGAAGGGAAACTAGGTTTTGGGGTGGGTCACAGAGTTTTAAGGCAGGGGTACCTGTCACTTTGATGGACGTTTGAGGGACCTGGCTGCCCTTGCGCCCCTGACCTCCTTCTGCAGCACTCCACCACGCCAACATCTCACTCTGTCAGACAGTTACACCCAGGTGGGGGAACAAGATGTGTGTGAAAGTGTGCATTTGTGCCAAAGAGAAATAGAACAGGGGCTCCTTCATCAAGGGACCCCAAAAGGATGGAATAAAACACTTAAACTCTGTTTACGTCTCTCTCAGAGAAAGTAACACAGGGCTCATTTTGCACTTTTAAGTTTCTACACTTGATAAACGCAAATAAGAACTCCGACTATTATCTGCTGTTTGTAATTATGTTATTTAGAGGCAAGACTAAGTAATCAGTTCACTTTTCCCAATCACTCAATTTGAAGGTAATGAGTTTTGTCTTCTGGCTTATACAAAACAATATACGTGTGTTTGTACGTGTTTGTTCATCTGTGTGTTCTCCGTGTTACACGCCATTATTTACAGACGCTCTTTCTAATTTCACACTTCATACGCTTTCTGTCATCGGCTGGAAATAGAAGAATGAAAAGAAAAAAAAACAGGCGGCAGCAGCTGATGAGAGTGAAATTGAAAAATGAAAAGAAGTCAGTTTGCGGGGGGAAAAGAGAGAGCGCTGTCAATGGCTAAGCCCTCAGACGTGTGATGGAAACCAATCGCCGTGGAAACAGCACGAATCAGCAGACCGCGTCGTGGCCCTCACAGTTACACACATACAGCATGCGCAGCACGCACGTCTGCGCACACACGGTAACCTCGGTATCGCCTTTCCTGAGATCTGTACTGTTAAATGAACATGATGGGTTTCCCCCAGCAGCTCCGAAGTTCCATTAAACACCCACAGTCAGTCTGACACTGAGGCACACATAAACATGAAATCAGCACGCCGCATGAACCACTCAACTGTACACTGGCCTTTCATGGATCTCCCTGTGTGCTATTCTCTGGTTTGCCTTTCTCAATCTCAAATCTGCCTGAATTAGTCTCAGTTTTTCATGTTTCTTCTTCTTTCTTAGCCAACATTTGCCTGTCAGATGGTTGTGGCGAGGGGGACAAGCAGGCTAACGGTTTGGGTTCTGTTGTGAAGGGAGAAAGGGGGGGAGTGCCATGTCTTTTTTCCTGACAGGAGCGGGGCCGCCTTTACACTGTCCAAACGGGTCGAGCCGTCACTCCTGATTAGCTCTTGTGCTGCACAGAGCCAGGCAGTCCATGGATCTCTGGAAGCTATTACTCAGCCTGTGAGTGAGTACCCTGTCTCCTCCTCTCAACCTTCCACCCCTCCACTGCTTTCCCTTCAACTTAATCACTCACAGCTGAGGATAAGAAGGGAGGCAGAGGTAGGGAGAGAGCTAAAGGGTGGAGTCAGGGTCTTAATCAGCAACAAGTGCGACTGATTCCATAACTTTTCAGTCCCATTTGTAAGAAGAACACACACTCACTCACAGCAGGCCCATTTGCCCCCCCAGTGGTGAGCTGCCATGTTCTGAGAGAGGAATGTCTGCCTCACAGGAACAGGAAATGAAGAAGTAGACACATATACAGACGGCCTTGTATCGCAGGGGGTGCTAGCCTAAACACACACTCATACTCACAATGTCCACCCTCAGCTGGAGCTTGTTAAAACTGGGACTGCCGGGCCAGCTTGTCTTTGTCAGATCTCTGATGTCACATTCAAGCTGATGGCTGGGACATTTCCATATGTGTGTGTGTGTTTGTGTGTGCTTGGACTGGCAACAAGGACGAAGAACACTGAGCGATGGTGACACTCAGGCCCCAGGCCCCCATGTTTTCCCACTATCCCTCTCTTCCGCCAGCAGCTACCCATGATGCCAGCTGGGTGGGCAATGGGTCAAAGAAAGAAACCTAAGCCTTCATGAGATGTGCATTAATCAGGCTCACAGTTATAAACAAAATCACACTTAATCAACTCCAAAAGCCAATGCTTCATTCAAAGCAAAGAATGCTTGCAGGAGAAACTGTATTTTGCTTTCTTTTGAGTTTCAAACTTATTTCCAGTTAAGAACAGTGAAAGTGCTTTTGGAAAACCAAAATTAAACTGTTGTTTTCCTTTAGGTAACAGCACATTATTTTAAAAGACTGACCATAACGTGATATATTTTTGTTTGTTTTGTGCTTCCAAACAACACTCTAAATAGATATTACTTAGTCATCACATGAGATTTTCCCAAACTTCATCTATCCCGGAGCTCTCTGTTTGTATTTTCCATAAAAAGACAACCAAAATCACTTTATTAAAGGTTGTTGAGCAAAACTGTTTAAAAAAAAAATCAATTTCAACAAATTTATCAACCTTGTTACTTAAGATGGATCAGTTACAAGTTCATTTGCTGCATATTGTAACACTGACTCATTGTTACGTTGCAGTATTTAAGTTCTCACATAGACTATGCAAAATATTTTTTTAAATGGTTATTTTTCTCTTTATTTAAAAAAAAAATTTCTCCCGAAACAATTGCAGCTTTACTTTTCTTTGCTTAATTTTTCATTTCCTTACAGTAAATATTCTTTTTAGCACAAGATCAGGACAAATATGTCAAGTTTGGTCATGACTTTGGGTTTTGTGTGTGTGTAAAATATATTCTGTATTTGTAATGTTTCATATTCTGGATGTACAGCAGCAATATTGAGATTTTATGCACTTTTTTCACAATTTCTTTATAGATGCAACAATATCTGATGCTCATCACTGAAAGAGATGATAAAATGTACTTTTCTAGACATGCCTGCCCTCTTCATGTTAAGGTAACAGTGCAGCAGATTGTTTCTCTGTTTTTATCCTTTCTCCTAATCTTTTAATACCACCAGCTTTGAGAAGATAGAAAAATTTGATACAAACTATGAGTGCCAAACAGTGCTGAGCTTGGCCACTTTTTTTGCCTTGGCAGTTATATGCATAAATTTGGGTGGGTTTTCTTCTAAATGCATGCATAAAATGTCTCTTTAAATGCACCAGCGCAGAGAAACACTCCTTGGTTGGCAGCGCAGTTAGAAGCACAAATGTCACTTTGCGAGAGTTTTGTGAGTTAGACAGATGTGCAAAATCCTAATTTGCGCCTGCAATTGATACACAATTTGTTGACGAAACTGATCTTGAGACTGAAGAAAAGCTCCATTTTGGAAATTATTTGTGATAATCTCAGTTTTGGATGTCGATGAAAGGTGGAAATGCAGCAGAAAAGGTTTATGTCTCAAAATGTCTGTGTTAGTGTGGACAGGCCTAACCCTCTGATTTAAAGTTTTGATCAGGTAAAAGTAGCAACAGTATACATATATTTTTTAATCCATAAAGTTAATAGCTGATGACTGGTCTTGCAACTGCTATTCTGTAAATCTGAGGATTTTTACTAGTTGGAAGGTTCAGAAAACTAAAAGTAGATGATTTGTTTTATTTAACGTGGCAGTGTTTCTCAGTTTTTTTTCTACAAACCAATGTGTCCATCAAATAGCAAAAAAACTAATTATCAGATTATTAAAGAAAACCCTACACGTGCTGTTCCTTTGATTTGCTTTGACTTTGGGACACTCTGCAGGAACAAAGCAGAATGGTGCTCCTCAGCTGAAAAAAAGAAAAGAAACAATTTGATGATGGATCATATTTCCGGCTCTTCACAGCCTCTCATCCTCTGTCCTCGGCTGTCCTTTTCCTTTCATCTCTAAAGTGCTGAGCCCAGGTGCAGGAGGAAAAAAGGAGTGTTTAAGTGTGTATTGTGTGTGTGAGCAGGGGGGAGACACCCACAGAGAGGCATGGAGGTGAATGAAAACATTCCTCACCTGTCAGCACAAGAGCACGCTTCAGCTGACCACATATCAGTTTGGAGCTCTTTTGGGTAACGGTTCACGAAACAAAGAACTGCGAGCTGTAAACCTTTGGAAGGGAGGCAACAAAGACAGCAAGGAAGATTGAAGAAGAAGAAAAAAATAATGAGGGAGTATGTAGTAGAGACAAAAGAGCAGCTGAAGGTAGACTCTTCATCTCCCAGTTTCAATTATTGAAAAACCATGGTTGCATCACCCAGTTTTATGTGTTACACTTCATTATCTTTAGTGCCTGGTCATGTCCGTATCCATTTAATTTTAAAATCCATCTGCAGTTTGCTTGATAAATCTTTATGAAAACACACATCGTCCACTGGCATACAAGCAAATATTTAGCCTCTTAGTCGGTGAGTCATTTATTCTTTTGGTAATATTGAATTTTTTACACTTTTGTGGACTCATGGAAAATTAAGCTAAAAGGTATATGCTGTTAAAGTGAAAACAACAAAAGCTCTCTTTCTGTTTCTCTTTGGGGGGTTGCTGGGCAGACAAGTCCTTGACTGCCGTGGGACTCGCTGGCCAATTAGTGCAGAATTTGAGCGTCGTAACGAGCCTTGGAGGAACAAGGGGAGTTTGATTACAGCACCTAAACCTTCCTGTCACCCCACCAGCCAGTGGGCCAAATGTCTCACTGACAGCCAAGTCACAGCTGGGTACACGGAGGGGAAAATTCCAGCCCACACTGCACTCTCTGTTCAATGTAATTTGTGAATGAACAGGTCCTGATGTGAAAACAGGGGGAAGTAATTATCCAACTTTTTTTTTCTTTTAGGCATTGTGTTCATTTATGACAAATCTGCGTTGTCAAAGTTGAATTTCTTTCAGACAAGGAGATTTATTGAGGAGTCTACTGGCAGAAAGTGGGAGCAATAAATACACAGAGCATAAGTGCCTGGTTTTTCTGCATGCCTGTTCGTGCTCAGGCCCTCATTTGGAATTCATGGCGTAAAAAACATAATAAACGGTGGGATTGAATCATTCAACAGCCCTGATTTGCTCAGCAAAATGCAGGTTTGGAGTTTATTTGTCTCTGTTGTCATGAATCACGACCTGGGAGAGGACTGGATTCAGTCATCGGTGTTACGAAACAAAGTTCAAACAAACACAGGACTCTGACTATTTGGACATCTTTGAAAGCAACATTTAAAAGTTGAGTGGTTTGGCACTTTATGTCTGTGTGTGGTGTGTGTGGGCTATGCCAACATGCTTCATAATGTCTGGAAACTTCATAATTCAGAAACACACCACAGAAGTACTGCAGGAGGAGAAAAAAAAGAATAAACTAGCACTTCTTTTAGGAATAAAATGTAAATGTAGTGTTTCATTTCAGAGCTTTTCTTCTACTAGCTCAGACAGACCACATAGTTTTGTCTCTTGAATGTTGCCCAAACCCTGGAAAAACCCAGAAAAACATCCATGGGATCATTGTGGTACTTTGTGGCCTGGAAACGACTCGACCCGGCCACCTTAGATGTCATCGTGTTCCTCTGCAATCTCTATGTGATACCGGCACCAAAGGATTCTTTTGATGCCAATATTATCCCCAATGTCAGCTCAGATCTCCTGTCAGCCTGCTCCTAATGCACAGTGACAGGAGCCCCACTGTGAGGACCCCACTCTGTTGTCGGATCGGGCAACCAGATGGACAGCTCAGCAGCAGGAGGGGACCTGATATCAGTGTCAGCAATCAGATCTCACCCACTGAGAACTTGTTTTGTGTG
>JAOXNZ010000177.1:14232495-14243819 GCA_028566095.1 Kryptolebias brasiliensis | reverse complement strand
ATTCTTTAAGACACTTTTCAGTACATTAAAATATCATTTACAAAATCTACGCTGGAGGAATTATAAGCAAATTGGGGTATAAAACTGAAAAGTGTTGCATGCATATGTACTCAAGGAAGGTGACTACCCATCCTGCTCTCAAAGTTCTGGAGGACTCAAACAGATTCCCATCAAGAGTTTCTCTGTATTTTGCTCCATCTACTTTTTTCTTTAACTCTGAACAGTGTCACAGTCCCTGCTGATAAAAAACATCCCTGCAGCATTTTTTCTGATTAATACCCTCCTTAGTCAGTCTGTGAGTTTTGTTGGACCACTCTTTCTTGGCAGGTTTGCTGTGGAGGCATCATCTTTTCATTTCCTGATAATTTAATGGTGCTCAGTCGGATGTTCAGGATTCGGTATATTTCTTTATAAACTACCCCTGATCTGTACTCCTTGGTGGTGTATGTATACTGAGATCATTTAGCACTTAGAACCCTTACAGGTGGATCTTATTTTACTGATTATGGGACTTCTGAAAGTAATGATTGAGGCTAACAAAAGGGTACATATGCATGCACCACTTTTCAGTGTAAAATGATTAAATTAGTATTGAAAGTACTTTTGTTAAAATCATTGCTTATAATCAAATTCAAAATCTAATTAAATTATTCTCTCTACAAATGTACCTGTTTCTGAGAGTGGACTACTTGTGCAACCCACTGTTAAACATTTTTTTAAGCTGTGAACAAATAGAAATTATTTTTGGATGATAGTTATAGTTGAACAGGTCAATCGAACTTCATCTAACAGCTACCATGGCAAATAAAATAAACTCCTAGGTACTTAAATTCCTTACTATTCAATATTATATATCTTGTTATACCTTCTTCAAAACACACTTGACTAACTGACAAAAATAAATTATTTCAAGTGGGTTTCTGTCTCCGCAGCATTATTTCTTTTTTACTGCTCATTTCCAATTAAATCCACTCAGTCTTCATACGACATGTCTTCCTTTCAGACCTGAAGTGACATTTATGTCAAAAACTGATGCACCAAGAGACAAAACCATAATTTGTACATTAAAAATGATTTTGAAAAATATGTGCATAAACAAACTGGAATATAAAAGAACCTGTGGTTGTGGAAAGGCAACCTGTCTCCTGTGAAAGTCATTTTACCGATCATCAACTTTAAAATAAAATGAAATAAAATCACTTCCTGACTCAAATACAGCTGCAAATGTCAGGTGCTTTTGCAACAACATAACAAATAGGCTTATTTTCACCTGTCATTGTATTATCAGGAGTCAATGTTACATGTAAAGTAGATTTGATTTATGGCATGACCTGAATGATCCACCAGAGGGCGCCACTATCCCGTTAAAGAGGCCATCAGCACGGACGCAAACCGTGCCAGGCCAGTGCGTTCGAAATGTCAGGCTGTTCCAGCGATCCAGCTGTCCTGAAGCCGGTCCAGATCAACAGTTGATGCTGATCCAGGGACTGAGTGGCCTCTGCAGGACATTCACCGCCAGGGGAGGAGGAAAATAAGGGTCCTTCATCCACAAATGTGTTGTTATTGACCGACGGAGGGCTAAGAAGCTGGTCGATAAACGGATCCAATTTGTCATCCTCTCAGGCTGCACGCCTCGGTCCCTCATTGGGACTGCTGCACATTTCATTTAGGTGTGAGGAGAATTCCAATTCAAAAGGAAGGTAAGGAAGCCTGTTCATGTTGCTTTGCTTTAATCAGCAGGACAGGGTGTGCTTCTTTAAGATATAAGGCTGAGGAGATCACAGCATCCCCTCTGCACATCCCAGTCCTTTATGATCGATGTGCATTGACAAACCTTACTGTAAGTGTGTGACTGAATGAAATCTGTGACAGCCTTACTATTGTTGACTTGGGTCAGTGGAGTGGTCTAATTCTGGCTCAGCGGCTGGAATTACAGCGGTGGCTGCATCTGCTGCTGCAGTGTGGAGCTTCAACAAGTTTCTCCTGCTCAGAGGAGAGACACACAGAGAGAGAGAGAGAGAGAGAGGCGTGGTGGACTGAAGTGATGGAATGGTGACACCCTCAAGAGGGAGTAAAGATAAAATGACAGCTGCCAGGGACAGTGTTAAGCTCAGGGAGCAGAAATAGTGTGCGTTTAAATGCCTTATGACTATTTGTGTTGTGCTTTTAGGGATCAACAAAGGAAGCATGATGGACCTGGTGAAGATTGCTGTGTCTTTCCATATTCTTCTATGTCCTGCATGGACCCGGCACTCTTATTTAGAAAGCATCTTCCCAGCCCGCCCGGGTAAATAATGAGCATAAGTTGCAGAATGGTTGCAGGTTATGTAAGAGAAATATGTTGCACGAGTGTTTCACTGCAGCAATGCAGAGCCTGGAGGTTATTCACCCTCCTGTTTCTGCTTCTCCCCCCTCAGCTTTCGGGTTTCTGGATGTTCCGAAGACGTTTGACCCCTGTTGTCTCATGTCTCCTCCTCCGCCACCGCTCTTCCCTCCTCCGCCTCAGCTTTGGAAGCGAGCAAGCCCCGTAAGTCTGCACAGCGCACCCTCTTCCACCTGTTTCTGTGCCAGTTTAGCTGAAAACCAGTTCTCTTGGTTTTCGTGTTTGATTGCATGAACATAGGAGAGCATCGGCATATTGGAACCAACAGTTCTTGAAGGCAAAGCGGAGGAAAAACCAAAACCTGTAACCCACGAGTGTTCACCTGGACCTCCAGGACCCCCGGGACCAATGGGCCCAGAGGTGAGGTCTCACTTCAGAACATTGTTTTCTTCACATCAACTTTTCAGTCTGATTAAATCATGGTGGATTGAAGCTTTGAAATAAAATTAAATTACTCTTTTTAGTATTGATCTCTCTGCAAATGTTCGATATGCGCCGTGCAAGCTGGACATAAATGTTGGGTCATTTTTCAGGGTCAAAGTGGATTACCTGGTATAAGAGGACCAAAAGGGGAGAAGGTGTGTGCTTTTATGAAATATGTCTCTAATGATTTGTCCTTGTGTTCAGCTATGCTCTAACAACATCTCTTCTTGCTCTATTTGTCCTCCTCCAGGGAGAAATTGGACGTCCAGGGTCAAAGGTGACCTCCTCTGATTGTATCCTCCATTCGTTCTCAGTCTCTGTGATCTGATTTGTCTATTAAGGGTGCTATTATGGGTGCTGTAACCACACAGTAAAGCTTGATCATCATCCCTAAATGTCTGCCTCCCGTCATTTCCGTCTTCCTTCCTCTCCATCATTTCTTTTCTTCCTCTTTGCTCATTTTTCCTGCACTCTCCAGCTCTCTTCAGCCTGGTCTCATTATCCTCCAGTTCTGAACCCAAGTCCTGCTGAGCTAGCCCCTCCACCAGCACTCCACTTGTACATTTTAATCTCACTAAGTGCTTTTGCTTGTCGTGATAAATCACTCCTTACACACACACAGCAGGTCCACTGTGCCTCTACAGACTGCGGTTTTAATCACATCCTGTTAGCATGGCAGCAGCTCTATAAAAGCGCTTCAGGTGTAAACAAGATGTGAGGCCAGTCCTTGGTTTTTCAGCTGGCAGATATCTGACAAGATGGAGAATGATTAAGGCTTTATCTGTGTCTGGTATGAGCAATGCTAAGGAGTATTGTTGAGAGTTTGAAACTCAGAACAGGTCAGATCCACGTGCTCATGTAATTCTGATTCAGATATTTGAGTGAGGGCTAATAAAGGAACTCAAATGTGCCTTTGTGGAGTTGAAGTTCAGCATCCCAACATAAAACGTGTTAATATTTTTGACTAAAACTTGATGTTTGTGTTTGTGCAGGGTCGCACTGGTGCTCCAGGCCTTCCAGGCAAACCAGGATTTCCAGGACTGCCTGGTCCAGAAGGGCCTATGGTTAGTGCCGTGGCCTCTCAGTTCAGCTGAGTTCAGATCAATTTAAATCTATTCATACAGGAAAAGAGCATAAAAATATAGCTGTGGTCAGAAGTTTACACACACTCATGATGAGCATGAATGACATATTAATTTGGGGCTTTTAATGTTTTTATTTTTACTGTTCTTTTCCAGGGTGGAATGAATATGACTTCAATTTTTTTTTTAAACAAGAACTGGGTGCACAAGTTTGAATTTATTGTGATTTTTATCTTCAAAGGCAATAAATATTGTGGATTTCATTAATTATGCATAGAGGTTCAAAAAATATACATACATTTCAGGTCCAGACAACTTTCAATGTACTGTGCTAACATAATGTAGCATGGCACATTTTTATTTTTATTTTATTGTTTTACTCAACCATGTATGACATGTCATACTTTACAGCAGTAAATGACAAAGATAGTCATTGTTGTTTGTGTTTGTTTTGTTTTTGTAAGGGGGAGAAGGGAGACCCAGGACTCATGGGTTTACCGGGGCTGCGGGGTCCTCCAGGAGCAAAGGTCAGTGGCATTTTTACAGCATGAGCACATTCATGGAGGATACATGTGGACATTAATGCTTCTCATCTGTTCTGTCAGGGTTTACCTGGATACAATGGCGACAAGGTAAGTTTTGGTTTCACAGTAAAAGGTCTTCCTGCTAAACGGTGACTGTGTTCCCCCACAAAGTAATTTTTTGAGAAATTGGTTTTAAAATCATCATTAAAATAAATAAAATGATCCAATAAAAGATAAAAAGGTGACAAGTATGCTTTTCAATTGACGGCAACCAATCTTGTTCCCCAATTATTAAAGATGAAAGGATGATATCAATGTTTTGCTGGCCTCAAATTTAAAATTAATTTTTATTTCATGATAATAATATTTCTCAGTTTCAGCAGTTCATATGTTGTTTTTGTATAGAGAGTTGTAGAGTTTAAGTGAACTTTAATCCAACTTGTTGACTTCTTTGATTCTGTAGTCTACGTTTTAACTTTGTTTCCCTTTCTCTTTCTAAAAATAAGGGTGAACGTGGTGACCATGGCCCTACAGGACCAAAAGGAGACAAGGTTTGTTGGTTTAGTGTCATTACAGGTCTTAAAAATCTTAAGGAAAGTGTTGCGTAACTGCATTTGGAGTATTTATTTTTGGCTATGACAGGGAGCGACTCAACTCATGCTGCCTTCTAATGGACCAGATAATATGATTAGACCTTAATATCCTCTCCACCAGCTCTTCCAAGCGATGAGGAAAGTCCAAAGACACCACCAAATTTTCAGGCTGGAAAAAAAAGGCATTCAGAGTGTGTGTTACCACTCAAGCTGCTAAAAACTGTCTGATTCTGGTCACCTGCTGAGCAGTCGTTGCATCCCTTGTCCTTGCTCTGTGTCAGAAAGTCACTTTTCTCGCACCAAACGCTCGTGTTCTCTCTTTTTTTAGGGTTCCATTGGTTTGCCTGGGATGCTTGGGCAGAAGGTATGAAAGAAATCAAAGAATGGAAGCACACAATTGATCAAATCTAATTATCTCCTAACCTTGGTGTTCTCCAAGGGCAAGCTGGGCCCGAAGGGAGAGCCGGGTGTTTCAGGGAAGAGAGGACCAACTGGGAGACCAGGAAAGAGAGGCAAACAGGTGGAGAGAAATGTTCAAGAATATTGCACTAATTGTGTGTGTGTATTTGAAATGGATAAAGCCTGATTATTTTCTTTTTTATATATATGGTTGCTCTTTTTCAAATAGTTTAAACATGTTCTGACAACTTAACTTTTTATGAGACATACAAATAAATATTTTAGATACTGTAGGCTCGGATACATACGACACACACTAAATGAAAATTACATAATGCATGTCTGTGTTTGTTTAAACAAAGAGTTTTATGGGTTTGTACAGGGTACGATTGGCCACACAGGAGCCGCAGGACTCATGGGCCCACCAGGACCTCCTGGTCCTCACGGTCACCCTGGCCCACCTGGACCTCCCGCCTCAGGTGCTGTGACACACACATATGTGTAATTCTCTTGTATTTCCTCTGTTGTAACATCTATGCACTTTCCTGCAGGTCTCTTTCTTGTGGGGGAGAAGGGAGAGACGGGTCCACCAGGTCTACCGGGTCACTGCGACTGTAACACTGTTGCTGGAGCAAATAATGCCCCTTTTGGACATTATTACACCCAACGACGTGGCAGTAATAAACTCACTGCAGTAAGACCCAAGATATTCACAGAATGTATGATTTTAGATCAATAATCTGCTACTTAGTGTCCATCTGCTCTTTGTGCAGATATTTGTGGTGAACAGTGAGGAGGAGATGAGCCGCATACATTTAGAAAACGCAGTAGCACTCAGGAGGGATCAGAGGATTCTTTACTTTAAAGATAAAGACGGCTGGAGCCCCTTACAGGTGCAGTAGTTAAAGAAATTACATTGCATGTTGAAGACGCATTTGAGCCTAATTTCTGAACCTTTTGATCAGTCTGAGTTGCAACGAAACATCTTCACATATTCTAAAATAAAGTAATTTTCCCTCACAATTCTTCCAGCCTTTTCAGCCATTTCAGTCCACGGAGAAAGTCCCAGACAGAGTTGGTGTATGTGGGGACGGGAAGGTGCAGGCCCAGCACGGGGAGGAGTGTGACGATGGAAACCAGATTGTCACCGATGCATGTCTTAGTGAGTTATATGCTTCTAATTCCCACTTGCACACATGCAGAAGGGTTCGATAATGTAGTGCTACAGATAGAGATACAAAGGCTTATTTTTATTGGAGTTTAAACACACAAAACCAGCCTTTGTCTACATAGTTAGGTTGTTTTTGTTGTTGGACACCACCATTGGATACCCTGCAGAGAATAACCACAACACACCACAGAGTCTGTCCCCATGTGGCGCAGGATAAAAGCAGCCTACACCATGAAACCTTTCCTTGATCTTTTATTAATCTCCCCTGCTCTCTCTTTTCCTGCCAACCTCTCACTACTCTCTGCTGCTTTTCAATTAAATTAGCGAGAAAATGCTGCACTGGCATCACTGACAACCAATTGCAGTGCCAAACAAATTTGTAACATCCTTCACTCCCCTGATTTGCTTTCTCCTGTGCCTCTGCCCGTGCACTCTTCTCATCCTTTACTCTTTGTCGCCGCAGACTGTAAATGGGCCTACTGTGGAGATGGTTACCGACATGAAGGGATGGAGGAGTGCGATGGAAAAGACTTTGGTTATCAGACATGTAAATCCTATCTTCCTGGGTATGTTTGCTGACTTTAAAACCACAAGCACATGCAGTGCTCATTCATTTGGGTGCTGCTTGTTACACTCCCATCAAAGAGTTTTAAGATGTCAAATCATCTGGGAATTTTAAACATCAACTGAAAAAACTTGTGCAGTTGCAGCGCAAAAGTAGTTGCACTGTGGATCTAGAGAAAGAGCCAAGAAAGGAAGCATGTGAGGGTAGTGCAGGTAATGCAGAAGGACAGCAAGACAGTGTCGAGATGTGCAGTAGGAGTGACAGAGGGGTTCAGTGTGGGGGTGGGATTACATCAGCTGTAAGCCCCTATTGGTTTGAAGTGGTGATAAATAGGTTGACAGAGGAGCTCAGGCAAGTGTCCCGATGACGATGTTGGAGACAACATTGTGATCTGGAGAAGAGACTGGAGAGGTGGAGGTCTGCTCTGGAGAGAAGAGGAATCAAGGTCAGTAGAAAAAGACAGAATACGTGTGTGAATGAGAGGGAGACGGGTGCAACAGCTATGCTGCATGGCGTAGGGGAAGAGTTTAGGTACCTGGAGTCAACCATCCAAAGAAATGGACAGTGCACAAGAGAGATGAAGAAAAGACAACAGGCAGGGTGGAGTGGATGGAGACAAGTGTCAGGGGTGATTTGTGACAGCCTTCCCTTTCACTGCAAGAGTGAAAGGAAAGGCTGAGATGGTTTGAACATGTGCAGAGGAGGGACAGTGGATATATCAGGCAAAGGATGTTGAATGTGGAGCTGCCAAAGAGGGGAGAAAGAGGAATACTACAGAGAAGGTTCGTGGATGTAGAAAAAGAGGATATGCAGAGGGTTAACGTAACAGAGGACGACAGGGTGAGATGAAGGCAGAGCCACTGTGGCGCCCCCTAAAGGGAGCAGCTGAAAGACAAAGGAAAAAAAAGAACATGTACTTTTGCCATGATGTCTCTGAAGCCAGCTAAAGATGAATGCTTTAAATTCTAAAGAAATGCTTTGGGATTTTGTTCAACATTTTGCAGGTACAGCAAATATAAAACAGAGCAAGCAGCTTACCATATGAGGTCTGCCACCCTAAATCAGTTTAGTGTTAGCTGTTCACTGAGTGTAAATAAAAGTAATTTCACTTGCTATAACCCATTTTCTATCTCTTCTGCAGATCCTTCGGGCAGCTCAGGTGCACCAACTCCTGCCTCATCGATTCTACCGGCTGCAAGTACTTCACCTGATGTCACCCTTTTAAACATCAGCCGCGGTGGTATTTTTTCCTGTTTTTCTGATGGTGGAGCTTATACTTCAGGTTAACAGCTGAAGTTTCACTCCCTTTGAAACAAATGATGGACTGAGAATGACAGACAGATACTGAGGAAGGGATGTTATTGTGCCTGCTCTGAGCAAAGTCATGAAAAGTCAGTTTTGTTTGTTTGTTTTTTTTTTTGTTTTTTTTTTAAATCAGCTGTCCCCCTGGAGGTTTACTCTGCCTCAGAGAACAGCTCTTTGCTACCATCACACTATCGGCTGCTGCACTGTTACAAACACTGGAGATGTTTGGGTGGGTCCATTTTAAGAATGTATTGATTGTGTTATAGAAACTCTTACAATGTGTATGACTTGCTGACTGTTAACGCAGAAATAAGCTATGTTCTCTTTAATACAGGAGTGGAAAAAAAAATACTTATAGGTGCCATGAACACAGCTGAATGCAGATCAGGGGTGTGTGAATATGTTAATTCCTGTGCAAAGTATTACAGAATATATATTATGAGCTGTGATCATGCATGTAAATCAGTGCACAACAGACTGCTTAAACTGTTAAACTGCTTTGAAAGTTCAGGCCAATTTGAGGCTTAAGAGAATGTGCAAATAATGTCAAAAGAAAATAAGCGAACCCGTGATCAGTGCTGCAGCATGAAAAGTTACAGAACAATGACTTCAGAGACCTGGTGAGTTTCTGCATGACTGTAAATGTAATAAAGTACAGTATGACAACAAAGAGGACGTCTTCGCGTCACTTCTGAAAAAGTGGGCGCGGTTGCGGGCGGGGTTTAAATGGGAAGCAGCCAATCAGAGGAGACCTGCGGCCGCTCGTGTAACGAAGCGCCTGTGCCACGTAGAGAAGAGCAGCTGGCTGTTGTTTCCTCTTCTCCCTGTTCCCCCCCCTGAAGTTGGAGGTGTCAGCATGTTGGTGGTCGTGCTGAGCTGGCTCTGCTCCTCCGCTCTGGCCTCCGTCAGCGGCGGGAAGCTGCCCGAGGCCGAGCTGGAGTCACATGTCCTGCACAGACCGTTCATCTGTCGCAGGAAGTCCAAGTACGGAGACATGCTGCTGGTTCATCACGACGGGCTCTTCGAGAACGGGACCGTGTTCTACTCCAGGTATTGGTTAATGACTGGTTAAAAGGCGACACTTAACGCTCGTTGCAAGTTAAAGGGTGAGTTCGCCTAATTTAGAAATGGCCTATGGCTTTGTGTGCACAGATTACATCAGGGATCAGCTCTGAGCCCCGTCTGCTTTGAAATGGTGATGGACAGGTTGACAGATCAGGTCACAGGAGTCCCCATGGACTATAATGTTTGCAGATGACATGATCTGTAGTGAGAGTAGGGAGCTGGTGGAAGAGAGTCTGGAGAGGTGGAGGTTTGCTCTGAAAAGGAGAGGAATAAAAGTCAAACTAGGATTAAAATATTACAACAAGGTCCACAATGTGAAATTTGATATTGTATTTTATTGTAATTGTCATTATTTTCTTAATTAAAGTGTCTAGTGTGCTCACAGTCATAACTAACGTAGTTCCATAAAGACTAAAGCTCATATTAATGTTAGACATCTTATTCTTCTGATTGCTTTTCTTTAGAGGTCCACACAGTGGATTATCTGCCTCCATCTCACCTTCTCCCAGCATCCTCCTCTGTCTCACCAACCCTCTGCATATCCTCCTTCACTACACCCGTGAACCTCTCAGTGATCTTTCTCTTTCCTCCTCCCTGGCAGATCCATATTCAACATCTTTTGTCCAACATGTCCACTGTCCGTCCTCTTTACATATCCAAACTCACGGACATATAGCTCAGCCTGACCTAACCCTCTCTGATATACTCATTTCTTATCCCAATTTGACCATTTTGATTACTGACTCAGTAGCTCCTCAGCCTGGCATTGCTTTTGTGAAACCATATAAGTCAAGCTCAAGTTTCTTCTCTTCTCCTGGGTTTCTGAATACTAATTAGTGTAAACTAGCCCCTGCACAGCATGTTTATCCCTTGTCCCAAATTTAGGCCAAAAATCTCTGTTTTTGACTTAAACATTGTAGGAGGGATGCTTCTCAAAGATTTGACTCGTATCTACTGATGGTTTGTGAAAGCTCTCTGCATACAGACGGTGTTTGATGTGAATCAGTGTGCATACATGGGTCAAGTGAATGTAATTAGTCTCCCCATGGAAATCCTCGATTATATAATTAGTCATCTTTGGTTGAAATTTGTTTAATGCTCAGATTTATTGGTGGGGAGCTGCAATCAAATAAAACATAGTTTTTTAAATTTTCACTACTGGAAAAACCTGTTCTGTTTCATGCATAGTTTATTGAGTGTGGTTAGACATTTTTGCTTTAAAACATATATTTCCGTATTATTTGCCTATCTTTCAATGTCGGTTAACAGGTCCATATACATTGTTATGTTGTTGGGTGTTGGGGTGACCAGATTGCAACCAATCAGTTATTGGTCACCCTAAAAACCCAACTTTAAAACAATGAGGAAGAACAAGTAAAAACTGAATATGGGAAAAAAAAAACATTGAAAAATGCACACACAGAAAGCATGTATATAATATAATGTATATTTGAAATCATTATACATTCAAATAAATGCTCTTAATGAATGTGTTGCCTGGAACACATTTATAACATATCTGGATAGAGACATGTTTGCCACTTTTGTCCATCAATTTTTTTTTTTTCACACCACGTGATAATCTACCTCCAATCATGTTTTCACATGAACATTTTTCAGTTGTTAAGGAAAAATAGCCCCTATTAAAAACTGGGAAACAGGGGAATTAATGTCTTGATTGTTTTCTTCTTGTGGTGGTTTTTATTCTTTTTTATAATTGTGCCTTTTATTATGTTATAATGCTTTTAATTCTAGTATTATGGATGGTTATGTATGTATGTGAGCAACAGACTACCTCATAATTTCCTCTGGAT
>JAOXNZ010000177.1:14181571-14192087 GCA_028566095.1 Kryptolebias brasiliensis | reverse complement strand
CTCTGGAGAGATGCAAGGATTGGACTAAAAAATGAGTACAAAAGCCACCAAATTTAAAAAAAAAACCACTTTGAAAGACCTTCAGAAAACCTGGAAAGCTATTGATGAGAATTTAAAAAGACAAGAAAGTATAATTACACAATACAATAGGTGCCAACAATGATGCTCTGATTAGGAGGGAATTCTGGGTTTTCCTTTTAATATGATTTACCAGAATGACCGTAACCTTCCATTTTGTCTTCTTTTGCTCACCAAATACAGCAAAATGAGAGCACAAGATGTGGAACTAGTGGGAACCTAGTATGCTGATCTCCTGGTTCTTGCTCAGCTACCATGAGCACAAATCAAATCCATTCAATTATGTAAATTTACCAGTATTCAAATAGAAAAGGAAAAAGCCCTAATTAAATCTGCTTCATTTGAGCTAAAGAAGCTCTTCATGTCAGTACCAAAAGAAAGGTTTAGCATTTGGCAAACACAAACAATTACAGCCGGTTGACTGTAGCGTTTTAAGCACTGAAATGTTTGCCACGGTGTCGCTGCAAAGCTAAACAAACACACAAACAAAAACCACCGTAACAAGAGTGGTGTTCGTGAGGAACTGAACCTAACACTCGCTGTTTATGTAAATTTCAGTAAAAGTCTGGTGAAAAAAAATTATTGGAAATGTGCTTTCCTGGAAAAACTAAAAAAAAAAGTTATCTTGTCACAGTCTTCTTTTAATTAAGTGAGAAGCATTCAGTGCCAGTCAGTTAGATACACCACCATATGTCAGCACTAGAAAGACTTTGCAGAAAATAATCCCAGAAATGTGCAGCTAAAATCCTGTTTGAACACGTTACAGACTTACAAATGTGTGTTAAGACACAAAACAAAGCACGTCTTTTAAGAAGTTGTCCTTTTCGAGAAAATGACTGAAACATCAACCGTGTAACTCATCCGGCATGGATGTGCCGTTTTCCGAACCAACCTTTTTGACGTAGTTCTGGATCATTTCTGGGTCTGCAGCCTGTTGACTTGCCACACAGACGTCTGTCTCCAGACGATTTCTTGTCCACCTCAGATGGCTTTTCTCTGAACTGTGAGATAAAAAAGGAGAGAGAGAGAGAGAGAAAAAAAAAAGGCACAAGACTTATAAAGCCTCATTTGTGCATCGTATCACTCAGGTCACTTTGGGTCATTTGAATCAGAAAGTGTCAAATGTTTCAGATCAGCACAGTTTGGAATAGATAGTTTGGATTTTTTTAAAGTGGTGAAAAGGTTACGAACAAAAAACATCTTACCTGTTGAAGATAGCTCTTTGAACGACCTTAGTTTGTGGAAAAAGGGTTTCATTCTGACTGGATTGACAAGCTAATGGCTAGCCTGAGCAGAGCTGAGGCCAAAGTGGGTTACTGCTGTCTTAACACAACTCAAATCTTAAAACCTTTACAGGGGCTCATGCGAACACTGTTTTATAAACCTTTTCATCACTGTCAATTTTGTATTAGTTATTTGTATGGAATTTTGTTGTTATTTGCTTGCACAGATGGCAACAGCAGCAGCTAGCTGTAGCACAAAGGGTAGTAACTCACTGGGCAGCAATTGTTGGCGACAAACTGCATTAGTGAGGGAGTTTGTCTTGAAATGTACACTGTAGTTCGCAAGTTCCTCGCTCTCGTGTTGTTGGAATTTTGAAAGCATTTTACAAGAGAAATTTTCTCGCAAAATAGTCAGAGTCGTCGCTGGCACCTGGAGCCCATCCTGAACCCTCCTCAGTTTAGTTTCTGTAAGTCTAGAGAGCTAGAGCTGTATTTTTCTGTCAATATGTATGACAACTCTGCAAATTTTGGCCCAAATTTCTCTGGGAGTTCATGAAGTGCGATTCCAAGTAAAAATGAGAGAATTATTTTCCCATTTTAGGTCTCCAACAATTCCCCAACAGTTGCAGCTGAGTGAGGAACTACCTCTATGATACAGTCTGGAGCACGTCCAGCAGACATATCATATTTCTGACAAAATAACGAGTAATGTACAGCTGGTGTGAACATGTTTTTATAATAGTATTTGCTGTAACATTTTGGAGACTGGAGTTTTTTTTTTTTGTTTGTTTTTTTTTAAATGGCAGCAATCCCTTTGTGTCTTAGCTGAGTTAGAGGTCGTTCAAAGAACTATCTACAACAGGTAAGATGTTATTTGTTCATGACCTGTCTACAGAACTCCACTTTGAAGATCTGAAGTACGTCTTTAACATCATTCTGGACTTTCTTTCAGGTTTACTTCCTGCTCGGTGTAATTACAGTAGTTACAGCCCATCACTCGGTAACATTACAGTCAGAATAGAGTGAGCCTCGGCTTGAAAGATTCTGGCAGACATCTTCAGGAGCACTTGTTGACCCAGAATGATCACAGCAGAAACATAATGTCAAATCTGATGGAGGGGGAATTTTCCATTTAAGGAGAGCACACATTTACCACAGCCACAAAAGACTCATTAGACAGAAAAAAGGACTGAATTTCCTTTTTTTCTCCCGTTGCAAGGCACCATCATAAAAGGCACATTCAGATACGCCTCTTCAGATTTGGATTGAGGTCAGTGGGAAGGCCGTCGTAATATCTTGTGCTCTGAGGCGTGAGTGACATTCTCGGCTAGATTTGAAACAGTGGATCAGTCAGATTTTTTTTTTTTTTTTTTCCCTTTTCATTTTTATGGTTTTTGATGAAAGGGATGGTGATGATGGGGAGATAAAAAGACAGAGTAAAAGGGGACAAAGGAGGGTGACTGGGACAAAAAGAAAAAGAAAAAAAAAAACAGGGGAGTGAGGCAGGGGGAGTGGTCGTCGCTGAAGAAAGCAGATGAAAGGACAGCGAGATGGTCTCTCTCTTTCAGTGTGCTGTTCCCCTCTGGCGAGCACTGATGATGCAATCAGCCGTCTCCACGGTGACAGGTGCCAGGAAGCAGCAGGACAGCTTGGCAGGAGGGGCATCAAAGTAACAGCCTGGCACCTGCTAATGTGTGTGTTGGTGTTTGTGTGTCTGTGTGTGTGTATACAAAATTCAGATTTATCTGAATTTACATTAAGAGTGCAGAAAACAACCCAAACTGTAAACGAAGCAAATTAATTCCTTTCACAGTCAGGATTGTTACGTGCCAGCTGAAAAGTTGCACAAATAGTTGGAAAATTGTGTGACTAATTTGAGTTTCGGGGCTGCACTGAGGTATAGCGGTTAGCACCGTCACCCACAGGAAGGAGGTCATGGTTCGACTCTTGGCTGTGCACACCTTTCTACGTTGAGTCTGTTCTCCCTGTGCATGCACACATTTTCTCCAGGTACTTTGGGTTACAACTACCATCCAAATCCATGCATGTTATGTGAATTAACCTTGTGACATTGACTATTTTTTTGTCCTGTATTGTGTTGGCCCGGCAACCTGACCAGAGCGTGCGCCGCCTCTTGCCCTGTGACAGCTGGGATGGGTTCTGATCCCTTCCCCACTCAGCACAGATCATATTGAGCTAAACGTCATCAGAATGGTAAAATGCACTCAGTGACTGTGGTAACTCTATCAACAATGAACGTATCTGTAAGATTTTTTGATAATCAGTCACTGAATTTAATAGTCAGTTAGTTAATAGTTATTTCAGGCTCAGAGTCTTAAAGGAACCTCTTTTTGAGATCTTTGTCAATGTTCTTGTCACATATGTCCGCGTATTACCTAATAAAGATTTCTAAATAACGCCACAAAAATACAACTCAGGTGAACTGAAAACGAGCTAATTTGTAAATAATGATCTGTCACAGGAGGCTTAATGTGTTTGTGATTTTACAGGAACCTCAGTAGAGCAGCTGAGGGCAGTGTGTGTGCCTTAGCCCACATACAAATTACATGTGAAGTGGGTTACTGAAATCTGATCACTTGGAACAAATTTCACTGCCAGGTGGAAACATTCATACTTAAAGCTGTCAACTTGTGATTGAATCAGCCAGGATGCCTGTTAGGTTCTGCTCAGACGTGGCACTAAGTCACAGGTGGAGAATTACTAAAATTATGTTCTTTGTTTATTTATTTAAAGTTGTTTTATTTTTGTATGAGGGTGATAAGGAGCCACTTCTGGCCCTCAGGCCTCATTTTGCCCATGTGTGACCAAAGTAAATCCTGAAGTAATCTTCATATTAGTCTTGGAGAAAACTGACGTGTATCTTAAGACTCTGGGTATTTCGGACTCTGCCTGTGTGTACATGCTTTTTATATGGGTTAGATCCATCAATAACTTCCATAAGATGGGGAGAATAAGTCAAAGCGGTGATGTGAAAAATTTGCTAACATGGTGGCATAAATTACATTGCTAATAAGTTAACTGTGCATTTTAAGTAAACTACAGTAAATGTGGTATAGTTAAGAGTGAAAGAATTAGGATAGTGAGTTAAATGGAGCTATTTTAGAGGCTGAATCATCAACAATTAATTTAGCATTAACATAAGGAGGTGAGGAAGCTTGTGATAATGAGTCTCAGTTGGCTTCTGTGTCAAAACAATGAAGTCACACAAGTGGCCACCCTCTAATTGTTAGCTAAATCTGGCTGCAAGTTTAATAATCTCATTTATCTTCATCAGCCTACAGTGGAGAAATTTACAGTTCAAAGTAGTTTCTTAAGTGGGGCTGGCGCTGATGTTGAAGAGGAAGGCGTGTCTGATACCTGTGGGTCTCTCGGACCAGCACGGCCCGGTGGAGCTGGCGCTGGATGTGTGCATGGCGAGGCCCACAGTGGTGAACAAAGGGGTGCACGGCAACCAGGACGAAACCCTGCGCGTAGAGTTCCCTGACCTGAACCGGCAGCTCTCTGACCGACGACAGACAAAGCACTGATGAAACCGGCACCTCTGGAGGGAGGAAAATTGGGTACCAAAAAAACAAGAAGGGGAAAGAAGGAAAACATGGTTAGACAAGTAGGGTTAATGAAAAATATGGTTCAAACAATTATGGGGCAGCTTAGGAAGAGGACTGGGCAAAAAGCTGGAACAAAGAGTAGGAGGAGGGGAGATAAAAGAGGAGGGGGTGAGAAAAGGGGGACAAAAGGAACAAAGAGAGAGAGCATGTTTCATTATGATAATTCCCACTGAACAACACATGGCATCTTCACGCCAAATCTCAAACTAATTACAGCAGAACTATTAGCCTCTGTCCTCGCTGTCACACACAACAGTGATAGTGCTCATCACAGTGTATCCATTTCAGCAGAGAGTTTAATACGCTTTCACCGACACAAACAGACGACTGAACTCGCACACATACATCAAACGATTTGGGACAATGCAATCACGTTGCTTGTTTGGGCGACTGGCATTAGCATCAATTGTTAGCGCAGAGCTGGTCCCTTATTACCAAACATAATGGAAAGAAAATGGTTTTGCAGAGCTTATCATTTGGAAACAACCAGGAAATTCACCAGGTGAGAGCAGCCCTCTTGAGGTCGGTGCATTGTAGCGTTTTAGAGCTTTTTGCCTGGACAAAAGCTTTAAATGGCGCGCACACGTAGGGCTGTTTTCTGCGTGAGGGCAGGTTAGTGCAAGGATGAGAAACGGGAGACAGAAGGAGCAAGGCAGTTAGCAGGAAAGGCAGAGATGAGGCTGTCTGTTTGTGCCTCGACACTTGTCATCCTTTGCCATTCAGTCTCATTTGCATGGGTCTGGAAAAGAGAAAATAACCTGAATAAATTAACCACACACACACACGTATGCATGGATGGATGAAAAAAAAAAAAAATCTGCAAGCCATCTCATTTTCAATTTGTTCTCCATCATCTGCCGTGCTCACTCAGACACACACAAAAACACACATGAGTAGATGGCACATGTGTTAGGATACAAGCACATGGGCTCTCCTCTCCTTACGCCCATCTCAGTTAAACAATAGGAGGAAAAAAAAACAAAAAACTCCCAGAGAAACATGATTTTGGCATAACCACTTGGATTCAGGAGAGCTTTTTATCAAGCAAACACTTAAACGGGCGTCTGTGGAGACTTATCAAAAGCAGTGTAGTGGTAATAACAACAACAGCTGGAGACCAGGGTGGGGTTGCAGGGATGGGGTTGGGGGGAAGGGGATAACAACGATCCTGTCAACGTAAACAGTCATTAGCTGTCATTAGCTCTGCTCGGCTGGCACTCACCCACCGACAAGACGCAGTCAGGGCATCGCAGCTAATTCAGGGAGAGGAATACACAAAGTTATTAGGTGGCGCTTAAGGCAGAGCAGTGACTTCATTTATACTGTCTGCCACTGTGGGATTTAAAAAAAAAAAAAAAGGGGAAAAGGCTGCAATTCTGCTCCAGAACGGGAACAACATAGGAACTGCTCAAGGCCTGGAGTTTTTAATGGAGACGGCTGAGGGGGAGAGCAGGGAGAGAGAGGGGATCAGCAGAGGTAAAGTCCAAACTAAATAAAAGCAGTGTTTAAAAAAAGGTCTTATTGCAAACTATGAAATCAAACATAAAAAAGGTTATCCTGAACTATATCAAATGGTGCAATTTAAGAGAGTTTATTCACTCCAGTAGATTTCCAGATATACTGATATGCAGTTCTGAAATGCGGGTCCACATTCCATGAAAACAAAGCACTCGACAGAATCCCCCAAAAATCATGCAGAACCTTTAATCAGATGGTTGACCTATGTTAGGCTGGCCGTGTTCTGTGTAGGTATGCAAATATGGTGGGATTGGACAAGGGTAGAATCTCAGAGAAGACGTTTAGGTGGAAATATGAGTCAATCTGCTGCTCAAAGCGAAAGAAAAGAGAAAGAACGAGGAGGACAACAGTCAAGAATAAATATCAGGAATCAAGCAGGGCAGGCAGTGGATTTCAACCGAACATCTTTTTTATCTGCACACTTTACTCAAGAGGTAAATATGTACCAATACATCAAAACTGTCAAACGTCTCAATTCAAACAGGACTTCTGTGGACGTCACCATTGTTGACCTATTTTCAGTCACTTCAGCTGTTTCTGTAGCTAAACAAACACATGGTAGTTGACATCCAGTCACAAATTTTCCTTATAACTTTTTTTATTTAAGAACATATTAAACATCAATATGAGATCGGTGCAGAGTTTGTTTCTTACTTTATTTTTTTCTTTTTTTTTGACCGGTCCTCATGACTTTGCAATGAGTAGCTTTAGGCAAGTTGGAGGTATGCGATGATGTGGTTTTAAAACAAGAATGGTGGGGGGGGGGGGATTTGAGTGGGAACACTCATCACATTTGTGAGATCCAAGGGTGCATTGTTTGACGGTCACAAGAAGCGATTGAGTTCAGCTGTTGTTCCCTGTTCTCCGCTATTTCTGTATCAACCGGCAGCTTCAACCACACCACTGAGGCCGACGCCTCACTTTTTGACCCCGGGTTTCACAAGACAGTTGAGGAGCAGCAGCTTCAAAGGGCTTTTTAATTCCTCATACTGCACAAATCCCCGACTTTTTTTTTTTTTTGTGTGTGTGTGTGTGTGTGTTCTGCAACACGTGCTGCATGATATCTCAGCGAGTGTTGTATGAATCATCTTTTTGCCCGTGTTGTTGGAGTCTGCACGCGTGAGAAAGCAAGAGTTTCCACTAAGCCTGCCTAGGTGATGCAGAGGGATTACTGCTTACAGCTACCCTCAAGGCTTATCCCCGTGCTTTGCTGGAAGTTCACGTTTTATTTAAATAGCCTTCTAATGACTTGCAGAGCTTTTAGGCGAGGATCTGTTGCCAAAACAGTTTCTATAAAATAATCAACTTCCTGGAGCCCGGGAGGAGCTCCTTGCTGTTTGGGGGATATGGAGCTGCAAAGTTTTGGCAGTTGTTGCTCAGTATGTGAGCTTTCTCAAAGGAGGTCTGAGAAACGTCTCCAGAAGAGAACAGAGTTCACAAAAACGGCTGACAAACAGAAGCAGGAGAGAGGAGAAAAAAAAAGGTTTGTCAAGGTGAGAATGCAGTGTGATGCTTAAGGCACATACAGTACTCATGTACTTGTGAGGCTGAGTTCCAGCCTTTTGACACAGCAACACTCTGCCATCTTTGAAGGCATTATCTCAAGGCATGTTGCCAACAGAACTAAAGCTCTGTGCACAAATATGACTGGAACTATTTCAGGTTGACAGTTTTTCTTAAAAAAATAAAATAAAATAAATTGTGATTTGCTTGCCATGAAAAGTGTGTCAGGCGATGCAGATGTCACATACTGATGGATCTCTGAGCCAAAGAATATATCATGCTAGGCAGATGGAATACATCACTCTTCGTCGACAGAGGAAGCATCTACCATAACATTGTTGAGGGGATCACATGCATATGAGAATACTCGCAGAACAGAAGCTGCTGCATTAATCTGTACACCTCTGGTCTAAATAAAGTGCAGCCAGACACGCTGACACACATGGGGCCGAGCATTAGACGCTCGTCGTAGGTTTTAATGAGCTGAGTGGGTCTCCGTCTCTGCAGGACAGCAGAAAGTCATCAGCAGAGTTCAGCTCCACACGGCAGCCGTTAGTCACACGGCATCACACTTAACTTCCTTCTTCACACATACGCCGAGTCCTGACTCCCACCCGCTCATCCTCACACCTTTTTTTTCTCTTTCCACTTCTCGTCTCCTCTCGCAGAAGATGCTCACTGCATCCCTAGTTTTCACGAGAGGTTCTTTTCTCTCCGTCACACCCGGATGACGTTATTCTGCCTCACTTCTGCTTCTTCTATTGCTCTTTTCCCCTTCCATCTACCTCCAACCTGTTTTCTAGTATCTCCGTTTCTTTGGCTTTTTATCGGAGCACAGCCTTGACGCGCAGGAGACCAGGATAAAAAGTCACACCTGGCTGTTAGTTTTATTCTTCAGAAGCCTGACAAGCCACAGTAACCAATCGGTGTGACCACCAAGATAATGACAATCACGGACCTCACACGAAGGCTGATCTGGTGGCCCTAAAGAGCAAAATATGTCACAAAACACACACAAAAATCTCATGAAACAGATTGTTTTGTTACAAACCACAGAAACTTTAAAAAAGAGAAAAGAAAAGCTTTGTAGAAAACAAATTTCAGAAAACTTAATGGTTTAAATTAAGACCAATAAAATCAAAAAGTTACTGTTTTATAATCCAGGTGTTTCTATCCTTCACCATGAATTATCTGTGTCTGTTAGCAAAATATCCTATGAATCACTGGATGGATTTAAATAAACCTAAGACACTAATCTAACCCAATTGAGGATGGCTGCCACAGCTAATCAAACTTAGAGAGCACAAAAATGGCTACAACAATTTGGTCTGGTAACAGCTGAGAGCCATCCCCAACACATACTTTGAGTGATAAAAGCTCATGTAAGACCTTGCGATAATGCAAGAGAGTGTGCCTTTATTTTGAAAGATTTGACCAAAACAAACATAAAAAGTGGCAGGTGATATGCATTCCTTCAAGGAATGTTAGACATTTCTTTTTTGTTATAGTAGTTATTTATCAAAATCTGATTATGTCTACTGAAGTGTGTGTTTTCCTTCTTTTTGCATTTTGGTTTTATGCTCTGCAAAATGTTTCTTGTAGAAACATATGTTAAGTTTTCACCTTTATGGGAAACTGCAGTAAACAGTAATGTTTTCAGTCTTGATTTAAAGGAACCAACGATTTCAGATCCCATTAAAATCAAAGATTTCTGAGAAATACTAACTTAGTTTTCTTGGCTTCAAAGTTGACTTATTGCCCTTAGAAGTCTTCACTAATTAAGCAAAAATGACCAGCAAGAGAGACTCAATACTTTACAGATTGGCAGGCCAGTTCTAGTACATTTAAAATAGAATCTTGTGGGCTGGATAAAATGGTGACATGGGCCATTTCTTGAAATTGACCCATGGGTTATACTTCCATTTGTTGTGAAAGCTCATGTTTCCTTTTTAGTTTAGTTGGTCTTTTAGTTTGTCTGATAGGTCCGTTTTGTCCGGTGTTATTTGTGACTCAGGGCCTCTGCAGCAAAGGTGCAGCAGATTGGTGATCAGACAGTAATAAGCCTCTGGTTTAAGGTTACGTGATGAAATGGCGAGACCCGACAAATCAAAGAAATTGCCTGTGTGTGAACCACAGGGCAAATGCCTGAAACATTGAACATATTTCCCCGCTTCATCCTTCCTGGATTCACCACAGGGTCGCTGTGACCCAGTGGGAGCGAACGGGAGCTTAGTCGCACGGAAATGGTTTTCTGGCTCAAGCACTAAAGCTAATAAAACAAACAGCAGACACTCGATCATAGGCTGCATTGTTTCGCCAAAGGTCAAGCTGGGAAACGCATCGTGCTCCTCTTCATTGCGAACACAAAGCTCCTCTTTCCTGCAACTTAGTTAACCAGGCATCTTGTCTGACATATTTTCACAGGGCCGCCTGCAAAGAGATATTTGTTTTTCATTACTGTGTGGGAGTCATCAAGTCACACTGGCAGGGAAATAATGTCATTAATGAAAGCCAAATTGAATTAAAGCAGGGATTTGACCGTGGGTTTCCTCAATGTCATGGGCT
>JAOXNZ010000177.1:14137124-14150693 GCA_028566095.1 Kryptolebias brasiliensis | reverse complement strand
AATAAAATATGCAGTTTTACCACTAGATGCCACTAAATTCAACACAATTGTCCTTTTTTGCAGGACCCAAAAACATAAAACATTGTCACCTTTGTTCAGTAATTATGATGCTTTACGAAACGTTAATTTAATAATATTACCATTCACAAAAAGCCAAACCTTGTACAAAGTTTGGTGCTTCATACAAAAGGTTTCCTGTCCTAAAAATGTGTATTTACTGCTCTGCAGACAGAACTGTCAAACCAAGTATTTGACTAATTAATCTGTATGTGTTTGTGTCATAGGTAGAGGTACTCTCTGTGGTGGCTCAGCAGGTGCTCTGCATACAACAGGCTATTGCCAAAAATCTGAAGACTTTTCTATTTGAGGGAACAGAGATTTCCCTCAATCCAACCTGTTCTGTCTTCATTACCATGAACCCTGGTTATGCAGGCAGGGCTGAGCTTCCTGATAATCTGAAGGTACATGTCAGATCAAACCATTATGTTCAATATAGTAAAGGTCTGCAATACAGTAACTTACTATAAACAGTGAAGTATTTCAAATGAACATTTACCTGGCAATGCTGTCCCGTAGGCTCTTTTTCGGACAGTTGCTATGATGGTTCCAGACTATGGTCTTATTGGTGAGATCTCATTATACTCCATGGGGTTCATTGAGTCTCGCAGGTATGAGCCAGAATTTCTAGCTAAAACCACTTCAGTGAATTCACTATTAGTTGTTTCATATAGTTAAATATCTAATGCACATTTTGCTTGCAGTCTTGCACAAAAGATTGTGGCCACCTACCGTTTATGCTCTGAGCAGCTTTCTTCCCAGTACCACTATGACTATGGCATGCGAGCTGTAAAGTCTGTGCTGACTGCAGCAGGGAATCTCAAGCTGAAGTACCCTCAGGAGAATGAGAGTGTGCTGCTACTTCGGGCGCTGATGGATGTCAACATGGCAAAGTTTTTGGCACAGGATGTGCCACTGTTTCAGGTGTCAAACTTTACATTTTTCCTTAGAAAATTTAAATTAGGTTCTTTTAACTTATTATTTTATTCTGTTGTTGCCCACAGGGTATCATTTCTGATTTATTTCCTGGAGTTGTGCTCCCAAAACCAGACTATGACCTCCTTCTCAAGGCACTAAATGACAACATTGCAAAACTTAACCTCCAGCCTGTCCCATGGTTCATTGGGAAAATCATCCAGGTATTGAGCAAGAGTATTGTCTTCTGATATTTAAGACTAAAAGAGGTTTTCCAAAATATAAATGTTCTCACAACTGAAATTTCATCTTTGTATATACTAGGTGTATGAGATGATGTTAGTACGTCATGGCTTTATGATAGTAGGAGACCCTCTTGGAGGAAAGACTTCTGCTTATAAAGTTCTTGCTGCTGCTCTTGGAGACCTTTATGAAGGTTTGAATTTAAAATCTACTTGTCAGTATGTTTTTGTTACCTGCATTTAGATTTTTCAGCTCCCTTGTGTTCCATTAACAAACAGTGACTGAAAGAAATGTTGATTAGATGTTATTGTTTATTTGAGACGTTTTCTTTCTTTGATTATTTGTAACATTTTATGCTGTTGAATTATCCTTATTTAGCCAATCCGATGGAGGAGTTTGCAGTAAATTATTGCATCATCAACCCCAAGGCTATCACCATGGGCCAACTGTATGGCTACTTCGATCCAGTCAGCCATGAGTGGTCTGATGGTGTCTTGGCCACCTCCTTCAGGAATCAGGCTCTTTCCACCTCAGAAAATCGACAGTGGATTGTTTTTGACGGCCCAATCGATGCTGTGTGGATCGAGAACATGAATACTGTTTTGGATGACAATAAGAAAGTACTGATCTTAGTGATACATTTTTTGGTGACTGCACACAAAGCTTTTGTAAAAGATTCACCTGCAAGTAACAAACTTGTTGACACTCTTCTACTAGCTTTGTCTGATGAGTGGTGAGATCATTCAGATGAGTCCCAAGATGAGTCTGATCTTTGAACCTGCTGACCTGGAACAAGCTTCTCCTGCAACTGTCAGCAGGTAAGCAGCTATAGGACATGGGCTGCAGTGCTTTTAAATAAAAAAAAGAGGCTAAATATTTAGGTTTATTGGAAATTTACATGCAGCTTTCTGTCAAAAGGTGCGGCATGATCTATATGGAGCCTCAGCAGCTGGGATGGTCTCCTTTAAGAGATTCCTACATGAACACGTTGCCTGAAAGCCTGGATGCTGAACATAGACCACTGGTTAGTTTACAGACAAATATGTCTTAATTGTCTAATTTAAGCTGTTCATACATGGTGTCTTTAAGTCTTAAATGGTATATATTTTTCTTATCATCTTTTTTAATCTTTTAATCTACAGATTATAGACCTGTTTGATTGGTTAGTTCAGCCTTGTCTGGACTTTATGGAAGGAGAGTGTCGCTTTGTGGTGCAGACATCTCCCATCCACTTGGCCTACAGTCTAATGAAGTTGTTTACTTGCCTATTAGGTTAGTAAGAACAAGTAACAAGACATACTGTACTTGATAAATGAATGGTATTTATATTTGTCATGCATGCTAACCTTTCTGTCATCATCAGATGAAATTTTGCCATCAGAAACCAACAGTACTCAAAATGTGACCAGTGAGCAGATCAGCATGTGGCTGCAGAGTCTCTTCCTGTTTGCAATTGTATGGTCTCTGGGTGGGACGATCACTGGAGACAGTCGTAAGAAGTTTGATGTCTTCTACCGTAATCTGATCATGGGTATGAATGATGAGCATCCACGGCCCAAAAGCATCAAACTCCAAGAGAACATCTTCCCTGACAGAGGTCACAACGCACTAAGCCAGTTATGCATGACCAATCACAGGTCTGTCTTTTCACCAGTAGCATTGCTCAATGGTTCACTCTTTACTTTGCAGGCACTGTCTATGACTACTACTTCCATAAACATAAGGAAGGACAGTGGAATGTCTGGACAGATTCAATAACTAAAGAAGAGAACATCATCCCAGCTGGAGCCAATGTGAGTATGTTGATGGCCAACACTAATCTACTGTGGATAATTCCTTAAAACTTTGTTTTTTTTTTATTCTTACCAGGTGTCAGACCTCATCATTCCCACCATGGAGACAGCACGTCAGCTATTTTTTCTGCGCACCTACCTGGCACATGAAATACCCATGCTATTTGTGGGTCCCACTGGCACTGGCAAATCTGTCATCAACAAAAACTTCCTGGTAAAGTTGCCTAAAGAGCAGTACATGCCCAACTGCATAAACTTCTCGGCTCGTACATCAGCTAATCAGACTCAAGACATCATCATGGCAAAGCTGGACCGAAGGAGAAAGGGTGTGTTTGGCCCTCCGGTGGGAAAGAAGTGTGTTGTATTTGTTGGTAAGTTTGCTGACCCATACAATGCTTCTTGGTCATGTTGATTGGTCGTATTTCAAAAACAGATTTTTCCTCTTGTCTGCAGATGACCTAAATATGCCAGCTAAGGAAAAATATGGTGCGCAGCCCCCAATTGAGCTGTTAAGACAGTGGATTGACCACCACCACTGGTATGATAAGAAAGACACATCTACCCTAAATGTAGTGGATGTTCTGTTCATGTCTGCAATGGGGCCACCTGGCGGTGGGAAGAATGACATTACAGGTGTGTAAGAAAATCTATAATTTCTATTGTACTAAACTAAATAGTTCTCAATAGATTTATTGTAATTGAAATAAGGTTTGCAATTCTAGGGCGTTTCACCCGTCACTTGAATATCATCTCAATTGATTCTTTTGATGATGAAACGCTAACCAAAATATTTAGTTCCATTGTTGACTGGCACTTCAACAAAGGGTTTGATTCTTCTTTCTTCAGGTAACTTGTCAGTTTGTTGCTGTTTTTTTCTACTTTATAAATTATGTAAATCAATAGAGTGATTTAAAAAAAATAGCGTTGACAAGAAAACAGATTGTTATTTTTTAGACTGGGCCAAATCATGGTGCAGGCTACCATGGCTGTCTACAAAGACACTATAGCAAGCTTTCTCCCCACCCCATCTAAGTCTCACTACATCTTCAACCTGCGAGACTTTGCTCGAGTGATACGAGGTGTGCTCCTGGCTCCACACACACACATGCAGGTAAGTGATAAAAACACTAACGCATCTCTTTAACATCTCTTGCATCTTTTTTTATGTGTGTCTTTGAATGTTTTATTTCAGGATGGAGATAAACTGATCCGCCTGTGGATTCATGAGGTCTACCGTGTTTTCTATGACCGACTTATTGACAATGCAGACAAGGAGACATTTTTTACTGTCGTCAAAGAAAAAACATCAAACTTCTTTAAGCTAAATTTGGAAAAGGTACCTTATTGTCTGGAATACAGATACACTCAGAACCTCCAAATTTATAAAACACTAATGTGAAAGCAGTATTTAGGTTTAAAACTGCATCTCCATTTCTGTTTAATTATAAATGTCTTCATTCTTTTCTAGTTAATGAGCCACCTCAGTCCAGATGGCAAGGTTGGAGATGAAAGTATCCGTAGCTTGTTTTTTGGCGACTATTCAAACCCAAATTCTGACATTAAAATCTACAATGAAATCACAGACTTACATGCTTTGCAAGAAGTAATGGAGTTCTACCTGGGCGAATACAACAGCTGCAGCAAGGCACCCATGGCCCTTGTAATGTTCAAGTTTGCTATTGAGCACATTTCTCGCATCTGCCGTGTGCTGAAACAGGACAATGGCCACCTTCTGCTTGTTGGGATTGGTGGCTCGGGGCGCCAAAGTGCCACTAAGCTGGGCACTTTCATCAACGATTATGTCCTGTTCCAGATCGAGCTAACCAAGAACTATAGCATGTCGGACTGGCGTGATGACCTCAAGCGGATTATGCTCAAAGCAGGCATTGAAGGAAAAAGTCTTGTCTTTCTTTTTAATGATAGCCAAATTAAGGATGAAGCCATGCTTGAAGACATTGACATGCTGCTTAACACGGGCGATGTGCCAAATATCTTTGCTGCTGATGAACGTGCTGATATCATTGAGAAAGCACAGGGTATCGCACGAATGGAAGGCAAAAGGATTGACACAACTCCACTTTCAGTGTATAACTACTTCATTGATCGTGTAAAGGCCAACCTTCACATTGTGCTAGGTAGGCACCTTGACATGTGTATCATGACTCAGATTTAACTCAGTGGTTGTAACTGAAAAATATTTTCAACAGCCATGAGTCCCATTGGTGATGCATTTAGGAACCGTCTAAGAATGTTCCCCTCTCTTATCAACTGCTGCACCATTGACTGGTTTCATGCATGGCCCAGTGATGCTCTGGAAATGGTGGCTCACAAGTTCCTTGAGGATGTGGAAATGGACAATGACATCAGACTGGAGTAAGAGAACACAACACAGTGTAAAAACTATATTTTTCTCATAACTGTGGTATTTGTTACACTGTAGAGCATGCTGACTGTTTTCTGTGTCTAAGGGTGGTGGAGATGTGCAAAACATTTCAGACAAGCATCAGGGAGATGTCTCAACTGTACTTCTCCAGATTAAGGAGGCATAATTATGTTACGCCCACCTCCTACCTTGAGCTCATTCTTACTTTTAAGACTCTGCTCCAAGTTAAGAGGAATGAAGTGAACACTGCAATGAACCGCTACATTGTTGGCCTTCAAAAACTGGAATTTGCTGCGTCTCAGGTAATGCTCACTGTCAAGCCCATCTGAAATTAAATCACATAAACTGATACTTTTCCAATCACTGTATATTGTTGTATATTAACAGGTATCAGTGATGCAGCAAGAGTTGACAGCTTTGCAGCCTGAGCTCATTCAGACCTCAGCTGAAACAGACAAGATGATGGTAAAGATAGAGGGAGAGACAGTAGAGGTTGATGCTAAAAAGGAGCTTGTGTCTGCTGATGAGAAAGTAGCAAATGAAGCAGCAGCTGCAGCCAAAGCCATTAAGGTATGCAGCAAATGTATGCCAGTCAATTTAGCCAAAGGCTTATGTTGTAACCAAAAATCTATTTGGAAAACTATATTAAGGGTAATTTTGATTTGAATGTGCTTTTCAATATTGCATTTTATTACTTACCTATTTTCTTCCAGGATGAGTGTGAGGGAGATTTGGCAGAGGCAATGCCTGCATTAGAAGCTGCCCTTTCAGCCCTGGACACTTTGAAACCTGCAGACATTACAGTAGTTAAGTCTATGCAGAACCCTCCAGGGCCGGTCAAACTGGTGATGGAATCCATTTGTGTTATGAAAGGCATTAAACCTGAGAGAAAACCTGATCCCAGTGGCTCAGGTAAGATCAAAACATAGACAAAATAATCTTTAATACACAAAAAAACATACATATGAGAAGCTAAACACTTCATTGCAGGTAAGATGATTGAGGACTTCTGGGGCCCATCTAAGAAGCTTCTCGGAGACCTCAAGTTTCTCGAAGGTCTCAAAGCCTATGACAAAGACAACATCCCTCCCCCACAGATTAAGAAAATCAGAGAAAAGTTTATTGGCCACCCTGACTTCCTGCCTTCTGTGATCAAAAATGTGTCATCAGCTTGTGAGGGTCTCTGTAAATGGGTACGGGCAATGGAGGTGTACGAACGTGTAGCCAAGGTCGTAGCCCCCAAGAAGGAGAGGCTGAAGCTTGCTGAGGACGAACTGGCTGTGCAGATGGAAATGCTGACTGTGAAAAGAGCAGAGCTGAAAAAGGTTGAGGACAGACTCCAGAGCCTGAATAATGACTTGGCAGCAATGATTAGCAAGAAGAACGAGTTGGAGGACAACATTGAACTGTGCTCTCAGAAGCTCATCAGGGCAGAGAAACTGATCGGAGGACTGGGCGGTGAGAAGGATAGATGGACAGAGGCTGCAAGGCAACTAGAAATTAGGTAAGTAAAATTATAAATGGGATGTGTAATAATTTACACTGTTAGTCATTACGTTTAACTCCTCATGCCTAAGGTTATTGTGTTAATCAGATTATATGTTCTGTCTCCAGATATACCAATCTGACAGGTGACATCCTCCTCTCCTCTGGAACTGTGTCTTACCTTGGAGCTTTTACTGTTGATTACCGTACAAAGTGTCAGGAGCAGTGGCACGTGCTTTGCCAAGAAAAGAAAATCCCCTGCTCTGAGGACTTCACTCTCACTAACACTCTGGGTAACCAGGTGGCCATCAGGGCATGGCAGATTGCAGGACTGCCAGTGGACTCTTTCTCCACGGACAATGGCATCATCGTGTTTAACTCTCGTCGATGGCCCTTAATGATTGATCCGCAGGGCCAAGCCAACAAGTGGGTCAAGAATATGGAGAAGGCTAATAAACTTGCTGTCATCAAACAGTCAGATGGCAACTATGTGAGAGTCCTAGAGAACTGCATTCAGTTTGGGTATCCAGTTCTTTTGGAGCATGTTGGAGAGGAACTTGATCCAGTACTTGAGCCTGTGTTGCTGAAGCAGACCTTCAAACAGCAAGGTGTAGAATACATGAAAATAGGAGAGAACATTGTGGAGTATTCTAAAAAATTTTTGTTCTACATGACCACTGGCCTGAGGAACCCTCATTACCTTCCTGAAGTAGCTGTGAAAGTCTGTCTGCTGAACTTTATGATCACTCCTCAAGGCTTACAGGACCAGCTTTTAGGACTTGTGGCAGCTAAAGAGAAACCAGAACTGGAGGAAAAGAAGAACCAGCTCATTCTGGAGAGTGCTGCCAACAACAAGCAGCTGAAAGAAATCGAAGATAAGATTTTAGAAGTTCTGTCCTCATCTCAGGGGAACATCCTGGAGGATGAGACTGCCATTAAGATCCTGTCCTCCTCCAAAGTACTTTCTGAGGAGATCTCTGAGAAGCAAAAAATTGCCAGTGTCACTGAGAAGGAGATCGATGACACTCGCATGGGGTATCGACCCGTAGCTGAGCACTCTTCCATCCTGTTTTTCTGCATCTCAGAAATGGCCAACATAGAGCCTATGTACCAGTACTCTCTGACATGGTTTATCAACCTCTATCTTTATTCCATTTCTGAGAGTGCAAAAAGTGACAATGTAGCAGAAAGAATAAACAACATTGTTGATCACTTTACTCTGAGCATTTACAATAATATCTGCCGCTCGCTTTTTGAGAAGGACAAGCTGCTCTTCTCCCTTCTGCTCACAGTGGGCATCTTGCAGGGTAAGGGCCAAGTTGATGATCAAGTGTGGCGTTTCCTCCTAACTGGTGGCATCGCTTTGGATAACCCACATCCCAACCCTGCCCCAGAGTGGCTGTCTGACAAATCTTGGTCAGAGATCGTCAGGGCCTCCAAGCTTCCAAACCTGAAAGGACTCTTTACTCATGTTAAAATCAACATCTCTAAATGGAAGACTCTTTACGATTCAGGAAAGCCTCACGAGGATCAGTTACCTGACCAGTGGAGGAAGCTGGTGGGACTGGACCGAATGGTGGTGATTCGGTGCTTCAGACCAGATAAACTGGTTCCAGCTGTGCAGGATTTCATAGTGCAAAACATGGGACAAGCGTACATTGAACCTCCCTCTTTTGACTTGGCAGGGAGTTACAAAGACTCAAACTGCTGCTCTCCTCTCATTTTTGTTTTGTCACCAGGATCTGATCCAACTGCGGGTGAGTCATCCAATCTGTGCTTCTTTTCTGAAACGTCCTATTGAAATTGATGATGTGCGTTACTGTGGATAAACTTGACTGAGTTTAGACTTTAATTTTAGATCCAGGAGTCTTTAAGTGTTGCATTTACTTTTGTAGGTCTGTTGAAGTTTGCAGAAGACCTACAGATGGGGGGTAGCAAGATCCAAACCATTTCTCTTGGTCAGGGTCAGGGACCCATCGCAGCTCAGATGATTGACAAAGCTATCAGGGAGGGTACATGGGTGGTTCTGCAGAATTGCCACCTGGCCACTAGCTGGATGCCCACTTTGGAGAGGATCTGTGAGGAAACCATCAGCCCAGAGAACACACACCGAAGCTTTCGGTGCGGTAACACTTTAATTTTTAATAAGAAATATAATTTGCATTAATAAAAATGTATATAAATTTATGCTCTTCTGTTTAGGTTGTGGTTAACCAGCTACCCATCAGACAAGTTTCCGGTTAGCATATTGCAGAATGGGCTGAAGATGACTAATGAGCCTCCTAAAGGAATCAGAGCCAACCTGCTGCGCTCCTACCTTAGCCACCCCATTTCTGATCCTGAGTTCTTCAACAGCTCCAAAAAACAGGTTATTTGGCAGAAGCTCCTGTTCGGTCTCACTTTCTTCCATGCTCTGGTGCAGGAAAGGAGAAACTTTGGCCCTCTGGGTAAGGAAATAAAGTTAACTGTTCATCCTGTTTCTTGTTTGATCCCTGTGTGTTACACATATTTTGATATTGTTAAGATCAGGGTTCAGCAGTTGTATGAAATAATGCATAGCTGCACCTTCTTGTGTTTCTACCTCCTTTCTTCAGGGTGGAATATTCCCTACGAATTCAATGAGTCAGACCTGCGAATCAGTATCAGGCAGATCCAGATGTTCCTGGATGACTATGTTGAGGTTCCGCTGGAGGCGCTCACATATCTTACAGGTGAGTTTCACATCTGACGCTCAGCAGGGCAACAACTCAAATCAACAACGTAGGCAGAAAAAGGATATTCTGAATATGTAGGTCGTCTTTGAATTACAAATGTATGTATTCTAGCCCTGAGAGACGTAATGTGTTTTTATTTATGCCCTTTACCACAAATTGCCTCCTGCTGCCCATATAAAATTAGTACATGATAAGCCTGAGACATAAAAACAAGCCGGGTTACGTTTCTCTCAGGTGAGTGCAACTATGGAGGCAGGGTGACAGATGATAAAGACAGACGTCTGCTGCTGTCACTCCTGTCCATCTTCTACAGCTGGGAGCTGATCGAGCAGGAGTGCTGCCAACTGTGTGAGGGTGATCTGTATTATGTTCCAGCTCATGGGCCCTATCAGGTACGTGTCAGAGCTCAGCTTCATTACTCATTGACATTTCCCTGTAACACTGCCATATATGATGTTATCAGTGTTGGTGTTAGACTCAGTAACAACCTAACTAAACTAACTAGGTATTTATGAGATGATATTTCCTTTAAACACACAGAGTAAAGGCAGGGCTCGATTATCACAGTGTTAAAATTGATGCTATAATCATATATGATGTAAAAAGTGATTATATGTATGTTTTTCTTGTTACAGACTTACGTAAACTACATTCGAAGCCTCCCAATTTGTGCCGATCCCTGTGTGTTTGGACTTCACAGCAACGCTGACATCACTAAGGACAATCAAGAGACCAATCAGCTGCTGGAAGGAGTGCTGCTGACTCTGCCCAGACAAACAGGTGGCGGGGCCAAGTCTCCTCAGGTTTGTTGCGTAAAAAAAATCAGACTTTCACTTCAGATTTTTTGGCATATGCTGACATGATGAGAAAAACGACATACACTGTGTGTCCAAATAAGGTGTCATGGTTTATGGTGTATGTTAACACTAGCAAATAAAAACTCTGGGAGTTTTAGTAAAAGGCAACTAAATGACTTAAGCTAGGAGAACCTAAATACTCTGAAAATGGCTGTGCAAAACAACAAAACAAGAAATAAAATGTGAACTGCTGAATAAGTCCACATTTACTGTACATCCCAAATAAAACACCCTGTTATCCATTTAGATTTACTTAGTCTTTGTGTTGTTGTTTTTTTGTCTTGTAGGAAGTAGTGGAGGAACTTGCAGAGGACATTTTATCCAAGCTGCCAGCAGACTTTGACATACAAATGGTGATGGATAAGTATCCAGTCCTGTATGAAGAGTCCATGAATACGGTGCTGAGGCAGGAAGTCATCCGCTTCAACAGGTAATAAAATCATCTGTCACCAAACATTCACAGAATCTATTATGCCCACCCTCTGTCTTTTCTCTTGTTAGACTTACAGAAGTGGTGCGTGTGAGCATGATTAACATCTGCAAAGCTTTGAAGGGACAGATTGTTATGTCCTCTGAGCTCGAGAACGTTTTTAACAGCATGCTGGTGGGAAAGGTGCCCGCATTGTGGGCAGCCAAGTCGTATCCTTCACTCAAACCACTCGGGAGCTACGTGACTGATCTGTTAAGCAGGCTTCAGTTCCTTCAAGTAAGATTTACGATTACTTTGGGTCACATAGTCTGAGGAGACTTTGAGAATATTTGCAATGTGTCTTCTGAGTGAATGTCCCACATACCAAGAGTTCAGTGACTATAAGTACAGCTTGCTCGCTCTGACGGTATTGTTATGATAACTATTAAAAGATCCATTTAAATCGTCTTTAAATTAATATACTAATATCTATTAATTTGTTGGTCTTGACAGGAGTGGATAGACAAAGGCCCACCTACAGTCTTCTGGCTCTCAGGCTTTTATTTCACCCAGTCATTTCTTACCGGAGTGTCTCAGAACTTTGCCAGGAAGTATACCGTCCCAATTGACTACATTGGGTTTGAATTTGAGGCGTGTATTTGATCCTGAAGCTTTTTGCCATATTTATTCACAATACATTAGGGATATTTATATTCATACTCTTAACTGCTTTTCAGGTGACCAAACAGGAGACCCACATGCAGGAGAACCCCGAGGACGGGGCGTACGTTAAGGGTCTCTTCATGGAAGGGGCACGTTGGGACAGGCAGAACAGGGTCATTGGAGAGTCTTTACCTAAGATCCTGTTTGACTCTCTGCCCGTCATCAAGCTCAAACCTGGAGAGATGGCCGAGTTTCAACACGAGAACATCTACGTCTGTCCTGTTTACAAAACCAGCGCTCGTCGAGGTACGCTGTCCACCACCGGCCACTCGACCAACTACGTCCTGTCCATCGAGCTGCCCTCTGACAAACCACAAAAACACTGGATTAACCGAGGGGTGGCATGCCTCTGCCAGCTGGATGACTAACAGTGAGCCAATTCACCTTTTGGGCTGCTGGTATTTTATTCAACTACTGTAGAAGCCAAAAATATACATCTTTTTGCAAAAGTTGAAAAGACTGATTTTTTTTTCTTTCAAAGCCAAAAAACTTTCAACTTTTAAATAGATTTGACTGGAGACATAATGGAAAACTGAACCAAAGTAAGAAAATATTGCTGCCATATGTGTAGTACTATTAATGAAAGGAATGAACGTTAGAAAAACTTGTAATGCATTTAAAATGTGTTTCTTAAATGTGCTTTTATACATGGTTTATGTTTGCTTACACTGACATTTTCTCATGACCTTTTAGATAGGTCAGGTTTACACCATACAAATCCATAAAATATAAGTAACTCCTTTTATTTTTACATACCAAACAAAAGGCTAATTTTGTCTGTGGAGAATTCAGACTAAAGGCGCTAAAAGGAAGCATTTTTTATGACTTTACATGTTTTGCACTTGTTTTGTTTTTGTTTGGTTGTTTTCAGAAAGGATTGGGATTTAGACCTTGATAATGAAGTAAATATATTAAAACACATCCTGAAAGATGTATTTACATCCCACATTAACTGATCCAATCAGACGCAAACACCCAAGACGAACACTAGATGGCAGCAAAGGCAAATCTGAATCAAACCGGGATCACAAGTCTTTGTTTTTGTGCAGTAATTTCACACCGAGATGGTCTCTCTTCAGTTTTGGAAAACAAAATCAAATGTAGTGATCATGCACACTGCACATACGCAATTGTATGTTGTGTTCTAAAAAGCAACACTGAGTTAAAAAATTATTGTCCAGTTTAAAGCCTGAAAGCTGAGAACAGCATGAGAAGAACGGCTGGAAATGAAGTGCTTCACATCAGAAATCTGGTAAGTGGCCTGGTTATATACAGCATACATGCCAGTGTTTACTGATTATCCTCTGTAGTCAGCTCCTGTTCAGTCAAAGTTTATTTGGCATCTGAACTCAAAGGCTGCTCCATTATCCCCTGGAGATCACAAGACATTAATAATAGAAACCTTAAATCTATACGTTATCAGAATGCAGCAGATGAGAGCTACTGTGTGAAATGTTTCCTCATGTTGTGAATTTAACATCTTTAGTTTGTACTGCTTTATAGGAACTCTGTGTCAGTCTTCGAGGCAATAACAACCTTCAGATTAAATATTTTATAATAATATGTCTCCTCAAATAAGTTCCCATTTTATTAAAAAAAAAAGTCAGGTTATCCTGGCTTAACCTATCCTTGATTTGGTTTCACAAAAGCCATGTCACATGAATTACCTTGGAAGTTAACCTGGTCTGGAGCAGGTCAGGAGTCTTTGGTCAGAAATGACTTTTTGCATACAGTTATCAAAAACACTTAACTTATGTTTTAGTACAGTTTTCAGTACTTTGCTTCTTTTTAAAAAAAATCTAGCCTGAAAATACGCAAACTAAGACTATTAGACTATTAGAGTGACTGGAATACACAGTGACACCTACTGTCACTGCAGTTTATGTTGGTGTGAGACGTGCAAATAGGTTGATCCCTCTGGTTATTTGGATAATTGACTCATTTGCTCCTCCTCAGCCTGGCTTTGATGGTTGTGAGACCGGTTACGGTT